>JACGWL010000010.1:14798452-15363011 GCA_034509725.1 Sesamum angolense
GAAAATAGTAAATTAGTGGCAAAAATAATTTAATGATGATTCTAATATCGTCATTAATTATATATATATTTAGTAACAAGAGTTTTTTCTTTTGTAAAATAATTAATGAATTAGAAACTCTAATAGTGATAATTACTTTGTAAAAATTGTGACTAGCAAAACTTAATGACAAAATATTGTGCATCAAAAATATCACTAGAAACAGTTAGTAACATATGTATAACGACAACCTAATGATAATAATCACTTATTGTCACGAAATTCTACTGTCACTTAAGTTGTCACTATACATGTATCACTAATTATTTATAGTGATAATTTTATACACAATTTTTGTCATTAATAAATTGCATAGCGACAAAATCAAAATTATAGTCATTCAATATATGTATTTTTAATAATTTTAAAATTATTTAATTGATATCTTGTCACAAATATTATATATATATTTTTTTGTAGTGAACTAGATCTTACGAAGTCTGCTCATATACAATACGATTCAGATCTTTATTAATTATTCGTAAAATAAAAATAAAAGCTATTGCAAACATATGGAACTATAAGTCCAGATAGCCACAGATATTATAATGTGGAGGAAAGCAACCCTTATTATTTAATTGAGGATTGCTAGGATTTTGTTTTCAAGTATAAATCAAGCCATGAAAGTTTGATAACAACTCATGCCTAATTAAGCTTTCATTTTCAAATAATTAATAACATTATTGCATGGCTACAGCCATAGCCACAATTTTAATTTACAGATTGTCTGCTCTGATTTGGATAGATTTTACAGTGATGTCGATGGAAATTGGACTTTGTCGATCTAATATTATTATTCTTTTTTATTTTTTTTTAAATATTGAACTGTATAATTTGGCCCAAACTTATTGACCCAAATAAGAGGGTATTTAGCTAAACTATTTTATAAGCTCGTATATTTTATAAAATAATATTTATTATTTATAAGATATTGGATCTTATTTTAAAGATAAGTTCTTAATATATTTGGATAAGATAAGACTATAAAACTTATAACGTATTAATATTAACAAATTTTCAATTAGGGTAAATTTCAGTGGCTTCTTTTAAATTTGTCATAATTATAAAAATATCCATCGTTATTTGAAACATCATAGATCTCCCCCTGAAATTAATAATTATCTAACAGATGTCCTCTCGTAATAGCCCATTGTTTAAGTGTATTTGTTAGACGTCAATTAATTTTAGGAGTATTTATATTATTCAAACAATGAGGGGTGTTTGTAACTATGGCAAATTTCATGAGACGCCTTTGTAATGTACCCTTGCAATTAATATGATCAAAATTGAAAGATTTTTTAGAATCTTAAAAATAACTTAAGAACTTGTTTTTTTTTTTTTTTTTAAAAAAACTTATAAATTCCTAAAATCTTATTTATTGATCTTATAAGTTCATCCTTCTCAAAATTTCAACAAACTTTTTAACTTTATATAAGTTTTTAAACATCTTTTCAATCAATAGCTCTGCATAAATCCACCAAATATATTTTGCATGTGGTGATCTTTAAGGTATGAGGTATGGAGAAATTATGATGAAAAACTAAAATAAAATCTTGACAAGCAACAACTCCCAACTTGATTTTATACCATTGAATTATTATTTTAATTTATATATATATATATATATGTCTATACTTAAATCCTTATTCTAATAATTTAATGAAGAATAATTTATTACTATTAATAATTAATAAAGAAAAACAAAAAATATTTGAGTAAGGTTTTCTCTACATCGGAGTGGGTAAGTTCTCTCGTACGAGAGTTCTTCTTGGACTGTACTTCTTTCATCCTTGTTCCGGCCACCTTGAGATGACCGCTGTTTGCTAAGGTTTTTTCCGTTGTTTGGGAGCACTACGAGGGTCTATTGTTGGAGAGTGTCCAAAGGATCGTCATACGGGAACCCCCTTCTTGTTTATTCGTTCACTCCTTTGATTGGGGTCCTTTTTATTTCTAGTATTTTTTTCATGCTTTTGTGCCTTTAGTGATTTTAGAATATCATTTTTCCTATTAGATTTTCTTTAGGTTTTATTTCTTGCCTCATTGCATTCTTGTCTATCTTTGTAGGACTTGTGGCTCGAAGCGAGGCTTTATCGATTCAATGGTCTGGGGATGAAAGTTATTCGATTTTTCATCAATAACACTAAGCGCAAGGTCATGGAATCGGAATTGCGACAGATGGGTGGGTCATGGAAACTACAGAGGATGAGGATTCATGGTTGGTGATGTCAGACATGGTATGGAACGTGGATAGTGATAGTCATCAACTTTGTATGGATGCTCCTAGAGCACATTGCTCCATATTCGGGTTTCATTGAATGTTAACCAACCACTAAAAGGGGTGCTAAAGATCCGGACAATGATGGGGGACGAACACTTGGTCAGTCTCATGTATGAAAGGCTATCGAATTTTTTTTAGTTTTGTGGTAAGTTGGGGCATATCAGTAAATATTGTGAGACCATGTTTGCCGATAACTTCATGATCTAGGGATTGAAATGCCATACAACCTTGGCTTTAAGTTGCTTTACCAGTCCGAAATTGGAGAGGAGCAACAAGTTTAGGCCATATGGGAAGTATTAAGCATCAGGGCGAGACCGAGAAGAGTATTATAGAGGCTGACATCTTCAGGAAGTTCTCGATTCCCAGTTAGGATAGCTTCAAGGGGTTGTACGTGGACAAGGAGGCCCCACCCTGTGAGGAGAGGGAAGACCATAATCAAAGAGGTAATCAATCGGAGGTGGCAAGTATTAGTCAAGGGTCGACAATGATGGGATTAGAGAGGGGCAATGAAGTGCAGCGGACCAAGGTTGTGTTGACTCTCATCAACAGGTAACAATGGTGTGGAATGAATAGACAACATATTGCGTCGGAGCTAAAGGGAAGGACCTGGTTATCAAGGTGCAGATCGAGGGGAGTCCAATTCACAACTCAATCCAGGAAATGCTAACCAAAGGTCTAAAGGAGTAGAGGGATTGTCGTCTAGCTCGGATGTGGTTATGGGAGCAAAGGACCTCAGTATGCCTAAGCCCTTGGTCGAGTTGCTCGTGAATGTTACATTACAGTTTGCTACTACGGAGATTTTCCCATGTAGCGGGTCCAGATCGCATGGGCGAAGGTGGAAAATGAGACCACTAACTTTATCTAGGAAGGCTGCATTCTCGAAGCGGGACAATTGTTCCTGTGGATCGGTGGTGCCGTCGTATTTAGCCATGGCTGGAGTACTACAGTTCATGCGCAGTTCGCCCGCCATCACTCCTTCTATAAAGGGGACACCCGTTTTCTCTTCGGTCGTTGCTCCTATCATCTGGTATTGAACGTCCTGCAGTCCCTTTTGGAGATGCTCTAATTGGGCTAGCCATTGACGGAGTACGTTTCCCACCTGGGTAGACAGTTGGGTAGGCAGTCCTTCAGCCGCGTTAGGCTTGGGTATCGCCGGAGCCGGGTCAGCTTGCTCAGGGGCAATCATTTTGGAGAGAGTTGTCACGCATGGGGGAACAAGGACTGCCAATTGCTCGCGAATAGCCAAAGCGATCATCTGTTGAATGGTTCCCAGGAGATCTGAGGACAACTCCACAGGTGGGGCGTCTGGGGAGACGATGATCCTAGGAATGTCCGTAATTGGGTCTATTGACCTAGGCGTTGCAGTCGCTGTGGATCTATAAAGGGGGCCGGACGGGGTGCTTGAGACGACCTGCAGAGCCTGGGTGGAGCCATGGGGTATCTCCCCGGCTTTCTGTTTGTTTGTTACGTTGGTAGGTGTTTCCATGACCTACTCACGTCTTGAGCTCTGTGTTCCCACAGACGGCGCCAATTGATGCGTCCAGAAATGCACAAGTTCGTTAGATTGATCCAAATAGCTTGAGCCGCGAAATAACACAAGTCTTACAGAGGGGCTTGCAAAAAATATGTTAGCACTCCGACGCCCAAGTCAATGATGGATTTTAGAAAAAGAAAAGATGAATGTGTAAAAAATAATATAAGTTGTGAATGAACATTACTAGAATACTAAGATTTCGATATAAGATGAAAACGAGTGTAAAAGTCTAAAGAAACTGGATGTGGTCCAGATCTAAAGAGGGGACTTCATATTTATAGCGGAGAGTCCTCAGTTGAAGAGGAGTGTCCCCTGTGTTCTGCGGGGGTGGTTGGATGGATAAGAGTTCAGGCCTAGATAGAGTCTTGTAGGTCTGGGATTCCTGGATTTGGGGGTTTGTTAGGCAGGGTAGGAATTTGAGTTGATTAGGAGTCCGGTTGACTTAGGACTCTTGTGCTGAGACGTCCTTGCCCCTAGTCCGGCTAGGCTGATCGTGCATCACCTGGGCTGGAATGGTCGCCTGGGCCGGCTGCATCCCTGGGCTTGGCCTATTGATGGTTTTTGGGTTGGAGTCTCCATTAGGGTCCGCTTCAGGTCGAGGTTGGATCCCTTTTGCGAGATTTGGGCTTCATATTCGTCAGAGTGGTGCTTCTGGGCCGATTCTTGGGTCTTTGGGCCTGGAGATATACGCATATCAATTATATTTAGTAAAAAATATAAGATTTTTTAGATAATTCTGTTTATAATTGTTATTAAGAATGATAGCTATAAGAAGATGAAGGATTTAATAAAATAAAATTTTATGAGATAATTGATAAACTAAATATATCTTTAGAAAGCCAGGTCGTCTACTTATTCAAAGTAAACGAAACAAAAGTTTGTATTTTAATAGAAATGAAATATTAAAGATTATTAGAAACTGTATGAATATTATTTAATATTTAGTTAGAAATTACAATTTTTCGTTATATTGATTATATGCATTATAACTTGTTAAAGGGTATGGGATAAAGTATATAATTGAACAACTCCTATATGCTAATTAAATCATTCTAAATCGAGGTAAGTAAATGATTAGTGCCATCTATATGTGTTTCTTTTATCTTGTTATTAATTTTATTGTAAGAAAATAATTTGTGCTACTAATAACCCATGAGAAGAATATGATCAATTAGCTAGTGGGTTAAGGTGAACGATTAATTGATGAAAGTAAGGTAAGTAAATAATTAGTATTATTTGTATATATTTCATTTTCTTATGATACTACTTTTATGTAAGTTTGTGATTCGTACTGGAACTGATTTATATAAAATTGTATAGGTGGTGGATGATATAATTTGAATGACTATGTTGTGAAAGTGAAATATGAAATGCATTGATATTCTATTTTTTTTGAGTAATGTGTTGTTAGTGTTTGCAAATGAACAAATGTTGAGATGTGGTCTTACATTACTAGTTGCTTAACAAACGTTGATACGTGGAAACGAGAATGTGATGAAAATTGAATAACTATGATATGAATACCTCTTGACGTTGTTGAATAGCTTATGTTGCAAGATGAAATGAAAAGAGCTTTGATATGGAGCTATGATGCGAGATGAGATTGATGAGTCTGTGTGGCATATCAAGGGGATTCATTTAAATATTATGTAACAAATGGTGAGTTTGAGTTGGTAGAAAAATATGATACCACATTCTGGTAAGTAGACTAGGAATGAGGAGTTCAATTGATTTTCTTGTTATGAGTTGACTGCTTATGAAATAAAGTTAATCGTATTGAAATTAAAGTTGATTATAGTCAAGTTGCTCATTTGTCTTGTTTGAAACTATACTTGATATACATATATACGTGATGCCAATTATTTACTTACTAAGTTGTACACTTATTCATTTGCTAACATTTTCAGGTATAGATCTCTAATCACGAGGGCTATGTCCAAACATTGCAATTCAATCCGGTTAGGCCAGTATGTAATTCTTCCCTCACCCGTCAATAAAAATAGAAATCACCTTTGGGGGTTGTATAATTATGAAATTATATAGTTTTTCATGGTATTTGATAAACACATTTATAATCTTGTTGATGAGATGATAGATTTGCTAGTGGTGATGATGGGATTATGTGTGTATATATATACTCGGCAGGACTGATTATGTGCATAATTACATGTATAAATAGGGTTTACTTTAATTATGATATTTAGGAGAGATATAGTCTTAGTGTCGTTAGCGTGCTACACACATGGTCTACAAAAAAGCTTCTAAGGCCATTGCTAACTGCCTTAAACCCCTTTTGAATTCCATTATCTCGGAGTCTCAATCAGACTTTCTTCTAGGCCGCCTATTCACAGACAACATGTTTATTGCTTAAAAACCTAACTATTTCTTGGCTCATAAGAGGTGGGGGAATGTGTAATAGGTGGCTTTGAAACTCGACATCACTAAAGCCTACGATCGCGACGAGTGATCGTTTCTTGAGAGGGTGCTTAGTAGATTAGGTTTTAATGAGAAGTTTGTGAGACTCATCATGTTATCTCTTTCGATTGTTTCCTACTTTATATTGCTTAATGGGGCCAATTCGGTTGCTTGCGACCCGAGAGAGGTCTTTGATGATGAGCTAGTTGGAGGCATTACAGGAGTTAGAGTGTGTATGGGAGCCTCGCAGGGTTCGCACCTTTTTGTATACGACACTCTCATTTTCTACCAAGCTAAAAAGGGTGTTGAGTAAGTTTGAGGAAGGGTCCGGGCTTAAGGTGAATCTTCAAAATTCCACCATTGTCTTTAGCAAGAACACTAGAGAAGAGTTGGGGGGTGTTTGGATGGTCAGTTGGGAGTCCAAATGGTCGAGAAACATGATAAATACCTAGGTCTGTCGAAAATCGTGGGGAGGTCGAAAAGAGTAGTGTTTTCTTATATTAAGGAGAGGGTATGGCCGAAAATCCATGGTTGGTCGTCACGGTACCTCTTCCAAGCAGACCGCTCAGTCCTTATTAAAGTGGTGGTCCAAAGTATTCTGACATATGTCATGAGTTGCTTTCAATTGCCAGATATCCTAATCAAGGAACTTGAAAGCATGATGGCCAATTTATTTTGGAATTAGGGGGAAGAAAGGAAAATACATTAGATTGCTTGAGGAAGTTGTGTCGTAGTAGAGATCAAAGTAGGCTCGGTTTTAGAATTCTAAAGGCATTTAACATGGCACTGCTGGCCAAGCAGGTTTGACATAAAATCACAAACCTGGAGCAAGTTGAGCTAGATTCTGAAGCAACGGTTCTTTCCGAATTCAGATTTTGAGGTTTCGAGTGTTGACCATCAACCTCCCTTTACTTGGAGGTCAATTTTTGCCAGTCGTGGTCTTGTGTTGCAGGCTTGAGGTGGTTGGTTGGGAACTGTAGATAGGTGCGAACTCGGCAGGATCGCTGGTTGTTGCGTTCGGTGTCTTTCCAACTTATCCAGTGTCCTTGAACTCTTGAACATGATGCAAAAGTGGAGTGCTTATTGTTGGCGGATGGACACGAGGGAATGAGACCCTGATTAGGGAGGAATTTCACTCTCAGGATGCAAATTGTATCTTTGAAATTTCACCGAGTGGGGCAAAGGTGAAGGATCAACTTATTTGGCACTATAATTCAAAGCTTCACTTCTCGGTTTGAAGTGCCTATGAGCTGGATTTGCAGCTTCACGAACTGGTGTGCTCCTCGAATTCCAGCCAACTCGACAATAGGTGGCAATTTCTATGGAAGGCACATGTTTCCCCCAAGGTCCAATTGTTTGCTTGGAAGGTATGCGAAAGGGCAGCCCCTACTCCAGAAAACCTCAGGAGAAGGGGAATGTAGGTAGATTGGGAGTCTGTTTACTGTGATTTTGGAAATGAAGACACTTACGCACGTCAGCTTTGGGCTCTGTCTGGGAGCCGAATTTCTCAAAAAAATGATTAATCCTTGCGTATGGTTTTTCCGCCGACCACCGCCCCCGCGCGCGCGTGCGCCCCTGCCTGGAGCCGAATTTCTCGAAAAAATGGCTTTTTCCAATGTTAATTTTGATTTTGAAGAAAAACGACATCGGTTTTCAAAATTTTGGTCAATGTTCTTAGTGTCAATTTTGTATGCTTTTGCCACATGCCAAAAAAACAAAGTTAATCCTTGCGTATGGTTTTTTACATCGGAAAAAGCCGTTTTTTCGAGAAATTCGGATCCCGGCAAGAGGGCGCGAGCGCGCGGGGGCGGGGGTCGGCGCGAAAAAACCATACGCAAGGATTAACTTCGTTTTTTGGCATGCGGAAAAAGCATTACAAAATTGAGACTAAGAACATTGACCAAAATTTTGAAAACCGTTGTCGTTTTACTTCAAAATCAAATTAACATCGAAAAAAGCCATTTTTTCGAGAAATTCGGCTCCCGGAAGGGGCGCGCGCGCGGGGCGGGGTCGGCGCGGAAAAACCATACGCAAGGATTAACTTCGTTTTTTTGGCATGCGGAAAAAGCATTACAAAATTGAGACTAAGAACATTGACAAAAATTTTGAAAACCGTTGTCGTTTTACTTCAAAATCAAATTAACATCGGAAAAAGCCATTTTTTCGAGAAATTCGGCTCCCGGAAGGCGCTGGGCGGGGGGTCGGGCGGAAAAACCATACGCAAGGATTAACTTCATTTTTTTGGCATGCGGAAAAAGCATTACAAAATTGAGACTAAGAATATTGACCAAAATTTTGAAAACCGTTGCCGTTTTACTTAAAAATCAAATTAACATCGAAAAAAGCCATTTTTTCGAGAATTTCGGCTCTCGGAAGGGGAGCGCGCGCGCGCGGGGGCGGGGTTGGCGCGGAAAAAACATACGCAAGGATTAACTTCGTTCCGATCCACCATGGAACATTGTTTCTAGAGGAAGTTTGAGCATGGAGCAGAATGGATTTAGTCACTTCCTAGTTATTATTTAATTGTTGTGGAATGGACGGAACTGCTTTCTATTCGAGAATTGTTCTATTCTCAAATGTTGGAGGCCGAATCATTGATCCACCACTTAGACAAAGTTCCTAGCATTCAAGTCCTGACCCGGCCGGATCGAAATTAGGTATTTTTTTTTTTCTTAAAAATTCAGGTATCGAGTTAACTTAAAGAATTGGGTTGGGGTTCAGTAGGATTCCCTTACTCGAATTACCCGATCGAGTACCTGAAATTTAAAAAAAAAATGATTTTTTTTTTTTTTATCTTTTTGAGTATAGGGTTACAAGTATCTCATTCTCTCTTCAATTTCTATTTTTTTTCTTCCTTCCCATCCCATCCCAACTACTAAGTCCCACCTTCCTCATGAAGTTACAAGAAATCAAGCTTGAGTTTTATTTCAATTTACTCGTGTTGGTGTGAGTGATAAAGAATCACCTCTTATTAATTGGAGGTTTGATCAATAAAAAGTTAGAGATGTTTTATGTGTTATATTGCTTCTTGATAAACTTCCATTTAAGACAGTTGAAAATTCGGGTTTCAAGTACTTTTTGTCAATGGCGTGTCCTATGTTATTGATTCCATCACTAAAGACCATAACCAATGACATACAATATTTACTTGAGTGAAAGGACAAATTTGAAGTCTTACTTGAGAAAACACTCTCAAAGAGTTTGCATTACGATAGACACAAGGACATCGATGCAAAAAGTTAATTATATGTATTACACAGCTCACTGTTGTTGACGATGATTGAAAAT
Organism: Sesamum angolense; assembly: GCA_034509725.1. Classification (NCBI taxonomy): domain Eukaryota; kingdom Viridiplantae; phylum Streptophyta; class Magnoliopsida; order Lamiales; family Pedaliaceae; genus Sesamum; species Sesamum angolense. The sequence goes on from JACGWL010000010.1 coordinate 14,808,007, forward strand.
TGCAAAAGATTGAATTTTTGTCTTATTTCTAGACATAAGAGTGAAGAAGTTGGTTTCAGTGTTGAAAAATATTTGCTTAATTGGGGAATTGATAAGGTTTTTATAGTCACAGTTGATAAAGCTTCTTCAAATGATGGTGCAATTTTGTACTTGCAAAAAAGTTTGATACAAGGCAATATATGAATTTTGGGGAAGCCCAATTTCGTCTTCAAGTTTGTCAAATCTTATTTCCTCCTCAAGTTTGGCTTCTAGTACTTTTTTGGATACGGCATCTAAAACTTGTATGCAAGAACGATTTCAAAATTTCAAGACCGAAGGTACAAGAGGTGTTGTAAAGCCGGAGTTAGATAAATACTTGGGTGAAGATCTTGAGGCATTTCGAAAAGAGTTTGATATACTATATTGGTGGAAAGGAAACTCCCATAGATTTTCGATTCTTTCCAAGATAGCTCGTGATATATTGGCAGTCCCGATCTTTACTGTTGCTTCAGAGTCCGCATTTAGCACCGTAGTCGTATTCTTAATGCATTTAGGAGTTCATTGTCTTCTAAAATAGTACAAGCCCTCATTTGTGATTAAGATTGGATTCGTATGGATTCTTAGCCAATAAATATTGAAAAAGATTTATACGAAATTGAAAGAATTGAAAGAAGTATTTATATTCGCTCTTTCTACTTTTACATTTATTTTCTATTTTGATACTTATTAATAATGATCATTTTTCTTGTAAAAATACTCAACTTGGGGATTAATTCAATTATTGTCGATATTTGATGGTCTAGATTTGATTGGCAACTTGATATGCTTCAACTATGACTCTTTTATTTTGGATGAATGTAAAAACTTGAATGATGTGTTGATTGTCATTTGGCTAATTATAAAACTTGGATTGTGTTTTATTTTTATTGTAATGTATGGATTTGATTGATTGTGAATTTGTTAAAATGAATGATATCACTTTCATTTTTTTTATTAGTTGTAAAAAAAATTAAAATTAATGAAGCTTATTAAAAAGAAAGAAAAAAATTCGGGTACCCAACAAAAATTTTGTCGGAATCGGATTGTTATTTAGCTACCCAAAAGTTCAAATACCCGATTGAACTGCCCAAAGTTTCATTACTAGACCCGACTCCCATCCCCATATTTGAGGTTAAATGCAATTTACCTCCCTGTGTTAATGAAAACGTGCAAAAAAGTTCCTGTGAAAAAACAAAGTGCAATTTACACTCCTGTGATTTAAAAAATGATGCAATTTACCCCCTTATGAAGTTTTACGGAGGGAGGTAAATTGCACCATTTTTTAAATCACAAGGGGGTAAATTGCACTTTATTTTTTCACAGGGACTTTTTTGCCCTTTTTCATTAATCTTGAACCCCCATATTTGCGATGTCATCTAAAAATAAATAAATAAATTACAAATGAAGTGTATCAACCCCATACTTTCATTCCATAAAATGGAAATTAACAATTAGTACAAAAAGTAAAAAATACAGAAACTTTATTTATAATAAACTATATAAATATTATTTTTCTTTATTTTACACACCTTAAGCGTGCTCAAATACTTCTAATCTTATAAGAATTTCACACCATTTTATTCAGATAAGACCTATATATATATATAACTACAGCCAAAGTATCAATTCTAAAAATAATTTATCAAAATCCATTTTCTCCAAAAACACATCATATTATTATTATTTTTATATTCGATGAACATTTTTCTATTTAATTTCTAAAATGCAATTTTTAAAGGCAAATTATAATAAATTTTCTTGAGATTTGCCATAATACAATATCTTCTTATTGTTTAAAAAACTAACAATTATTTAACAAATACTCCTATACAATGAATTATCACGAAAGTATTTATTAGACGACCATTAATTTTAGGGATATATTTATAATTTTTACGGAGCAAAGGGATTTTGTTATTATAATAAACTTTAGGGGAATTGATTGTAATTTGTCTTTCTTTTTTAAACATATATATATATATATATATAATATATATTTAAAAAAAAACAAATGAAAAAAAAAAAAAAAGGGAAAAGGGGTTGAAATATAAGAAAGGGTATCTAGGACAGATAATGCAATGATAAAAGATTAAGTAGAGGCACATGCAAAATATTGATGAGGAGTGGTCCTTTGAATTGAATGATGAATGTAAAAGAAGAGAAGAGGTAAATAATGAGGCAAAATTTCTTGATGCACATGGCCTGTTTTGCCCTTTCTTGGTCAAAATATGCCCCCACTCAACTACTCTTTTGCGCCTTTTCTTTGTGTCTTACTTTTGGGACACCCCAAGAACCATACCATTCTTCTTCTTTTTCCTTTATATATATAATTCGAATTAAAAATTTGTACTTTTTCAAATATGATTTTTTCTAATAATTTTACTATCGAAAAAAGTTCACATGCTGTGCATATGTAATATTTAAGGGTAATGTTGTGATGCTTTTAGAACATATGCATTGTATATGATGTTTTTTCCTACATAAAATCGATCGAAAAACTGTCATATATGGCAAAGTACAAATTTCTTGAAGTTGAGATTGTAAGCTGACACAAAACAAAAGTTTAGATAACAAAGTGTACAATGAACATAATTCGGGTGACAAAAGTGTAATTTACCCTATTTATAATTATGAATCTTTACATGAATTTAATAGTACAAATCATGCGATGATATTTATATTGTAATGATATGATATATATCCATAATTTAATAGGGTGTTTGAATAAGTTAATAAGTTTTTTAAAATATATTATAAGATGTTACGTAATGTTTGAGAAATTTTTTAGATAAAAAAAAAACACTTATAAGATTAACAAATAAAATTTAAGGAACTTGTAAGCTCTTTTAAGGAGAAGTTAGGAGTTCGGAATTTATTTTTAAAATTTTAACAAACTCTTTATTAGTCACATAATTCTCATTATCGACACTCATCATCGTGTTTCACTAAAATATTTACAATAAACTCTAAAAATATTTTATAAAATATGTGAATTTAAAATAAATATTAAGAGTAAATCGGCCACCAATTTATTTTTTAAATGAATTTAGCCGGACACCTCCTAAGTTTATGAAAGAGATTTTAAATGACTTCATATAAAATAATATTTTAAAATTTATCAATATTCCATAAAATATAATTTGATATGACGATTGAAATATTTAAAATCTTCTATAATATAGAATTTTCTAAATAATTTGTTATTAAAGATTTGAAATCTGCATTGGAATAATGATGGAAGACAATGTAAGTTGTTCTCATCTTTTGATTCACATAAAGAAAATACACTCATTAATGATGAAAGATTTGATTAATTTATTTTTTTTTAAATATATAATATTTCAATGGATAATTATTGTCAGAAGTGAATGGAGAATGATGGTCTTGTGGCTTAGTTTTGATTAATTAAATTAAATAGAATAATGATTGGGATTTAATAATAAGGATGACACTACAGATTCTTTCCTCACTTAATATATTAGCTAAATTATATGCTAATCATTTTGGTCCAATAGAATTTTATGAACATGGGGTGGTATAATTCAACCCAAAAAATTAAAAAAAAAATAGTTGCCATGTGCTAATAGTGACAAATTTATGTTGGATTATCTTAATTAAGACTAGAGGGAGTTTGGCTGAATTTATAAGTATTTTCAACATATTTTTGGTTAAATTAGAACGAGCTTTTATAAAATTTAATAAAATTATACATATTTTTTTATTATTTTAAAAATTATCAATTTAATTTTAATGGTTGCTTGACAATTACTCCAATCTATTAGTCTCATTCAGGTTTTTATTCAATTTTTACGATGAACTGAGGACCAAAATGTCATTGTGAACGAATTCTAACTTTATTTAAAAATATTTTTTAAGTTTTTCTAATTACAACAATGGATAAAAACACTCTCACAATTTTGTTAGTATTTCACATTCCCCCTCCCCCGCAAGCAAAACTATTTGTTTGTATGAATTTAAATTCTAACAGTTTGGTCATTTTTTCGATTAATATTTTAATATAAAGAATTTATTATAATAAACACTTTAATATCTTACAAATTCTAACATTTTTAAAAATTTAAATTTAAATTCTAAGTATGAACACCAAATATGAAGTGACTAACCTTTTCGAATTTATTGAAATTTATTTTATACATTAAGTGTGCAAAAATATTTATGTCGGCAGGCACTAAAATTGGTAGAAATGAATTAATTAAGTATTTAATTAATTTTTCAAATATTGCATATCAAAATAAATGGAAATCATGTCATAATCTCATTATACAAAATGCCATAACTTCATTATATTGTGAGATCGTTGAGTACTTTCCAATTTATTATTGCTCAATTTTTAATTAAGTGTCGAATATGGTATCAAAATCAGGTCAAATTAACATATCAAGAAATCTCATATATTATAATTTCCTTTTCTTTATAGTATTTAATTTGTTAATAGTCATGCCTTAATCCTTTAAGAAGGAAATGTTTGTGCATATCTGATTTTTCAGATTCAATTATTCATTTTTCCATAAAAATATGTATTTACTTATATAAACTCTTTTATTATATAAGTATCTTAAATTTGACCAAATTAATATTTTTCTTGAATTGGGGATAATGATTAATTCCAAAAATTTAAAAACAAGTTCTTTTTTTTTTTTTTTTTTTTTATAGTAACATTTCATTCACTACGTACCGTGTATCATTATGGCTTAGTGGTTAATGCCAAACGTTACCATGTGGTTAGGCCTTAGGTCTTACTGATAGTATATGAATTATAAGAATCCTAACAAGCACACATAGCGCAAGAGCAAATATTATTGACGAGTTTGTAGGGTGCCATCCATACTTTTCCATTTTGTCTATAAAAAGAAATTATTCTATAAAGTACATACAGATAGAATTATACTTTTAGTTTCATAAGATAGATATTCAATATATTTAATCTTTTCAGAATTTATGTGACGAAATATGCCGAGTTTTTCAAATTTTGTAACTATTTTGAAAAATTCCATAAAATATAAGAAATGCATCGAGTTATTCCAATTTTGAAACCTTTTAAAAAATCGCAAAGAGTAGACTAAATGTATTGAACCCATACTAAAAGTGTAATTTTGCCGTATATATTATTCTTACAAAAAATAAAAAATATACTTGGAACCCATTATTTCTTTTGCAATTTTTTAATTTCTAAGTAGGATATTCTATCATTTTCATTGACCCCATAAATTTTTGATGCAAAAATTTTAAAAAAGGGCGAAAGAAATAAATAATTAAATATTTTTTGGATCATGTATTATGTTTGGACATCCTTTTCCACTAACTTACGAGCTCAGATTAGATCCTGTAATCCGACCTATGGTAACTAAAACTTTTGTTTAAAGATTAGTTAGATCTGCTAATCACTTTTGCTTACATTAAACAGAAATCCCACCAAAACAGTTTAATAAAGTTGCAGTCTTTTTCGTCTTTTCACCAGCTTCAAAATGATCAAGTGAACCAAAGCCTGAAAAAGAAAAAAGACCCAACTTTTATTTCAAAAATCTGAAATTTACCAAAGAAAACTCTCTCATTTTTCTACCTCTCTGAAATGGGATTTCAGAGAGGGAAGAAAAATGCAGAAAAGAAAGCCATTTTCTTGAGAAAGACCCATTAAGCAGGAGTTTTCTTCAAGTTTTCAGGTAAAAGAGATTCTTGTTTATTAAGCATGGGGTGTGATATTCAACCTAATCCCTACATTATTTTAAGTTTTTAGACCCATGACTTAGGAAACATTCATGAGAATCAAGACATATTGACAGTCTGTAGATATGGACCACATAGCCTCTCTGCAAAGAAAAATGCTAAAATCCCTCATAAATGCATGAGACAAAAGGGTGACCTGAGCGCAGTATATGATTGGGGGGATTAATGTATTGGCATTGACTCCCAAAGATTAGTCTGTTTTCAGAGATGATCATCATTGGGTGCACCAAAATCCTCCGACCCCTTTTGTAGTTTTGTGGTTTCTGTTCAAGAAAGGGAGCCCTGTGGAGATGATCCCCTGCAGTTTCTTGATATGAATCTTGAGGGGTTGATTGTGTGATTTTCACAAGTTTTGGGGTGGAAAATGGGGACAATGGAGAGTGGGGAGGAGTTGATGGGAGGCAATGAGGAGAGAATTCATGTGTCGGTGAGGTTAAGGCCGTTGAATGCTAAGGAAATCTTGAGGAATGATGTTTCAGATTGGGAATGCATCAATGATGACACAGTTGTTTACAAGAATGTCAGCCTTTCTGCTTCGGATAGGTCAATGTATCCCACTGCCTATACCTTTGGTAAGAAGAAAATCCTTTTGTCTAATTAGCAGTTTCCAGATGTAATTTGTTTGTTAAGTTCTTCTGTGTTGTTTTCAAAATTTTGGGTGTTTGAAGGAATTGACTTTGATCATGATGTGTAAGAGAAGATCATAATCTACTTGTACCATGTCTAAGTTTTGTGTCAATTGTGTAAGAGTAATGTTCTTGTTAAGTTTTAGCAGACTGTAGCATGGTTTCGTCTGATCACAACTTTCTCGACTTTGATTTTCAGTCTAGTTCTTATATGATCCTTCTCACTTGAGTTGTATATGAGCTTGTAAAACTTTTTCAACTTTGTGTCAACTGTTTACTACTGTTATGTTGCTAATAATTTGAGAAACCTTGGTGAATTTTTGTAGATAGAGTATTCAGGAGTGGCTGCTCCACAAGGGAGGTATACGAGAAAGGAGCCAAGGATGTCGCAGTTTCCGTTCTTAGTGGGCTGAATTGTGAGTGCAGCTTCTATTTTCCTTTTCCTTATTCACACGTCTGTTCCCAGCTTCTTGTCGTTCTTTCAAGTCTCTTTTGAGGTTCTTCTCTGATAGATTGTCTGCCAAACAATGATAAATTTTGTCTGTAGCAAGTGTTTTTGCATATGGACAAACAAGCAGTGGAAAGACATACACCATGACTGGTGTTACCGAGTATGCGATAGCCGACATATACGAGTATGTACAGAAGGTAAGCGTAAATGCTATTGTATCTCATTTACGAATGCAGCATCGGGGTCTTGTGCAGATTACGTATTACTTCTAATAACCAAGTGGGGTTCATTTTCAGCACCGAGAAAGAGAATTTGTCTTGAAGTTCTCTGCTATGGAGATATACAATGAATCTGTGAGAGACCTCCTCAGTGTAGATAGCACTCCACTAAGACTTTTAGATGACCCAGAGGTGAATCCTTTGTCCTGATAGGCAATTTGGTTCCTGGTTTTTTTACGATGACCTGATTAAGTACTTCTTTTGCTAGAGAGGAACCATAGTCGAGAAGCTCACAGAGGAGATTTTGCGGGACTGGGATCATGTGGTTCAGCTCCTTTCTGTATGTGAAGGTACAGAAACTGATTTATTTGAGTTACATCAGTGATGAAGAACCTGGACTGCAGATGCACTTGTGTTCACTTCCGTTTTGAGAGAAACGAGTGTTTTCTAGTTAATATTTTGAACTCAAAACTATGATAACTCAAGACCATCTAAAGAAATGTGGTGTTTTGGTTATAATTAACTTGAAATCTTGAGTACAACTCCTAATCTATAAAACTGCTGTATTTTTGAGATTTCAAGAATGCTCGACTCTGAGGCTTTTTGTTAATCTTTGCAGCTCAAAGACAAATTGGAGAGACATCCCTTAATGAAATGAGCTCCAGATCTCACCAGATCATTAGACTGGTATTGCTTTTCTCCTTACTTTCTACTGATTCCCTTCATTACCATAGAGGAGCCATCCATTGAATGTGGTCGGATCAGACTGTGTGAAACTAAATCTTGTTGTTGCAGACAATTGAAAGCACCTCCCGTGAGTTCTTAGGCAGGGAAAATGCGAGCACACTTTCAGCTGCTGTGGTATGGAATATCTAATAAGAAAGAATACATGTGGAACACAATTTCCATGTTTCTGAATGTGGGTGTTTTCTCCTTGTAATACAGAATTTTGTTGATCTGGCTGGAAGCGAACGGGCATCTCAATCATTATCAGCTGGCACAAGGTTAAAAGAAGGCTGCCACATAAATCGCAGTTTGCTGACACTGGGAACGGTTATTCGCAAGCTGAGGTAGGTAGTCATGCTCATTTTTTCCGTTTGCTTTTTTCCTAAAACATCGGTTTTAAACTTTTACTTTGATTAATTTTGGTTTGGCTGCACACATCAAATTCTCATCATATGCTTTGGATGTATCTACGTAATCTTTACAACCTAAATTTGGCATCTGGAATATTGAATGTTCTGTTAACTGATTAATAACAAAAATTAATATTTCAGACAATGCAGCTTATATTATACACTAGAAAGAGCGAGATTCTTTTCCGAATTTTCTTTTCTCCTTGCTGACTAAAGAAATAGTTAAAACTTCATGCATTTGCCCTTTTTTTCCTCGAGTTCACGCACGAACAGATTCATGACCTTTACAAGTTTGTTATCTTAAATAAACATTCTTTAAATGGAAGAGCTAAATTATAAAATAACAGAACTGTTTCAAAGTTTCAAACTTTTGATCTGCAAATCAAATTCAAATTTCAAAGAGGTCAAGCGTGCTATAAACCTATTTTTTCAGACCCTCTATCAATTGGAAGTTTTTCGTGTTAATTATCTATATATTGTTTCATGACTTTATACAGCAAGGGTCGAGGTGGACACATACCTTATAGGGATTCCAAGCTAACTCGAATTCTGCAAACATCATTGGGAGGAAATGCTAGAACAGCCATCATCTGCACGATGAGCCCTGCACGCAGTCATGTCGAGCAATCAAGAAACACTCTTCATTTTGCAAGCTGTGCAAAGGAAGTGGCCACCAATGCGCAAGTTAATGTAGTCATGTCCGACAAAGCTTTGGTGAAGTATTTGCAGAGGGAGCTCGAAAGACTAGAGAGTGAGCTTAGAAGTCCCCAGTCTGCTTTGGCCCCTTCGAATTATTCTGCAATACTGAGAGAGAAAGATTTGCATATCGAGAAGGTAGTACATCTATGTGTTGCTCTAAAACAAAATGTTCATATTAAATTCAATGAGATTAAACCTTTAGTTCTTTGCAAAAGGATGTTTGAATTGTGTGCTAAGTCGACTATCTTCAACTATAGCAATAGTTTAAAGAACAACAAACAAAGATGCAGTTTGTACTATAAAATTGACTGATATCAACTTGGAGCTATTTCTGAAGTTTTCGTTTTATTGTAGCTTGAGGAGGAAATTTGCGATCTTACTCTGCAACGAGATATTGCTCAATCACAAGTGAAAGATTTGTTACAAATGCTTGGAGATGGTTCAAGTTCCATCACACAGGTAATGATTCATTAAGTCTAATGATGGTTTTTAACTTTTTCTCCCCTTTCGTTTTTTCATTCCTTTCTTGATACTTTCTCTAGGTAGGATTGGGACACTACCCACACTTGCGAGTGCAGAAATCGCCAGATAGTGAAATCCAAGAACGGGAAACATCGATTTTGGCAGATCCCATTCCCCACTCCTTAGATGTTGATACAAGAAGATATTCTGATGGACACAGTACTACCAGTTCACAGGATCAAATCGTGAGAGTTCCATATTTTGTTGAGGACTTTGTGCAGAGTAATGTATCACCAAGGGTGTTGATTAGCAGTTCAAACTTTAGTGAAAGTTATTCATATCATGGTTGGGAGGAAATTGAGAAACAAAGTAGTGGGAACTCGGAGGATCTATGCAGGGAAGTCCGTTGCATTGAGACAGAAGACTTGAGTAACAAAGGGGCTATAGAATCCAGTTTTATAAGTCCTGAAGAGAACACTGAGTTCCCTGAAGTAAAAGTGTATGTAAAAGAACACAGGCAAACTACGGAATCGCCGTCAACTCCTTTAGAAATAGATCAAGGATTTAAGTCATCTCAATTGAAGGATGATAGTGAAATGAAGGAAGGTACAGGGACCGGGGTCGTAACCTCAAAGGAAGACCAAGAACTGATTCTGGTACCATTGGAGGAAGTCAAAGAGTCACTGCCTTCTCCTTGTGAGAAAGAGAAAGAACTTAGCTCCATTCATTATCTTGATACACGAGCTCTTGAAAATCTATCTTTGAGACATGAACTAGATCAAGATTCATCTGTCATTAGAAGGTTGAAATTTAGTAAAAGCAGAAGCTGTAAAGCAAGCATTGCTAACTCAGCTTCTCCGCGGTTCAAGATAAAGGATTTCGGTGAGAATACATCCTTTTTTGGATCAGAAAGAGAATCCATGTGCTTTGAAAGGAAACTGTCTCCATTAAGCTTTAGCCCTGAAGTGCAAAGTCCATCTTCACCAGGAAATGCACTTGATATCGAGATTGACACACCAAATATGAAATTTGCAACTACAGAGGATGTCACTGGCAGCACCACTGACATGAAGGAAAAAGCCGAATTTCCAGCTGAACACGTATTTATTACAGATCCAGTGAGTAATGATGGTTTTATTTCTCTTACGTTTGTTTCCCTGACATGTTCCTTTTTCATCGATTGACGGTCATTCTCTGTTTTGTACAACATTCATTGTCTGTCTGCTGATAATAGTAAATCAAAACTAATGTTCTACGTTTTGGGAGGGTTGTTAGTTTCCGAATACACAAACAAGCTTACGTCTTACTTGTATACTACATTCTTGGACACTTTGACTTACAGCTGCTATGTTGCATGGAAATCTAATGGTTTTTGCAGTCAAAGGAGATTGAGGCCAACTCCGGGAAGACTCCAAAGAAGAATGTCAAAGATGTTGGATTAGACCCAATCGGAGATGAACTTGAAGGTCTTTCTAGTTGGCCTGTGGAGTTCAAAAGACTCCAACAAGAAATAATTGAACTTTGGCATGCTTGCAACGTCTCACTGGTACATCGGACCTATTTCGTCATGCTTTTTCGAGGTGATCCTTCAGATGCCATATATCTGGAGGTCGAGTTGAGAAGGGTGAAATTCTTGAATGATAAATTCTCTCGTGGAGAGAAGACCATAGTTAATGGACGGCGTCTCACACTCGCTTCAAGGTGAGATTTTCATGTTCTTCCCAATTTGTTTATTACATAAAATGCTTCACTAAATTGTTTGTTAGTGCTCAATATTGCATTCATGAAATAGTAACTTTAACCAGCAACAAATTCAACTCCGGACGACCGAAATATTAAATGCTAAGCCTGATCTATATGTTTCTTGAAAACAGCGAGAAGGCTCTCCGTGACGAGAGACGAACGCTGAGCAAGCGGATGATGAGTAAGTTTTCAGAACAAGAAAGAGAGAGCCTCTTCCTAAAGTGGGGGATCGGTCTCAACACCAAACTTAGGCGGCAGCAGCTGGCTCAACGCTTGTGGAGCAAAACCGAAGATATGGATCACATTGCTGACAGTGCATTTCTTGTTGCAAAGCTGGTTGGTTTCATTGAACCGGGGAATGCTCCGAACAAAGAAATGTTTGGTCTTAATTTTACCCCTCGACGCACATCAAGAACGTATAGTTTCAAACGCAGCTTGGTGTCCCTCCTGTGATGTTCTCGACTAATTAACGTGATTGGTACGTATGGATTGACTGTCGTTTTCTTGGTTCTAATGGGTTGTAGGAACTAAATGTATACTTTGATCAGACTAGGAGTTGGTGGTGTGAAGTTAGGATCAATATCTCCTTTTCTTTAATGTACAAGAGATAGAGGGCTTGGAGTTATAACATTGATGAGGATGAGCTATTGTTTGTATATTCTTTGGCTGTAACGTATCTTCACTTGCTTGTCTTGAGGTTCTGGATGTTACACCTATATACTCTATGTAAAAGTGTGAATTCAACGAGTGTTCTTTTCTACTTTGAAAAGACATTTACATCATTATACGAGTATGTTTGTTTAATTACAGATAAGGAGTACTTAGGAAATATCAAAATTATATTAGACATGTGCGTGTTTGTACGTGAGATCTTGTCACTAATAAACGTAATAAAATGAGATCGAAGTAATTAAAGATACGGAGGACGACTAAATAAAAAACATTAATATATATAGTTTCGAATATATATATATATATATATAGATATATATATATTTTTTTTCATACTTGTCACCGCTTGCTGTCCCTATTATGTATATCTCAAAATTAACATACCAATTTAACTCCATAAGAAGCGTTTTTTCAGGTTGGAATTAAAAGCAAATTTTTAAATATTATATTACATTAAAACTTGGTTTAACATTTTTGGTCCCATTAGATACAACTATTTTTGCTTTTAGTCCCTTGTTTTACTCGGTTGACACTTATAGTCCCAATACCATTTTCCCCAATTCTTCGACTGTTGGTCGGCATATTCCGTCTTCACACACACACGTTATTCACTTTTCTCGATTATCTTTTCTTTTTTTGATTCTCTCACCGAAACCGGCTTCCGGCTTCCGGCTTCGCCGTCGCCTCCCCGTTATCAACCCTTATCAACTTCAGCTTTCACTCATCCACCTTTAAATATGTCCTTAATTTCTTTTTTGCTCACCTCGATCCCTAATTTTGCGAACCCTAATTTCCGCCCCTCCTCAATTCTCTCCACCGGCGAACAATTCCGTCGTCGTAATCACACCTCCAGCACCCCCTTAAAACCCTATACATTTCCCCTCACTCAATTACTACTTTCACCCGCACATACCTAAATGGGTTCCTGATCAAATCCAGCCATCGCGACTAGAACCCTAATTCCTGTCTCCAGCGAACACCAATCGGCACTGGAGCTTTACCTCATATTCCCCTCATCCTCCTCAACATCATCAATTTCACTTTTCATCAAACACATTCCGGTTGGGTTCAATTCCTCCGCAAACCCTAGTCCTGCAAACCCTCCTTCTGTAGCCTTCAATACTCTCTTCGGCAAACGCCTCGGTGCCGCTCTCTTCTCTCAGCCTCATCTCAACTCCATTCACTTTTCCCCTTTTCCAATTTCTATTTCCCAACTCTTTTTCCTTGTGAATTTCTGATCAGTATTGACAGGAACCCAATTTTTGAGCTCATAGCTTCCTTTTCCAATTCTCAACCTGATCCTCCCCCCTCCTTCAATAGCCTATTACTATCATTAATGATCATCATAACAAAACTCATATGCCAAGATCGGCGAACACCTGCTGCTTCACACTTCCAGCATGATCCCCTACGTGCTGCGAAAAAGATTTTTCAGGATGATGAAATTCATATGGTGGGCTCTTCCTCCAGCTACATGGGCGAACCAGGCATCACACATTCAGATGAAGAGATTGAAAAACTGGCCATCAGACTAAAATTTACACTTATGGGAAAGTTCTCACATGGCGTCCCCAATCTCAATTTCCTTCGGCAACAAATCATTAAACTAGGACTCAAAGGTAACATTATTGTTGGCTGCCTTAACTTGAAGCATGTTCAGATCAATATAACGCATGATGAGAAGTTTTCCAAAATTTAGGTTAGAGGTGAGTGGACTTTTGATGGGTTCGACATAAAAGGTTTTAATGGGTCCCACATTTTGATCCCCAAACTGAATGATCTATTGCCCCCGTCTAGATTAAACTCCCCGAGCTTCTTTGCCATTTGCTTGAGAAAAATGCTCTATTTGGCATTGCATCTAAGATTGGTAAACCTTTAAGCATAGATGAACCTACTGCAGATATATCTAGGTCTAACCTAGCTTGTGTATGTGTTGAACTGAATTTAACAGGTCCTAAGGTTCAAGAAATCTATCTTAAATTAAAGATAAAACCTTTAGGCAACAAGTGATATATGAAAATTGTCCACCTTACTGCACTTCATACAAGCATCCTGGTCATAAGAATATCTCATGCCTTGCTAAAAACATAATAGAAAATTCTCAACCTGACCTTGAACATAGAACAAATGAAAATTAGACCTTACATGCTACAGAAACTAAAGATTTGAGGGAAGTCCTAAATAGGAAAAGAAAAGGCAAAGATGTCATGCATGTGAATAATCCTATTAATTGCTTATCATTAGACGCTAATGCTCATACTCTTGATGTCTCTATTATTGCCAATGCAACTGCTGCCTCTAATGATAAACCTGGTACAATTGAGAATATTTCTATTACTGCTTAAATGAATCCATTAAAACTACAGAGGTTGTTGTTGTTTCTGAAACTGATGAGCTGGCAATGTAAACGAGAATGAGGACTTTAATTATGATGACCCTCTCCTTACTTAGTTGTTGGACAAGAGCTGGGATAAAGAACCAGCCACAATAGAACATATAAGATTTCTCTAAGAACATTGGTGGTATATTTGGTACTGCTGCACTACTTGATAGAGAATGGGAAGCTGAAGTTGCGACACTCTGTAAAACTTGCCTTAGTATTACTGAAGATATTAAGGCCATCAACTATATTCTAGAGTGCTTAGAAACTCATGCAGACCCTAGACCAAACATTGAATTAAGCAGAAAAGGTATCCAAGGAAAAACAACACTTGCCTCAAGCATAACTTCAGGAAAAAAATAAAGAGCAAGAAAAGCTTTCTGAAGGCATCAACAGAGTCTCACCTTGCAATCATACAGCTGCCCCTAACAGAAATATTAAGGAGCAAAGATCTGCTAAAAATCCAACAGTTGGCTTGTTCACTAAATCAGAAGAATCTGGCCATTTCATTGGAACACACACTGGAAATAAATCTCTGTTGAAAGGAAAAGGCAACACACAAAGACTCAACTCTAAGGTATCTATGAGCATAGAATTACATGAAGCACAACAAACAGAAAGCCTTGGTGATGATGAGGAAGATTTAACACTTATCTTCAACCGCTTTCAGAGTCTTGAAGATCTTTTTGAGGAAGATACTAATCTGCAAACTATGAGCTCATTCCACAGTCTAAACTACATAGCAGATCCTCCAAAAAGCTTGTAGTTACATACTCCTGTAACAACTCACAAGTCAACCAATAGATCGGAAACACAATATGACACCACCATTGGATCCTCATTCTATACCACTGAAGAATTAGATAGAGTATCCTCAACAATACAAATACTCAACAAGAAGGACCACATGATTTTTCCAAAGCCTCATCCCTGCTCTCAACTGCCAATAAGGAAACATCTGCCACCTCTCAACTCACAAATCAACCTCCAAGCTATCCTCCTCTATGAAGCAAATGAATTTGGAAAACATAGGAGGAACAAGTATGTTGAAGGTGGCATTTCCACCAGCAAAATAAGTAAAATAGGAGGAAAAAGGTAAAAAGGGTAAGATTACTACTTCTCCAAAAAACCTCTTTAAGAGGAACACTAGATCATCCTCCTCTTCTCCTCCCTTCATTTTTAATGGTTAAAATCATTATTTGGAACATTAGAGGGATAGGAAAAAAATAAAAACAAAGATACTTTTTGATACTATACTTAAATATAAACTTGACATTCTCATTTCGTTAGAGCCCTTTGTACAGCTTGATGTCTCGTTTTTCACTAGACGATTTGGTTATGCCACAATTATCTCAAACTCTGCCAACAAAATCTAGTGATTTGCCTCTCAAGGTGTTAGTATGCAGGTAATGCATGATAACTCTAAATTTATACATCTAAAAATCTGATCTATTTTACTTGCAAAAAGATATCTTCTGCACCTTTGTATAGATAAGTGCTACAGATCCACTAGAAGACTCTTTTGGGAAGAGCTTGTCAATTTCTCAACTTCCAATGTGCCTTGGCTAGTTGGAGGGGACATCAACACCATCTTACACTTTGATGGGAACCAAGATGGTTCACTCAACAAAATGGGACCAATGGAGGATTTCAATGATATGGTGATGGAATGTAATCTTATTGATGTTAGATTCGAAGGGGAACCATTTACATGGACCAATAGAAGAATCTGGAAAAGACTGAACAGAGTGCTATATTCCAAAGAATGGATGGATTTATTCAACTGCACCAGAGTCTCTTATTTTGCTAGAAGCCCATCAGACCACCACCCCATGTTCATCACAACCTAGAAATAAAAAAAAAGACACTCATCATCTTTCAGATTCCAAAACATGTAGGTGAGGCACCAGAACTTCTCTGAAATGGTCAGGAAGTAATGGGAATCTCCAATTCAAGGGTATGAAATGTACAAGCTTTTGCAAAAACTTTACAAAATTAAACCCCTGCTCAAAACGTGGAATAGAAAAATTTTTGGGAATATGTTTAGCACAGTAGAACAGGCAAAAGCTGAAGCTAATGAGACTGAGATAAAATTTGATAGAGATCCCTCAAATGCCAACTTGATCTTCCTTAACAAATGCAATGTAGCTTTAGTTCATGCATTAACCATTGAATTACACTTTTGGAGGCAGAAGAGTAATTGTAAACGACTAGAAACAGGTGAGAGGAACACCCAGTACTTCTACTCATTAGTCCGAAAAAAGAGAGTAAATCCAAAATCTACAAAATCATGGAAGATGATAGAGAAATCACTAACCCCACAGACATCAAATAATCAATTGCGAATCACTTTAAGAATCTTTTGACTACTGAAATAGGTCATATGCTGAGCCTGATTCCCCATTTATGTTCCCTCAAATTCCTGAAAGCATGTCTAGAGAACTTTGTACGAGTCCAACATTAGAGGACGTTAAAGAAGTGGTTTTTAGCATCGACATGGACAATGTGGCTGGACTGGATGGATTCATATCTATTTTTTACCAATCATGCTAGGAATTCATTACTATAAATCTATGGGAAGCTACTAAAGACTTTTTTGTTGGTACCCCCATGTCAAGGAGTTTTACTACCACAACAATTACCCTCATTCCTAAATCAGATCGCCTCAGTCATGGAGCAATGTCAGACCAATATCCCTCTGCAATGTCTCCACCGAAATCATGACAAAGCTGTTGTACAACAAGCTGGAGCCACTTCTTCCTAAATTAATCTCTCCTTCACAAAGTGGATTTGTACATGGAAGGTTGATTGTTAACAATATTTTCATGACTGAGGAACTGATTCACCCACTTGACTTAAGGTACCGTAAAGGTATTTTTCTTAAACTTAACATGTCCAAAGCATATGACAGAGTTTGTTGGAATTTTTTATATTTGGTTATGACTAGAATGGGATTTCCTGTTAGATTCATGCATCTTATGAAACATTCTATGGAAGATTGCTGGTTCACTATGCTCTTAAATGGTGATACTGTTGGTTTTTTCAAATCTATACAAGGCCTTATACAAGGGGATCCTATATCCTCAACACTTTTCATTCTTGTGGCTGAAGCACTTTCTATAGGTCTGTATCACCTTTTCCACAAAAACCCTTCAATGTTTTATCAAAGAAATTGTGGTGTTCCTATTTCTCACCTCTCATATGTAGATGATATCATTATTTTCACAAACTCAGAAAAAGAGGGTCTCAGGAAACTGATGCAATTCTTGGAGCATTATGAGGATATCTCAGGACAACAAATAAATCATGTCAAGAGCTCATTCGTTCCAGGAAAAAAAGCTAATCTGATTGCTCATAGAATCAGCAATAACATTGGATTTACCATGAAGAGCCTACCCATAACCTACCTTGGTGCACTCCTGTATAAAGGTCACAAAAATGGATTATGTATGATTCTCTTATTAACAAAGTCCGTTCTAAAATTGCAGGATGGGAACACATTAACTTGTTATATGGAGGTAGACTACTGCTCATCAAAAGTGCTTTTGCCTCAATGCCTATCCACCTCCTCTAAGTCCTTGATTCTCCTTTTGGCATCATACAAAATTTGGAACTCCTTTTTGGAAAAAAATTTCTAGGGCTCAACCACTGGTCATAAAAAAATCCATTTGACCAAATGGTCTAATATGTGCTATCCTATAGAAAGAGGGTTGGGAGTCGGAAATCTTAACAGATGTTGTTGAAGCCTTCTCACATAAGCTCTGGTTGAGATTTAGACTGCAGTCTTCTCTTTGGAAAAAATACACCTTTAGCAAATATTTGGAAATCTGTGCATAACTAATTTTCGAGATTGTAATCAAATTTGGTAGGGTTTAGTCCAACTCACGTATTTTAGCTAATACTTATTCAAATCACCAACAATTTGTTGCGGATCACAGCTGACTCAAAAAACTTTCTATTAGCATACAAAACTTCACAATTGACCCCATATCCGAATCTGTATAAGCTTATAAATAGAGATCTTATATGGATTTTTGAAGACACGGTACTCATTCTCAAACTCTCTCATTTTCTTGCACTATTCTCTCTCGATTTTCACGCTATTTCAAGCTTATAATCCGCACTTTACACGAATATATACACCTTATCACCATCTTATTCTCCCTTTAATTTAAGTTTTTCCTTTTATTTCTTTAAATCGTTTCTAATTTAAGCATCAGAGTGCTAACCTCTGTTTTGTAGGGCTAGTCCTTCGATAATCTTAGAATTTTCTTGAAGATCCTTCAATTCTTGTGGTGTGGTCAAATTTCTGGTAACATCTTATTATTATAATTATTATTAATTATTATTATTATTATTATTATTATTATTATTATTATTATTATTATTATTATTATTATTATTGTTATTATTATTATGATCATCATCATCATCATCATCATCATCATCATCATCATCATTATTATTATCTTTAGATCAATTTATGGGAATCACCAAATTTTGACATAACTTTATAAGTAATAAAATAGATTGCACACTATATATCTTGATATAGATATAAAACTCACAAATAGATATAAATTTTTTTTTGAAATGGGTAACCAACAACCAAATTGGATTAGCTGTTTGCCATTTGCAAATCTTTATGAAATAATATTAAATTGATGAATACGGTAAGAATTCATCAAGTTGGCAGTGTTTTGTGTTTACTACTAATATTGAACAAGGTTTCAATGTCATAACGAAATGCCCACAGACTCAAAGGTTAAACCATGGAGCTGGGCTGCGGATTGGTTTGACAACTATGAAACCAACTCCTGAGGGTCGATTGAAATGTTCCAAATCGAGGACCTGGGCTGATTTTTTTTTTTTTTTTTTCCAGATTTTTATTTTTTTATTTTTCTAAAATGGTTAATTTTGGTGAATTCAATTCTTGGTTGAAATTTGGTATTTTCCAAAATTAAATTACTAAAATTAATTTAATTGGGTTTCGAAACAAGAATTAATTTTTGCATGGGTTGCACTTATGTCCATTATTAAGTTGCATTATTTTACATGTAAATTCCTGGGATTGAATGTGTAATTAATTTATGATATTGGATATCATTTTTATAATGCATGATTTGTGTTATATTTTTGTATGCATGTTCATTTTGGAAATAAATGTGCTACTTTGTTAATTGGATAAACATGAATTATCACGGAGGGCCTTAGGAGCCTGAGGATGGTTTATTTTCTGTTGGGTTGGGGCCCGCGTGCCTCTTATTTTTTTTCTTCGGTTTTAGCTTTTTTTTAAAGCTTGCTTTCTCCCTATTAATGTACCCCCCCCCCCCCCCCCAAAAAAAAAAAAAAAAAACTGTTGATTGGGGTTTCTTTTTAAGAGTTAATGAGAGTAGAATAAGTATAGAGGTTTTACTTTTATTTTGTAATAATTGTAAGGAGTAAGCCCATGGAGGAGGCCATGGGTTGGCCTATGCAGATCTATGGAGAAGAGACCCAAAGGACGGAGCCTGCGAAGGAGATGAAGAAATTAAGAGAGATTACAAGGCCCTTAAATTGTTAATTGGTTAAAAGGCTTGTAATACCATATGCCTACCCTTAGATTGACCATAGATCCATTGTGGCTTTAGTGGGTCGCATAGGTATTTGGGCTTTGTGATCATCTAACAAGGGTGTGCGAGGCTTGTTTATTTTGCATGCGATGCATTTTATTTAGTGCGTTTAATATATTGGATTATTATACATACAAGTTATTAATTTGTGATGAGGTCTCGACCAAATAGTAAAATGAACTCTCACTTGGTTGGACCAAGTTAAAATATTAGACCCTAATAAATAGAAATAAACAATGGCTTGTTTTCCATGCATTCCATCCATAATAATATAGTGAGGAAGATGATTTCACCCGTACGTGGTCTCACGAGTCATGGCATGTTTGGACTGAAATGAAGCTGCACTATTCTTGTGAACGAAGTGAAAATGCACCAATTTCCATGTCTCGCTAGTGGTGAGGGGTGATAGTTTGTGCTTTGATTCGGTTGATGGATTAGGACTAATGCCAAGTGATGTAATTTTGATGCCTTCCATCACAGTAATGTAGTGAGGAAGCTGATTTCAGCTATACGTAGTCTCACGAGTCGTGGCACGTTCGGACTGAAATGAAGTGGCACTATTATTATGAACGAAGAGACTACGCTTCTGTTTTCTTGTCTCACAAGTCTTGTGGGGGGGGGGGGATAATGAGTGATATGATTTGGTAGATGGGTTGGGTCTAATGACTGAAGTCCAAGTCCTTACTTTGAATCTAATATTATGATACTCTGCTAATATTTTTTGTTCATTATAGATGTCTAAGAATCCACTTAACTCTATCCTTGAGGCTAATAAATTTGATGGAACAAACTATTCAAATTGGTTGAGAAATCTGAGGATAGTCCTTGGTTTTGAGAATTAGACTTATGTTCTGGATAAGTCTCTACCTCGAACTTTACTAGATAGGTTCATGCCCCAAGAATGTTTGACGTTCAAGTTTTAGAGGGATGATACAACTAGAAATGACAAGTATTAGGAGAAACGATATCAGAATGTATGAAAGTATGAGACATCTGGTCGATAATGCTCTGCATGAAAGAACTTTATGCTGTACCGGATCGCCATATTAGATATGCCATGATGAAGCTATTCTTCAACTCGAAAATGATTGAGGGATCGTCCGTATGAGAGCATGGAGTGATGATGCTATCTCTAGTGGATAAGCTCAAAGACCTCCAGGCTGATTTCGAGAAGGAAGAAACGTATGTTGATCTGATCCTGGAATCATTAGCTCCCTCTTTTGCTCAATTTATTATCAATTATAACATGAATGAGTTTGAAAAAGCCTTCATGAGTTGATTAAAATGTTGGTCCAGTACTAGACAACGATTGAAAATCTACGCCATGGGTACTAGTGGGAGAGACTTCAATCTCTAAAGCGAAGGGCAAGGTTGTCGGATGCGAAGAGGAAGAAGGATGACACGTCTTCTACTGCTGCTAGCACTTCAAAGGCTCCTATTACACAACTAGGCGGGGGTAAGAAGAGGAAGAGGGTCCGTCAGTCAAGGATTCTTAATGATGTTTGCATCTATTGCTGAGAGAAGGGCCAACGGAAGAGGGAGTGCCCTGAACTCCTCTCCAATAAAGATAAAATGATATTCAAGAACAAAACTCACAATCCTCATAGGTCAATCTATAAGATTCTCAAATCTTTAATAATTTAATACGGATAAGTGGTGTGATGATGTATACAATTTTGTGTTAAGTTGAAATTTATTTGATATGCTAAATTCTTGGAGATAAGTGAAAATTTGAATAATAGAAATTGTGGGATTAAAAGTGTAGAACTGTAGAGATGAGGTGGAACAAATACAATCTTCTTTAATCTATATATATATATATATATACATTTATATACTAAAGTTAGTAAATAAAATACAAATAAGATGAAAAAGGGGATGAGGTGGTGGAATAAGAACAAGTATACATATATCATATATATATATATATATACTATATTATACCTACTAACTATTACATATAGATACTTAAATATATATTATATACATATATACATTAACTCTATTAGATAGAATGTGGAGACAATCATAGAAGAAGAGAAAGAGAAACGGTGGAGGGAGAGAAGAAGTGAAGGAGAGAGGATAGAAAGAGGACAAGAAAGAGGAGAAAGAGAAGAGAAGAAGGAGAGGAGGAGAGAGAGAGAAGAGAGAGATAGAGAGGAAGGAGGAGAAAAGTTTGGTGGTGTTCTTTCATTACCATCAAGCTCAAAAGATTTCTAGCTGAATTGGACATGAGAACAACGTTCAGGATTATACACATTATTCTACTATTTAAATAGTTGGGGAAAGTGAGGTAGGTATAGTTTTAGATCTATATATATGTATATCTACTTGCTTATGTGTGAACATGATCAGAAATTGTCATGTGCTTACTAAATTGTGATTGTTCTGCAAAATGACTATTATATATTTTGCCTATATTTGGGATATTACATGATGATTAATGATGAAATACTTTTGTTTTGGTTGTTGAATAAATATGATTGGAGTTGTTGTGAATGATGGTGACACGTTTCTCTTTAATGTTTGCCTGGAGTTAAATTATAAATTTGTCATGAGCAAATGATACATTAAAATGAATGGTCGAATGAAATTGAGTTATGGAGTCGATAAAATGAGAATGGTCAAATGAGATGAAAAGATGGCTTACCTAACATGGGGTATATTAAGTGGTTTATGATGATGGTGATATCATAAGAGCTATCTGCTGTGTGATATCGAGATGAGATGATGATATGATGGTGGATGATATGATATCATACGAGCTGTGTGCTGTGTGATATGGTGAATGGTGTACTATCATACGAGCTATGTGTTGTATGATATGCGTGATGATGGGATATCATACGAGTTGTGTGTTGTGTGATATCAAGATGAGATAATGTGATGGAGATGATGATAGCTGGTAGAACTGCTGAATATAATCCAATTAGGTTAAGCAGGGCCGAAAGGAAATAAAAAGTATCTAAGAAATAAAACTATATTGATGTGTGGATCATGTTGTGGTTGTTACTTGATTTGATATTGGTCTTGCATGATTATTGGTATTATTACTTCGTGAGTTCATGAAATTATGTGACAAGTGTCCATTAATTGCTATTATTGAAATTGAAATTTCGTGATTATATAAATAATACTGGTCGAGTGTGGTTATGGAATGAAGTTGAATTTATACAACACGTGTTTATATGTTTTACATATATATGGGCTAATTAGCTAGTCTTACTGAGTTGGCAACTCATAGATTTTGCCATATTTCTCAGGAGATAAAGTGCAGTGACTCATCTAGCTAGATATAAGCTAGTTATCAGCCGTGTAGGTGGGTCAACAATGCCATCCTAAATCAGTAACTTTAGTTACATAGACACAAGAATATTAAATTATGATTGAATATGTATTTTAGATTTTGTAATAGTTAGAAACTCCACATTTCTCAGTTTTATATTTTATAGTGAAAAATATTATACCAAGATTTTGATGGAGGGTTTATAAGAATATTGATTATGATTTGTTGTCTTATCGTGTTAAATCTTAGTTAGTTGGGGTAATATTTGAATGTGATTACGGAGGGGGTGTCACACAATATTTTTTAGTTTAAGTATGAGAAAGATTGATAGATTCTAAGAGTACTAGAAATAGGCGACTTGAATCCATTAACTTTCAAAATCTTTACTGAGAAGGAGAAAGACCACAAAAATTCGTTTGTGGGACAAAATGAACTTACTAGTTGCTCTTTCGATTAGATCCAATGTAATATTTGTGAGTCTCTAAAATACACAAGATCATTGTGGGGGGTTCAAAAGTCTAATTTTAGTTGATGAGGTTGAAAGAATTAGACTCGAATTGGTGAACAAATTGATTACCTTTAGGTTGGATTGAGAGGGTGTGTATTTAGTGGGAGTTTTTTGAATATCGAAAATGAGAATGTGATTCTCACTTGGTGAAGTTATTCCTGAAATGACCATGGTTGACCAGTCTTTGATAAAGAAGAAATTAAACTAAGTTGGACTTCATTTGATCGGTGTTTCACTAAAATAAATTGGCCGTTATTATATGATGAAACTCTCTTCCTATAAAGTACTTGGGTTGAGAGGATGGTCCTATACATGTCAAGAAATAATGGGAGTTGGTTTTTCATACAACTTCTCAAAAGCATAATTCATAATCAGATACTATCCCTAAATGACCATATTCCAGTCCTTTTTGTCCGTGTAATTGGATTATGATCCAAATAGACATAAGGAGGATCGATGTGGGACATCGTTCAGAATCAATGGTTGAAGCCTAAACAATCACTATGAAGTTCAAACTAGGTTTGAGACTTCACATAACTGGAATATTCAATTTATCAAAAGATCATACTAGGTATGTTTGATGAGCCTAAGGTCAGCGCGAGTTGTGTTGAGTTCCAATGTGTTTAGTGTGTAAATTCTTACTCATTTAGAATGAAGTTAATATGTTTGGAAAAACACTAAGACACTAATATAAAGTTGTTCACAAAATTCTCCATAGAAGGAATTGAATTCCTACATTAGGGATGAGCTTTTCAAAAATTAGTCGTAGGACACTGATGAAAAAAACTCAGCTATTCGAGACTCAGTCATGATTGACTGATGAGAAAGCTTAAGCTGTTCAAGATTCAGTTGCATCTAACTGATGAGAAGCTCAAATGTTTTGACATCCCTACGTCAGTGTCGAAGACACATGAAAGTGTTGGTTTGGTGTATTGGACCTGATGTTGTGTATGCTTGGGCATGGCACAATGTATATGGGGAATACACCAATATGGCAGTAGACAATTGTCAAGGAGCAATCTTTAATACCTGAATAAGGATTAAAGAAGTGTTTCTCACACATATTTGTGAAGAGTTGACTTTGGAAGGTTAAAGCATTACTAGCTTCCATACTCATGTGAATAATGAATAAATTCTCAAATATACTCACATTTGGACTTGATGGTAGGCATGGTAGCTTGCAAGATTTTCAAGCAGAAGTCCCATCTTATAGTCAAATATGGGACGACTTTAACAAATTGATCTTGGAAAGTGGTTTGGTTAGAAATACTGCATCCATTGGATGGATGTGGCGCCTAGCACGGCCGAGACAGTTATAGTCTTGGAGGCGAACGATAAGGCTAGGGCAAAGAGCCTTATGGGCTCAAGATCTCAGCACAAGATCCATGAAAATTCTTATATAACAACCATCTGCAGACAATGATGGTAAAGGAAATACAAGATTGGACCGTGTAGATCCAACAGAAAATAAAATAAACCCATGAAAATCGAGCAGATATCGTAGATTGCTCATGCTCAGAAGGTTCTAAGTGACGTGGGTAATTGGCTTAATGGCCAAGTGGGAGATTGTTGGAATGAGTGACTAAAAGCCAATTGAATTGGTTGTTTGTCATTCACCAATCCTGATATAATAATACTAGATTGATGAATACGGTAAGAATTCATTAAGTGGCAGTGTATTTTGTTGTGTTTACCACTGATGTTGAACGTGGCTTCTATGTCACAACGAAATGCCCACAGACTGAAAGGTTAAACCCATGGAGTTGGGCTGCTCATAGGTTTGGTAGCTATGAAACCAATACTTGAATGGATTTAATTAATTGTGTCGGTCACCACGTCCAAGTCTAGCTGAGGGTGAACCTAAAGGGTCACACACAATTCATTGTAGAAGTGATGGAATTAATTTGGGATTAAATCTGGAATAATAAATTAATTTAATTAGATTAAATTAATTCATGAAGAAGAGAAAATAAATGATGGATCATTTATTTGGAATAATCCATTGGATGGATAGCAAAGAATTTAATTAATTGGATTAATTAAATTTGGGCTTAACCTTTTTCAAGAATGCTTGAGCTAATTAATTTATGGATTGAATTCATTAATTAATTAGTAGATGGGATATTTATTAATTGATAGATTCATTAATTAATAGATATGAGCTTAAATTAATTAGCCGGACTAATTAATTATTTGGGCTTGATAATAAATTTGATTTATTAATTAAGTATATTTGGGCTTGTGTATTTTATTTGGATTAAATGTTCCATGAATTTTCTATTGGGTATTTTATTTAATTGGATTAAATAATAAACACAATATATTATTATTGGGATTGATTTATTTTTCTGGATAAACCCGCTCCAAATATTAGGTGTGTGAAAATATAAAAGACTGGGTTTGTTAAGCACACCATAATACCATATCAAAATAGGGCTCCTTCTCTCCCTATTTTCAACATGATCCACAAAATTTCTCCTTCTTTTTCATGTTTTTGAGTTCTCCTGAATTAGATTCAAGTTGAGAACGAGAAGAATTATTTGCACTAATTGATAGTGTAAAACGGTTTTGGTGTCTTCCACCGGATCTAATTCTAGATCCATTTACCCACAGTATGGCGTGGACTGACTTTAGAGGGGTTCTACACTTGAACCCTCTAAGTGAATGGATCCGAGAAGGAGATAATCAACGCTCGTAGCCGGACGAGAAAAACTAACAAGGGTAAATTTCTATTTACGTTTTTCACTTTTTGTGTTTTTCTTGTACTATTCTTGGCCTATATATTTTATTTTATACACCAAATGCCCGAAAAAAGATCAAGGGTACACTCCTTGATCGGGGTTTATTTTTGGTTGATTTATCGTAATTTTTTATTTTTCGTGCTTCTGCCGCGCTTCCCGGGCCGATATGCTACCTTCAAAATAAATTGTTAATTGTTAGATACTTGTCAATTTAAAAAAGTATAAGAGATTACAAATAGATATTAAAATATAGCATAAAATTTATGTGTTATATTAAATAATATTTTTTAAAAAAATATTAAAACTTACTAAATTATTGATTAAGCTTGTTGATCTCATTATATATAAAAAAAATAAAGTTAAGAAATGGATTTTTAATCCAAACTACAAAATAGCAATTGATCTCATTATATATATATATATATATATAATAAATTATAATAAAAATAATTAAAATTATTCAATCATCATCATCATCATCATCATTATTATTACGATCTTTAGATTAATTCATTGAAATCACATAGTTATGTCATTTCCCAACATGCAATATTTTGCATGTCTTCATCCTTGTAGCCTCCACAGCAGACAACTTATTCTCCCATATAAGCATTATCTTTTTCTAGAACAAGCTCTCCACAAACTCGGTAGTCTTCCCTTTCATAAAGTTTAACAAGAATGATCCATTTAATTTATATAAAAAATTAAATGGATACTGGATTGTCCATCTCTGAGACACCCATAATCCCCAAGCTCTTTTGGTAGAAAATCATCTTCACTTATTGATGATAACACCGGAGCTTCTCCTCAAGCAACTTTGATTTTGTTGAAAACTACCATATCTGGTCTCTGCAGCTTGATGAACTAAAGTGTTGTCTACAATTTATGGAGCAATTGAGGTGATTTTTAACTCCAGGATATCTCCTCATTTTAAGTGGGGGGTTGTTTTTACATGAATCATAGACCGCCCCACTAATTCACTTTAAAAGCTTTGAAATTTTCAAAGCACTTGGTGACATAATATAAACTGAAGCTAGGGCTCTGAAATCATACCATTCTCTAACGCTTTCAAGTTTAGACCTTTTTAGCATCCAGACTTGGTTATATTTTTTTGGATGTTTCGATTATGGTCTTGCTTGGGTTTACTTCTTTGCTAGAAATTAATTTTTCCAACAGATGAAGATATAAACTCGTTAGTATTACCATTAGAGGTGTCGGTCATTGGCCTAAGACTAATCTCTCCCTCTTTAACCCTAGAGGTGCTGGGTTAACTTGAATCATCAAGAGTTTGCACTTCATGCGACTCAATTATTGCCGTTTCACTAGAGTCTGGCAACGACCTTGTGCAAGCGTTACTTAAATCCGCCGTTCTAGGTTTAGAGCCCTATACCTTAAGGGCATGTTTACAGTCACGCTCTCTAAATTGCTAGTCATCACCAAGGGCAATGCTTTTCGAATTGGTTCTATGGGGTCATTCCATAGTGAGCTAGAAGCCAACATGACACTCCTGATTGTGATCTGGATAGTGTCAAGATCTGCTCGTTGGATTTGACCAGCTATTTGAGCTTTCACTTTTAGTTATCCAAACTTCTTGTTAAGCTCCTCAAGATTTTTCCTGAGATGTCTGGGTCTCAAAATGATGGAATTTGTTTCAAATGCCTCCATATCTTGTCAGGAAATCTGCAAGAACATTCTCGTGAAATTTTATAAGGACAGTATTTTAACAATAATATTGCAAATTCAACTTGCCATATGATAATACGAACTTTCTCAAATTTTTATTCTAATTTACTCTTTAAGAAAGCTTTAATATTTTTTTTGGGTAAAGGTAAGTTTCATTAAAATTGAAAGAGGTACAAAAGTAAAAGTTACAACAAGAAAGCTCATGTATCCACCCATTGGATATTCCAAATTCTAAATATTACAGAAGTGCTAGCATTGTATGTAAGATCCTCGCCTATCAACGACATACGAATCTGCTCAATACATTACCTGGCCGTCTGTTGCAGAGATGCAGCCGGGGAAGCAAAGTGTCTCTGGTTTTGTTCCATCCAAATATGATATACAATTGAAGCAAAAAAGGCCCGTGAGACCGCGTTCAGTGGATGTCAGCCTCGCCAACTACCACTTGTATAGTCAACTATTCTGTTCCAACTGAAATTAGGTAAAGAAAATCGCAAATCCAGAGTAAGATATCGCTAACACTGTCTCGAATAACGACACGTAAAGAAGAGATGGTCGTGAGATTCCACCACCCTACTAGTGCACAAAATGCATGTTTTGTCAGGTCCATGCCACCATGCTCTATCTAGTGTAGATAATCTCCCCAATATGGGAAGCCACAATACAAAACAATTACTAGAAATACAAAAAAGACTCATAAGCAAAGACTACCAGCTAAATTTAGGCCCTGGCAGCTGAAATAGAAGGAATGCATTCGAATTGGTAAGACTACTAGCGGGCCTTTTCGAGCAAATATGATATTCACCATCCAAGTCGGACAGTAAGTGAATGATCTCTATATGTTCAATGTTTGTGATCTCCAGCCAATTCTAGTGTCCATCATGAATAATCATACTCAATTTTGCATCCAAGGGGATACCAATAGTTGAAGGACCGTGGGGAAAGCGACAAAGAAGAGGTCCCAGTGGGTGCTATGGGTCTTGCCACAACATTAAGTTCTCTTCTATCCCTATACTCCAATGAATATTACCAAGAGTTGGTTCCAAAGTCAAAGGATCTTACGCCAGCACCAAGTTCCAGTGGTAACATGAGCAGTCCAAACTGTGGACTTCTTAAGCCGATAATGAAGTATCCATGAAACCCAAATGGAATAATTACTCCACTGACCAACCTCCCATAGGTGCTTGCTCATCAGTTCCTTGTTAATGGGTTCAAGGGCACGAATTCCTTGGGCTCTCTCATCGCGTGGTTTACACATATCTATGCAAGCAACCTTAGCCATCCTAAATTACCCCCTTGCCATAAGAAATTTCTCATACGTGCCTCAATAGCATTAATAACACCCTTGGGCAATATAAATCTCATTGCCCAATAAATATTCAATGTCGAAATTATAAATTGCAGTAATTGCACCCCAGTTGTAAATGAGATATGTAATTTACTCCATCTCTTCAACCTTTCATCCACCTTCAGTAATATGGGCTTACAATCATTATTCGTCAAGCGTAAACTGATAAGTGGAAGACCGAGATATCAGATGGGAGAGCTCCCTCTTGGAATCCTAACAAAGCAAGTAAATGCATCTTGACCCCAATCACTGATTTAGGAAGTAATAGGTGGCTCTTGTTTGAATTTGCCTCAAGACCCGACCACTCTGCAAAAATGCAAAGTCCATCAGGGAAAAGGAGTAGTGATCGCTCATCAGCCCTATAGAATAATAACAGGTCATTTGCAAAGCAAAGATTGATAAGATGTATCTCCTTACACGATCAATGATACTAATAAAACTTCCGATTGATCAACAAGCTAATATAAGAACAACTGCATCACCTCCATGGCCGCACAAATAGATACGAGGACATAGGATCTCCCTGTCGTAGTCCCCTAGCTCCTGGGAAGAAACCAGGTAACTCCCCATTCAACGAGACAAAAAAGGTCATTGTCGAGATGCATTCCTCAATCCACTATATCAATCTGGATGGAAATTCGAATAACCGTAGAGCTGCAACTACAAAATCCCATTCAAGTGTATCATTAGCCTTTCGCAAGTCAACCTTCAAGGCACATCGAGGGGGTAAGTGTTGTCGATTATACCCCAAAATAGTTCTGAAGCAAGTAGAATATTATGGCAAATCTGTCTACCTGGACCAAAAGCATTCTGAGAAGAGCTAATGAGTTTGTTCATAACCCCTGCATACGCTTCACAATGATCGTAGTAATAATCTCATAAAGTACATTGCAACAAGAGAGTGATCTAAAATAAGCAACAGTAGTAGGGGATGCAGCCTTGGGAATGAGGCTGAGTAATGTAGAATTAACTTGCTTTAAAAGTTTTCTAGAAATAAAGAAATCCTGAATAGCTCGGGTTACCTCATCTCCAATCACCTGCCAAATTTCTTTATAAAACCAGAAGAGAAACCGTCTGGTCCTAGGGCCTTATCCTCCTCTATATAAAAAATTGTTTCCTTGACTTCCTCTCTAAGGACTAGAGGAGTCAAGGTTGCGCCTTCTTCCAAGGAGATCACATATCTTGCCCATGGTCTCAAATAGTCAAGATTTAGATACTATCTGCGCCTTTGTCCTACCAATAATTGCTTATAGAAGTCAATGAACTCCCCAACTACTGCATCCTCTTCTGTAACCACATTACCATTAGCATTATTGATCTGAAACACTTTCTGAGATGTCCTTTTAGCTATAACCTTATAGAAGAAAATCCTAGTGTACTGATCGCCTCCTTTGAGCCACTGGATTTTGGCCCTTTGTTGTAGCATGCTCTGGTCAAGTTTGAGGCTTTCAGAAATACCAGCATCGCTACACATTCTAGCTCCAACAAGAGATCATTGTGGCAATTATTCTGTAAAAGGTTATGTATTATGCTGAGACATTCTTTTGCTTTTGCAACATAGGCTGATAGATCAACATTAGCTGATAGATCAACATTAGCCAACATTCTATCCAGCTTATTCCAAAGACTACGTGGGCCATCACTACAATTGTGCCATGTATAGATTGCTCCTTGCATATGAACCTAAAGGAGTCCCGTGCCCATGAGATAAGAACAAAAGTCCTCCATAGCTGTGGAAATGTCTCCTATGGTCCCACACACCTCATTGATATCAACTACCATGTTGAAATCCCTAAGGACCAGCCACGGTTCATCCCCCACATCCTCCACAAGAAGAGCTAGTTGTGATCACAGTTCCCCTCGAGGAATCACATCATTAAGCCCATACACCACATTAATAAAAGCACTCTCATGTGTTTTCTTAGCATGCATACGAAAATGAATACACTGTTCATGAACCACAAATACGTCAACATCCAATTCAGACTCATCCCAAGCCAACCAAATATGATTACCCGATCCTATTGGATCAACAAACCATTTTCATCCATGCATAAGTAGAGATTGAAAACAAGTAATGATATTAGAAGCTACACGTGTTTCCAGCAACCAAATCCCTTACCGCCAATTGATGGTCTCGGTAGTTAAGCCCCTAACATTTTAGCTAGCAAGAGAGATCATGGGGGAACGTCTAAGGGGCTGCGATAATTAGGACCCCCATGGATACATTCATCATCATCATAAACTATAAGAGCATCAAAAGGGTTGTAGCCAATAATTTCCTTACCCTTAACCATGGATGATGCTCTAGTCGTGGATGTTGTATCACTCACACGATCGGCATTTCGTGTATGTATTCTCACCAGTAGCATCACCTTTCTTGCTCTGTGCCGAGGTTCGTTCGTTCCCTATCACATTCAGCGTATTTTGACGTATCACAAGGTACTGAAGGAATTGGGTTCCTTTGTTTCTAAGACACCGGATATTGTACATAAACCAAGACTGATTATCTCTTAAGCTATTTTGTAGTAGGACAGGTAGACATCGAGTGTCCCAAGCTATTGCATGCATTACACTTTGGTAGGACCCGTTCGTATTCTACGTTAATCTTATATGAAGTATTAATCCTATCCTCTGTAGGTACCATGATGACAAGTGCTTTGGCCTTGGGGGAAATATCCAGCATGATACATATATGAGTAAAATCCAGTCTCATGTATGCCATTGTAATAGCATCTGGGTAAAGCAACTTACTAATCCCACTTGCTATAGTACTGAGACCATCAAGTGTCCATAGTTCCACTGGTAAGTGCTCGGAGCTTGATCCAGTTAGTAACCTGGGTGTATTTGTGCTTTATCAACGCCATACCCGGTTCCCAACACTACAAGACTATAGGCTGCCCTTGAAACAACTATGGCTCTCTATTGATAACTTCTTCCATGGCCGCCTTTGTCTTCAATTGAAAAAAAAAACCCATTGGATGTAGCATGCACGACTTTCACCGCCGACCAGACAGAACGAACGTAGTTATTAAGGTGATGAAAGTAAGGTTTTTTAAAAGTACCCCACGGCTGTGCTAGCCCACTGTTGTATCCTTCTCTAATCATGTCCAATGATGGATGAACAATAACCTCACCGTTTTGTGTTGAATGAGGAACAAATGAAAATGTTTTCCTACACGAGTTATTGACAGCATCATCAATTTTATCACATTACGGGGACCAGTTGCCATGTTCATGTAACGGCACGTTACCGATAAAAATTTCGATTGTCGGTGGAGAATATCATTCCCTGTTCAGCGCAGGTTGTGGCGGATCACCACCCGTGGACGTAACAACCAATGAGGGGGTGCTAGGGTTTCCCCCCATCATGTGTAAAGTAGCCACGAGAATCGAATCCCTAGGAAGAGTGGATGCCGGGAAAATAGTAGCAGACGGCGGAGGAGACGTGATCACGTGAGAAGGGGTCACGCCAAGGGATGAGTGTTAAAAACCCTAAGTGGGTCATCTATGTGTAGCAGTGAAACCCTAGGCAACGCTCCATCATGGTTCAACATCTTAGCCAACAGCGCGGCTATGTTCGAAAGGATAGCACATTCATTGTATTATCAACTTTTAGTATAAATTCTTTTGCAAGTAGAAATAAATGCCATTTCTTAAATATCTTCCACAATGTAAAGAACTCTTTCATTGATGTGTCAAATATGGGCTTTTTGTTCTGTGAACAATCCTCCTATATATCTATAAAGATCTTCCCCTGTAGTGGTTTTTTTCATGAGCATTGCTGCCCATCTATAGTCATTGGCGTTTGTGTAGACCAGTAATTCATCCTCATCATGTGGGATAGCAAACTTGGGCAGGTTACTGCAAACCTGTTTTAGTTCACGAACCCTTTCAGTGTGAATTTTTTTCCTATTTCCACTTTGAACTATCCATTTCCTTCAAAACTGGTCGGAAGTTCTTTCTCTATATTTCAAGATCCTTAATGAATATACCTACAAAATTAACTACTTTCAAGAAGCTTTGCAAATGCTTCTTGCCTTTGAGCACGTCTAAAAAATTATGGATTTTCACCACAATGTGTTCCTGTAACTCAATACCTACTTCATAATAAGAATTCCCAAAAATTAAATCTTATTAACTGTAATAGTAGCTTTCTTTTAAAAAAGTGCTAAACTTTCTCTATGGTATGCATCATAAAATATTTCAAGAAGTTTAATATGGTATTTCATATTTTTAGATGCAATCAGTACATTGTTAATATAGGCAAACATAAATCCAAGATAGTTTTTTAAAAACATAAACTTGATATGCTCTTGATGATTTTCTACATATCCTTCTTATGCTCCATGTTCATTTGGATAGGTTTGTTTCGAACATACGCGTACTTGCATTCTTCTTTGACATTTAGAGTAATTTTGATTTTGTTCCTATCCCACTATGCTACAGGGTTCTCGCTTAAGTTCCTCTAGATATGTCTTTTGATATTCTAAAGAGAAAGCTTGCTTTCTTCGCTAATATCTAGCGATTGATCTCCTACAATGCTTGTTCAGCGCATCTAAGTTTTACTTTATCTACCATAATTGCTTAAAGAGTTATAGTTTTTAGCAACTCCTTCTCTTTTCCTTTGTAGCCTGTAATTCTATTTTCTGAAAACTACATTCTGCTACTAAACTCAGTTCTAGAGCTAAGTGTTCTATCTAAAACTGGGTGGTCCTTTATTATGATATCGACACCATCTATCCTAGGTATCCTAATGGATCTGGTGTCATTACCTTGGTAAATTCCTTGAAAATTCTAAAAATCTCAATATACTATTTCCTAAGAAACAAGTCAGAATGATGTATGTTGAAAGGGGCATAAGCTATCTACTTACAGATGAGGGATCTCCTTAGACAAAGATAACTCCTACTAAAGCACTCCTAACTGCGGATAAGGATGACCTACCTCTTATCCCAACAATCCCAACCAACTTTCGCAAGATTATAGGTGTGGTATACACTCACTGTAGACGGGGGCAATCCATATATAATACAGCCTTAGTCTTCCATACAAGGGACATCCCTGGTATGTTGAAAACATATCCCTCTGACCCCTCTGACACATTCGTGAGACCTCTCTTACTCTTTAAACACCTCTCTTACTAGCTAAATTATTTTTAAGCTCTCTTTAAGCATATTATCATGTGTTCTTACACTTTTCATCAACTTTATTCATCATATCTCGATTTATATCGCATTTATCTACTTTTCTATCTTCATATTTCTGAAAATCCAATACTAACTTGGGCGTCCGAGTGCTAACGCCTTTTTTGTAGGTCCCCTTTCAGGATTTGCATTCTCTTTAGTCCAAACCCTGAACGATTGTCCAGATCCATTGGATCCGTGTGTTTTTTGAACACATCATTGTCGTCGTCTATGGGAACACAGAGTTAAAGACGTGAGTAACAATGGAAACACATAGTAACGCATTGAGCAAGAAGAAGACCGTGGAGATAGCTGGTAGCGCCCAGGACCTACAGATCGTGGCAGGGACACCCTTGACCCCCTAGTTTGCTGACTGAGCTTCCAGGCTTCAGTACTTCCTTAGAAAGTAAGACCTGCCATAGACAGGCATTCTCCTAAGAAAATAAGCCCTGCCTCCAAGCAGGCATCCCCCTCAACGAATAAATCTTTACA
Source organism: Sesamum angolense (assembly GCA_034509725.1). Lineage (NCBI taxonomy): Eukaryota > Viridiplantae > Streptophyta > Magnoliopsida > Lamiales > Pedaliaceae > Sesamum > Sesamum angolense. Next base: position 14,843,013 of record JACGWL010000010.1, read on the forward strand.
TACAAGCTTCCCTCAAGGAGTATCTTTAATGTTTTAACTTAATATCCTTAGAGGTCTATTTTACCACATTCAATATGCTAACATGTGCTTTCTTGTAGGGATTTCATGATGGATATTTCTCCAAACCTCTAGCTAAGCGCCCTGCTCCTCAAGCATCTATCTCAAAATAAAGCTTTGTCTTCTACATAGGCACAGAGGCCCTCCTACGTGGAGGCATCCCAACGCTCATTCAAGTAGGAATTCAAGTCCTTCTTTAGGGGACTTGTAAGCTCTATCCCATGCAAGCACCTAAGCCCTCATCCGCGGAAGAATCTAAGCATTGTTTTCGGCAAACACCTTATTCTTCCTTCTGTGAGATCCCAAAGTCCTGTTGCAAGGAGGTCTCCCACAAATAAGCCCTCCTCAGAGGAGGCACAATAATTTAACTCCGTGCAAGACATATTTATAATATATGCATATCTTTGTTATTTAACATTACCTTGTAGAGAAATAAAACCCTACACCGGAGTAGGCACACAATGCACTTGTTAAACCCTCTTCCATGGAGGCACCTTCATGAAAAGTCCTGCTCTATACAGGTAGGAAGTAAGTCTTCTTTTTCTATACATGCTTATGTACTAGCATTCTTTGCAGGAATTCGCACAAAAAAAAAAAAAAAATGGGTCCCACCTCTAAAGATGTCTACTATAATAAGTTTCGAAATCTCCACTTATTAGAGTAGAGGGAGGCTACTGATGTATATAAAAATGAGTTGGCCCAAAGAGGCCTAAGCGGCTCAAAAAGAAGAAAGAAACAAAAGGCCTAGGGGTACCCCACAAGAGGCCTAGGAAATCCCACGCCCATAACAATCCTAGGAGGCCAAGGATATCCCAGCCCACAGTCTAATTAGGGAAGCCCAGACAGCTCAAGAAGCTTAAGAAGAGGATAGGAGACCTAGGACATCCCCGTTCTCGTGGCTTGGGATATCTCCCGACTCGAGGCCTATGACATGCACCGACTTGGACCATAGTTAAAGCCCAACAAAACATTCAGCTCAAAAGACCCACACATGTGGTAGCTTACTCTCCCACATAGTACCTCATCAACCCAGGTATTAGTAGTCACTTTAGACCACATCAGCCCTAGCAAGGAGGAACTCCTTAGCAGCTAGGACTCCTTGCAGATGAGGGATCTCCCTAGACAAAGAGGATTCCTACTAATTAAAGCACTCCTAGCTGTGGATAATGACGACCTACCTCTTATTCCAAGCAACCGCTGCAAGATTCTTGGGTATGGGATACACTCCCTATAGACGGGGGCACTCATTCTATAAATATACCTTAGTCTTTCATACGAGGGACACCCTTGGTATTCTAAAAACATAGCCCTCTGAACACTCTAACATCTTCCTAAGACCTCTCTTACTTTCTAAATTATCTTTTAAGTTCTCTTTGAGCATATTATCACGTGTTCTTACATTTTTCATCAACTTTATTCAGCATATCTCGATCGATATCGCATTGATCTACTTTTTTATCTATATTTTTTAAGATCCAATACTAACTTGGGTGCTGGAGTGCTAATGCTTTTTTTGCAGGCCCCCCTTCAGGATTTGCATTCTCTTCGGCCCAAGCCCTGAACGATTATCCAAATTTATTGGACCCGTGCATTTTTTGAACGCATCAATGTCCATAGTCTTGAACCGTCTTTTGGATCTCCTTTAAGTCTTGAGAGATCTTTTAGATATCCAGCTCAAGTTCTTTCCAAATAGTTCCTTTAATCATAACTTTTAGAATTATATTGGTGAAGGAATTTACCTATTTCATTTCTCCTTGTTGGGATTCTACCATTGACTTCGGCGAAGTGTAAGCACCTCACTATTTTTTGGGAGTATTTGGTGGACCTGAAAATTTTGCATCCATTCATTTTCTTCTTCCGGCATGAGAAGAGTCGAGTCAATCCTATATGGAGTGTTGTCAATTTTTCAAGAAATTCCATAAGGAAATTCCTTCTCTGTATTTTCAAAATTTGGAAATATTCTCTATATTATCATAACTCGAACTTTCGTTCGGTTCCATACTTTTGAAAAGTCTCCTCCGTTAGTGATAAAATGTATCTAAATGTAAGATAAACAAATATTTCTTCAATAAACCTAGGCTTTGATACCATTTCTTCAATTTAATTATACATTTTTCCAAACTTTAGAATGCAAATTCAACTTTTCTATGGTTGCAATGTATTTTGGATTATATTTTTTAATATAATGACTTACTAAGTAATAAATAATTTTATAAATATTGTTAAATAAAGTGAGTTGAAAATAATAAATTAATGAGATATTTATTATCAAGTATAATACTCACATGTAGAAAATTAGAATACGATAGTTCAAATAAAGATAAAATCACATTGATTAACTTTTATTTCAAATTCTTTCGGTATATTTATTATTTATTGTCTAAGGGCCACGTTAGCATTACATAAGAAAGATGATACAAAATTAATCAAAAAAGATCAACCGGATACGAAATTGATTTTAGTGGTAAAACTTGGATACTAACTGAGTCATTTGTAATTACTCAAGTACCAAAATGACATTAATAATAAAATTTGAGTACTACTTGAGTCATTTGTAATTCACACAAAAGACAAAAAAAAGAACAAAGGCTGGGGTCGCTACCTGAGCAGACTTGGGGCTATGAAACAGGTGCGCAAAAGAGAAATAAATGTTTGATAGTGTCACCAATCATATAAAACTTGAGGCTGATCATAGATAATCTACAGTTGCTCAACAGACTGCTTTTGTGGCACATGTTGTTTAGCGTAAGCTCCATAAAAGCAAAGCACTGGAATAAACTAATTGGTGCAGGACCGAGTAATAGTCAAAACCAAAACAAGAACTTGACCCCACAAGGTGACAAGGTTATGAAGCGTCGTCGAGAAAAGCAGGGTCGAAAGAAGAACATGGCAAAGACTAAATGCTATACCTGTCAAAAGATGAGTCACTTTGCTTGTGAATGCATTAAACCAAAGAAGGTAAGACCTAATACAACCTCTCCAAGTCTTTTGTGTGCTCACATGTTTTTGTGCCTAATTATCTCCTTGACTGGATTGTCTACTATGGGAACAGAATATGTTACTTGTACATTAGTAGTCCAAGAGGTTATCTACCTGAGGAGATTCCCCAAAAGTCTGTGCATTTCAATGCATATTAATGATGTTGTTGTGAACTATTTTGATAACACAACCACAATAGCATATGCTAAGGACCTCAAGTACCACAGAAGGACCAAGCATGTAGATACATATATCACTTCATCCGCGATAGTATTGCACAAGGAGAAGTGGTTCTCAGGCACATTCCTACCATTGATATGATCGCTAATCCTGTTATTAAGCCTTTGCATAGAGATGTATTTCAAACGCATGTGAGTAGTATAGGACTGCATAGGAGTTAAATGTTGAGCCCTTAAGAATATCTCTTTTCATCAAGAAGAATATTTGATTCTTATTTTTCATAGCAATTATGTCTATTACAAATATATGAACTGTCACTAGGCCCTGGTTGGCCCTCCTACACAGGTAATCGCCCTAATCTTGTGGTAGCGAGCAGGATGAGACTTAAAGGATCATTTCGCACAAGTAGGTCATGCAAATGATCACGTTCGCAATTGAGAAGTGGGGAAAGAATAATTGTAATTGTCGCCTTAGCTAGGGGAGCTAAGACAAGATAAGATATGTGATCGATTATGAAGTATGTCCAAACTTCGTAAGAGTCTTGTTTCAAGCAGAACGTGCGAACTACTTGAAGGCATTGAGAGACTGACTATCGGGGGATGCGCATATCAGGTGCTTAGATATCAATTGGACTTAGGTTTATATGAATGTAAGAGCAATTACATGCCCAAGTTGAGTGTGAGGTCCATCATAACTTGTGTTCACACTACATGTACTTTAAGACGACCTACTATGGGAAGTGACTAAATAGGTCCCTTATTCATCACTGTGTAAGCCTATATAGTTTCTTGTACTCATTGTGACTCTGGATCATGTCACGAGGCATAAGATTGATGATACTACTTTAACATGTTATCCAATGGCCACGAGTGATGTGGTCTGTTAAAGCATGTGTAGGAAAGTTGTTAAGGCTAAACTAATTGATGTGAGAGGTCGAAGAAAAACTAAGTTGGTGACACACTTATGATCTATTTTCATAGCCCGGACGACTAAAAAGGTAGAAAATGTCTGACTAGTTATGAACATATAAACATATTTGAGAGGGTCAAGCATGCTCTTTTTTTTTTCGTTAAGGGATTTAGAGATGTTTGATCAAGTGCAACCACAAGGTTTGGGATACATAGTGAGTTTTTATGTTTTTTAGTTGTGTTAGTTTGGTGATGACTTAATATAAATTTTCTCACATTTCTTTTCTTGCTTGGTCGCACGCCTTATTCCTATATGAAAGAGAGAATGAGAGATGAGAAATTTTGGTTTGGAGAGACCATGCCCAATATGTATGAGCAGGAGATATTAGATATACATCCATATTTGATAAAGTTCTGCAGTAACTTCTGGTTGGGAGGACTCTTCTTGGATGATATATATTTAATACAGTGTTTGTAGTCTTTCAAGTTTATGTAAGATCAGGACTCCTCTTGTACACACCTATAAATAGGGTGTTTCTATGGATCCAAGAGTATACATTCATTCTATGTATATTCTCCCAAAACCCTCTCCCAAATACTCACTCTGTTGTCTCTTAGAGTATCACCAAAGTCTCTATGGGTCTACACATATAAATTGGGTGGATAACTTTGGCAGCAATCCATTTGGAGCGAGAAGAGGGTGTTTGTGAAATGGTGTGGAAAAAATGTGCTTGTAAATCCATGAAATCATTAGGAAGCTCATAAGAAAGCAGGAAAGGTCTGGGATTTCTTAATTTGTTCTGTTGTAAGTTTTATAAGTCAAATTACTGAGGTAATAACCGGAACCCTTTACTTGCAATATGTATCGATTATGTTATCCTGTGTGCTTAATTTCCAACCCCAAATATTATAACATTATTTCACTTTTGTATCCTAAAATATCATCATCCGTTGTTCGTCGACCATCTATCTCTCCGAGAGATTTCAACAAACATGGTGCCCTAATTGCTTTAGTCAACTTCTTTACCCGTGCTATAATTTTTGGTTGATTCCTCAATCATTAAGGACTTTTATTATGACGTAATTGTAGAGAAAATTGTAATTTTGGTTCTAAGGTGTAGAGTGGCTTGTAATATTAGTTTCATACTTTTTCAAAATAGTCAATATTAGTCCTATATTTTAGGACAACGTTGCAAAGTTTGTCCCATCGGAAAAGAAATTGCAATATTTGGGACTAATTTTGCAACATTTCAAACTTACTTTAAAATATTTTTTCTAAATTTTCGGACTAGCGTTTCACTATTTATTGAAAGTGTGGGACTAATATTGCAACAGGGGGACTAACTTCTAAAGTGAGGGGCTAATGTTGGCTATTTTAAAAATAATGAGACTAATATCATAAACCACCCTATATTTTGGTACTAAAATAGCGATTTTCACCAATATAGATTTAAGGGAAATTTTCACCTTATTTCTTCGTAACAGGGGATGAAAGGATCAGTTAAAATTCAATCCCGTTTAGTTAGGCTTGGTGGGATTATGTATCCCACTAGTCCAGGTGGAATAGTTGTCCCTCATTAATCAGGCTTTGCCACGGGCCAACTTGATTAATATCAGGCTACCCAATTTGAAAGTAAATACGTGGTCAGATTGCATCATCCATATCTAGGGATATCCGACCCAATCACTTGAAGTAAGCTCCCCTGCAAGTGCCATTTACTCTGGTGTATGAGATACAGAATGACAAGATAAACTGATATTAAATTCATGATAAAAAAAAGATTTTGGCATTAATTGTAGGGAATTTACTTAGTTTGATTGTATATATGTGGTTCAAGACCAATCCCATGTTTATTTTCTTTTGTAACATGAAAGACAACGATATTTCACTTATTTATACTTAGGAAAGGAGAATGTAAATTCCACGTGTTAAACCATCATCTTCATGTTCGGCTTCTAGGAAACCCTCATATGCGTCAATCGTATTGAGGTTCAATTCCAACCAAATGAATTATCTCATCCACCACGTTCAAGTATTCAGTAAACGAAGACAAATTGGCTTCATTCAAAATGATTCGCTTAGAGTTGAGTATCCATGACCGATGGTTGGGCACCAGAGTGCTTAAAGAAGGAGGCGAGAGTACAGACGCAGTTGTCGAAAGCTGGCATATCAACAACATATCGTTAATGTTGGAGCTGTACCCTGGAGATTGCGGAATCCGCTATGTGGTGGCGAACACTTTATCGTGGCCTTTGAGCACCGAAGCTATCTTCTTCTCTTCCACTGACTCCTCTGTTAATGAGAGTCTATATATATGCAGATAGATTGATTGGGAGGATTAGGATTTGGAATTTTGGGGGCAAAATAAATGAAAGTTCATCTTCGGTCAAGCAATTGGTGTGTCCATTTCTTTATAGGATAATGAAAAATAAATGGAGGGAAGATAGGAGAAGACCGCACGATTGGTAATTTAGCAATAAAAAATATGGACAAAACGGTAATCTCACCGTCTTGTCCAGATGGGTTGCTTTAGGACAATCAATGAACCCACCTACCTTGGTGAGTTTATTTTACGAGATAGAATAGTAAATTTAATCTGGACTTGGACCATAAGCTTGAGTCCCCAGGTTGAAGTAAACTTTAGTTTAGTGTGGATTGGACAAGTCCCTTAGTTGTTTCATGATTTATCTTCTCATCTTCTCTCTAGTCATAATGATCTCTCTTTTATTCAAACTATAATCCTACATACATTATCTTCAAAATATATACTATCATTTGGTGGGGTTTATACCGTGTACGTTAATGTCACACTAGTATGTAAAAAAAATTGGCACTATTCATACACTACAAGAAAATATAATATGAGTGATAAAATATCAAGTGATAATTATAAAGTTATCACTAAAAATATATGTTAAGTGACAACAATTTTTATCTTGCCACTGTATAATTATTAGTGAAAAAAATTAGGCTTAAATATATATTTTAGTTCTATAATTTTGGCACTTTCCCATTTTTATTCTTTATTTTCTTAGGATTGTAAAATAGTCCTATAACTTTTTGATATTTTGTAATTTTGGTCCTTCTGTGCTGGATTTTGCAAATGTTGCCAGACTAAATCATGTACCCCTTGCGATTTTGACATTTTTTTTCTTTATTTTTCTAGGGGTTGCAAAAAAATCCTGTAATTTTTTGTCATTTGGCAATTTTAGTCCTTTCTGTGTTGGATTTTTTCAAAAAAATATCGAAAAAAATTATGTGCCATGTTATTTTTTTCTAAAAAAAATTCATCCATTTTGGCAAAAGTGAACTAATTAGAACAAAAGTCCTAATTTAAATGAATCACGTGAGACACACATAATTTATTGCGGCAATTTTTGTAAAATCTAGGACTAACATTGCAAAATATAAAAAAGTTAATGGACTCTTTTACCATTTAAGAAAGATAAAGGATAAAATGTCTTCCAAATTAAAAGACCAAAATATTTAAGCACGAAAATTATGTATAAAGTTGTCACTAAATACAATTAGTGACACATTTATAGTAAAAATTTAGTAACACAATGTAGTGACAATAATTATTTATTGTAGAAGCTGTTAGGGCTTTCCTCATTGGCCTACTAGCTCCATGGCCAAAGGAAAAAAATCAAAAACTCAGGCTGCCACCACAGGCAGCTCCGGCAAGGTGGCCACTGCTGCTGCCGCCACTGCTGCTGCTGCCGACACTGCTACTGCCGACGCAAAAGTCAACACCAAGGCTACCTCCACCGAATTTCAAGCCTTTATTTCTGACTTGGAGGCCACCCCTTCCTTCAATCCGTCGTGCCATGCTAGTGCCGGCCATGGCTGCAACACCTCTGACCGGCAAGAGGAGGAGCTACCGTCGGGCAAGGGCGAAAAAACTGAAGCAACCGTTCTGGCCAAACCGTCTTTTGCCGGATTATTCAGCACAAACCGAAGGCTGACCATGGAAAACAAGCTGTCAAAATTCCAAATTGACGAAGGTACCATTACGCTTGATTCCGACGACTTGACCGACGTCCGAACAAAATTGGGTTTTTGCATCGTTGGCTACATTGCCGGCAAGTTCCCCGGCCTGCAAGCCGTTCGCACGCTGTCCAAATCTTGGGGAGCTTCATTTCAACGACATGACAGCGGCTGGCTTGTGTTTCGATTTGCAAGGGATGACGATCGGCAACGCATCCTGCCCAGTGGTCCATATTTTGTGAACGGTCGACCGCTTCTTCTCAAAGCTATGCTGGATTGCTTTAAGTTCAAGGAAGATGATATCAGTTTGACTCCGGTTTGGGCCGTCCTCCCGTCACTCCCTCTCGAGTGTTGGCACCCTAATGCACTCGGGAAGATTGGTTCTAGATTGGGCACCCCCATTGCCATGGACTCGCTCACTATGAGGATGGAGAGGGTATCCTATGCCCGCATCTTAGTCAAGGTTGATGCCTCAAAGACACTAGTGGATCACGTGGAATTCAAGCTGCCGAATGGCGTTACTCGTAGACAATCGGTCGTCTACGGATACACGCTTAAGTTTGCACCGAATGCCACCGTTTTGGCCACAACCAAAACTCATGCCGTGACAGCCGACGACCAGCATCTGCCGCTGCCACTGCCACTGCCGCTGTTGGTATTCCTGCAGTAACTAACGGGCTGCTACGAAGAAGCCCTTGCCGACCGAATGGACTCTAGTGCAGAGACGGCAAAAAACAGAGCAGAAACAGCCGCGTACTACAGCGACAGAGTCGAAACAGAAACAGAGTAAAGCAGCCGCAGAACTGAAGCTGAAACAGAGCGTTATAGTCACAGCGCAGAAACAGCAGACTGTCACAGAAATGGCCGACGGTGCTGCCCACAAACGTCTAAGCAACAAATGAGCTCGAAAGAGCAAAGATATAGCAGCCCTCTCCGGCAAAAAGAAGCAGAAGTAGATTCCTCGGCCTCCTCCTGCAAGCCGGACTCCTCGGCAACAACGCAGCACCTAATGCCGGGCACTACGTCTTTCCATAGACTGAAATTGAAGCTTGGAGCTCCCCCCAATCACCATGAGGATTGGATTTTGGAATGTGAGGGGCTTCAACCGGCCCCTCAAACACAATGGGGTTGCCCACCTCATCAAGAATAACCAGCTCTGTCTCTTGGTCATTTTGGAGACGAAGCTAGCAACGTCGGCCATTCCAAATATCATCAACCGTTCGTTCCCGGGATGGTGCCAAGCTAACAATTTCGATGCTATTGCCGGTGGACGCATCCTAATTATATGAAACCCCGCAGTTATTGATCTTTACCCGGAGGATATCTCACCCCAAGTGATCCACTGCCTCGTTACGAATAAGTCCTCTCAACTCTCCTTTTACATATCTTTCCCTTATGGTCTTTATACTGTTGTTAATAGAAGGAGCATGTGGGAGAAACTTTTGGAATTGGGCCGGCCGTTGAATATGCCGTGGATCATACTTGGCGACTTCAACTGTGTTAAATCCCCGACCGAGAAGCAACTTGGAGTCCCCCCTACTTAGTACGAATTGAAGGACTTTGCCGATTGTTGTCTTGCACTTGGCCTCCACGATGCTCAAACTACCGGATGTTACTACACTTGGTACTCCAACAGTGACAGCAACCCCGTTTGGTGCAAGCTCGACCGAGTCCTTCTGAACAATGATTGGCTTGAGGCAGGACTTCATTGCACAGCTCATTTCAACCCGCCGGGATGTCTCTCCGACCACTCTCTGGGTATCGTTTCTATTTTTGATAATCCCGCCCCAAGCCTAAGCCCTTTCGATTCTTTAATATGTGGGCAGATCACCGAATTTTATTCCGACCGTTGAGGGACGATGGGGACTGAATGTGGAGAGCACACCACAATTCCGGCTATGCAGAAAATTGAAAGCACTCAAAATCTCCCTCAAAACTTTTAATAACTTGCACTACAACCACATCTCAGCCAGGGCCAATGAGGCGGACCTTGCCCTGCAAGAAGCACAGACACACCTTGAATCCAATCCCAGAGATGTGACTGTTCGGGACTCATTGGGGGATCTTAGGAAGAAGGCCACCTTCCTTGCTGAGGCGGAGAGGCACTTTTATTTCCAAAAGGCAAAAATCCACTTCTTAAAGCAGGGGGACAGAAACACCAAATTCTTTCATGATATGGTGAAAAGGAACGCGGCAAGGAATTCCATATTAGCGATCACTAAAGCTGATGGCTCCATTATTACCTCCGCTCCGGATATTAGCCAGGAATTCGTTGATTTCTATACATCTCTCCTGGGTACCGAGGATCAGACACTACTGGTAGATGATGGGGTTTTGCATTTGGGGCCGTCACTCACTTCGGAGCTTGCCTCGAATCTTTGTAGGGCAGTCACACCGGCAGAGGTCAAAACCGCCGTCTTTCAAATTAGTGACAACAAGGCGCCAGGCCCAGATGGTTATACATCATGCTTCTTCAAGAAGGCATGGAATATTGTGGGCTACCTTGTTTGCAGAGCCATTATGGACTTCTTTAGGAGTGGGCGATGTTACGACAGCTCAACCACACCATTATTGCCCTTGTACCCTTCTCACTCTCCTTCAGTAGCCGACTATCGACCGATATCGTGCTGCAATGTGATCTATAAAGTCATAACCAAGATCATTGAGACCGCCTCTTCCCCGTATTGGTGCAGCTTATCGACGGTAGCCAAGCAGCCTTCGTCGGGGGCTGAAACATCACTGATAATATATTCCTGGCTCAAGAGATGGTTCGGCAGTACTCGAGGAAATGGATTTCACCTCGTTGTACTATTAACGTCGACCTGAGGAAGGCATTCGACTCGGTCTCATGGACGTTTCTCTCCCGAGTACTCCACGGGTATGGCTTCCCCCCACTTTTCATTTCTTGGATAATGGAATGTGTTTCCACTACTTCTTTTTCAGTGGCATTGAACGGCTCCCTGCATGGACTTTTCCGGGGGAAGAAAGGCCTTAGGCAAGGAGATCCGATGTCGTCGGTCCTATTCCTCCTCACGCGTTTGATCAAGAGGAGTATGACCAACTCAGACTTCAACTTCCACCCGAAGTGTGAGAAGCTGAAGATCACTCACCTCCTCTTTGCCGATGATCTAATGTTGTTCTCTCGAGGAGACCTTCCATCTATCCGCATTTTGATGGAGTGCCTCCAAGAGTTCAGGGACGTCTCTGGCCTCGCCGTCAACACTGCAAAATCTAACATCTTCACGGCGGGCATTCAGAATGATACTTTGGACGAAGCCCTTGCCATGACAGAATTTGCTAGAGGGTATATGCGAGTCCGGTATCTCGGCATTCCACTTGCGGCTCAGCGGCTCTCAGTCTCAGATTACTCGCTGCTGGTGGACCAAATTGCCGGCTGTATTCGGAAATGGATGGCCAAGTCCCTCTCTTTCGCCAGCCGGCTGGAGCTTATGCGCTCCGTTATACAGGGAGTGGAGTGCTTTTGGCTCCAAGTCTTCCCTCTCCCGATGGCAGTTATTGAAAAGATCCACCGTCTGTTCAGGGCCTTCTTATGAAATTCTAAGCTAGCACCGGTGGCATGGGAGGATATTTGCCATCCGAATGAGGAAGGCGGTCTGGGTATCCGGCACATCCAATCATGGAATGTTGCTCTCCTTGCCCGAGTCTTATGGAACATTCATTGCAAGGCAGACACATTATGGGCCAAGTGGGTCAATGAGGTTTACCTCCGGGGGGCCACTTTGGGATTGGCAGTCGAAGAAGGGCGATCCCCCACTCCTTCGATGACTTGCAGAGATCCGGGATAGAATTATCACCGACTTCGGATCAACAGATGCAGCAATCCGACATATGACAGAATGGACCGACAGCAAGGGACTTGCGACGTCCATAGCCTATGAGTATTTCAGGCCGAAGCTTCCAAAACAACCTTGGAAAGCTTCTATTTGGAAGGCATTCATACCGCCTAAATACTCATTCATTCTATGGCTTGGACTACGGGAGTGGTTGGCGACACGAGACCGACTTGCATTCCTACAGGAGGACCCATCCTGCTCCCTGTGCATTAATAGTAAGGAATCGGCCAAACATCTATTCTTTGAATGCCCCTTCAACTCCTATGTTTGGTCGCATATCCGACAGTGATTTGGCATCACCCGACGAATGTCAACCCTTCTCAGTGCAGTAGAGTGGCTCAAGAAAGGGAAGACTGGCTCCTCTGTGCAGAACAAAGCGCGGCATCTCGCTTTGGCATGCACGGTTTATAGCCTTTGGAGGCACCGCAACGAAATCATCTTTGAAGGCAAAGCTCCAAATCCTGGTGGCCTTGTAATTTCTATTAAAATTACAGTGTATAGGCTCATTTTGACACTCTTCCCACACGGATTATGATTGCACATCTATCCACATAATGGATCTTTTGTATCTCTCCGGGTATGCCCGGAGTATCTTGTAAATACATTCTTGGATTAATACACTTACATTTCACCCAAAAAAAATAATTATTTATTGTCACTAGATCGTCACTATATATGTGTCACTAATTGTGGGAGAATTACGATTTTTGTTCTTATACTTAACCACTTATTTAGGCTTTAGTCTCCAAACTTTCGGGCCTGAGAATATTAGTCCTCAATTTGATACTTTTTTAACAGTTTTTGTCCTTACCGTTAGATTTGGCATTAGAGTTGGCGGAGAAAGTCACGTGATGTCACTACAAAAAATATAACATTTAATCATGGCTAATTGCTATGGTTAAAAATAGAAAAACTATAGCAAATAGTCATTAACAACGGTCATGCAATGGTTGTGGCGTGGTATCTGCGAGGGTGGCTAAAAGTATTTGACATGGCTAAAAGCCATGGCAAATATTTCTACCATGGCTCTTAGTCATGGTAAATAACTTTTTGTGGTAGAAAACCTATATTTTTCTTTATTGATTTTTTTTAATCGTGGTTAATATAAATTATTTACCATGGTTTTTAATCCATATATAACTATTAAAATTGTAATCAATAGTCATTTTTTCTAGGCAGAAATGAGAAGGAAAAAAACTAGGGTTCATAGCTTACGCTCTGTTATTTCATTTTTCCCAACTCCCTCATTCTTCTGCAAAGGAACCGTGATTTAATGATAATTTTTTGTTGTTCACTAAATTAAACCAATTTCTATCATTTTTCTTCAAAATCCATTTGAAAATTTTCAGCTTTAATTAAGCTGAAATCCAATATTCCCAAAGTACATAACCCTCAAACCTAATCACAATTGTGGAAAAAATTAACAACTGTAGGTTACTGAGGAGTTGCAGTGTTAAGGAACGGTAAACATGCTTATTCCAAATTTGCAAATTTGTAGTTTTTTTTATTTGAAAAACACACAAGGAATTTCAAGTCTGATATGGTGTTGGAGGTGGGATGTTTTGGGACTGTGAATAAGAGATGGGTAGACAAGAAAATGGTTACAATCAAGAAGTTGAATCGTAAAAGCATGAAAGGCTTTGAGGAATGGCATCTAATATAAACTGAATGAGTTTAATTATATGCTTATGTTATGGCTAACGTTAATTTATTTTACCATATTCGCCTTTATGAAGGATAAAAATAGGAAGGTAAATCCAATCCTCTTGTAAGGAACTGTTATAATGGTGATCTAGGAACTCAGCTTTGGTATCCACGTCTCTTAAGAGGAACAAATGAATTTGTTTCATATAGGATGTTGTGATGGAAATATTTTGGGAAGAGAATCAATATGCAACTAAAGAAGAACAACCGAAGCAACCAAGCTCCAAAGTGGGATAAAGGAGATATTTTCCTCTTCAATGTTGCCTCCATAATTCTAATGTCAAATCTAACGCAAGGGCTAAAATTGATGAAAAAAAAAAGTGTCAAAATTTGAGACAAATATTGTCAAGCCCAAAAATTTGGGGACCAAAACTGAATAAGTGGTAAAGTATACCGACCAATTGTAGTGACAACTTTGGGCACATTTTGTTATCACTAATTCTTACTAATAATATTTTTACGAAATAATAGTAATTATAAGTAATAAAATTTATTATTGTGACAAAATCAATATTCTTGTTATTAAATATATTTAATTAATGACAATATTAAATTGTCAGTTTTTTTTTTATCACTAATCTTCAATGTTTTTCATAGTGATATTAGATATTAACATACAATATATTGTTTTGATTATTTTTGAAAAGAGGATTGTACTTATGTTGAACAATCGAACACCATATACTATTTTCAAATATTCATTGGACACATATCCAATAAAATAACATATCTAAAATATTAACAAAAAAAAAAAAAAGAAAAGTTCAATAAAAACACACATCCCACTTTCACACATATATCTAACGATAGTAAAACTATGATTATGAAATACAAATTAATGTCACACCACTATAAGAAAAAATCATAATAGCAAAATGTGTATTCCTTGCAAAATAGTGAAATCTGTTGCTAATTTTTAATTAACATCAAATTTAGCACGGAAAATATCTACTTACTAATTCGTTACAGATTTTGCTACAATATTTACTAAGAAAAAAAATTCTTGCTAATGAAAAAGGAATATTTTCCTTCGTGCTCATAACGAGGAATAAATTAGTTACCGGTTTTGTTACTTCAATATTGAAAATATTAAAAGTATCTAATTTTCAACAACATATACATTCGTTGCTAATATTAATTATATAAAAATTAATTTAATTAATAATCAACATATTTTTTTGTTGCTAATTTCGTTACTGAAAAATATTTTAATTGTTCAAAATTCTAAAATTAAATTATTTCAAATTTTACCTGACTGATCAAGTACAAAATAATAATAACAACAACAACAAAACAAACACATTATATTAAAAGAATGATAAGTTACAATTACCTCTCCTAAGGCTTGGTATAATTACGGATACACCTCTCGCTTTTTTAAAAGTTACGAATACCCCTGAAGTTTGTAATTGTCTAACAAATAACTCATTTCCATCTAATTTTTTATTGGTGAAATGAGAAAAATGACCTTATGCACATTATTATCAATTTTTTATTTAATTTTTAAAATGTTTTGAATTTTTTTTGGACTGAAATGCTCTATGGACCTTAATGTAAGTATTGTAATTATTAGATAGAATGAATTGTTATTTTGATATTGACTGTTGGATGAAATTGTAATATCTTTTTTATTAAAATGAAATGAATGGTGATTGTAAATGTACAAAATCCTATAGTTTAATTGAACATCACAACATAGTTAATTCATTAATAATATTTCACAATTGAACATCACAATAATTAATTCATCAACAATATTTCACAGCTGAACATCACAATAGAATTAATTCACACCTGACTTAACAAAAGAAATACATCATTCCATTAAAGTCATCCCAAACATGAAATATTTCAAAATGTCAATTTAGGTGCAAACATCGTTAGTTTCAAAAGCATCACTAAAACTTTCTATAAAATATCCAAAATACATTTAGATAGAAGTCGTCTTTGTGTGCATGCTTTATTAGATTCTTTGTCATCATTCTTATTCTTGTTCCTTGTCTCCATTTTGTGGGAGACTCATATCCCTCTCCAAAAGTTTGGTGGTAGATATGTTGTTCCAAGATATGAGGATGGTTGTGGTTGTAGGATGAACCTATAGCATGCATGGAAGGTATTTCCTTTGTCTTGGGCAAAGGTTGGGAGGATGAAACTTTTGTTGGTAGCTAGGTTCCTCCACTTTTGTTAGTTGTGATAAAGGAACATGAAGGTCTGAGTCTTTTCCATTGTTCCGAGCCTAAATAGCAAGAAAATACAGTCCTTATTAAGTTGAAGAAATGTACTGGTTGCATTGTAAAACACAAAATATATTGAAATACCTGAATGCTTGGGCATGTTCTTCTGTTATGCCTTAATTCATTGCAAGCCTTACATCTCACTATGCTTGATCTTTTAACTGCATTGAGTGCCACACCAGGTTCCTTTCTTCTACTTTTCTTGGCCTGCCTAGCATTCTCTTAATAATTGGAGGAAAAAGAGTGGAAACATCCACCCCCAAAGGCCAAAAAGTCTATTCTGGTACTGGGTTTATAGAGCATTTGTATGCTTTCATGTATTTATCCAAGGAAAATCTACTATTACAATAAGTTTCTACATCATCCCTTCTATGATTTATCCCGAAATTGCATACTTATAGGGAATCCCATATATATCCCAAACCTTATAACTGCATCTTTTTCCTCAGGTTTACGATGTAGTTAATATTTTGGTCTTGAACTTCAAACTCGTGCTCCGCAACCACTAAGAGGTGACATCTCCTAGACTCCTCCTTAATATTGTTCAATTCCTTCACTACATTAGGTAATACCAGATCATTTGTTGCCCTTTTCTTTTCTTTTTTGCAATCTACACATCAGTTTGGCCCTTAATCCATCCACCAATGTTAGAATTGGTTTACTTCTAAGTCCCTCACCCAATGGTTAAAGTATTTAGAGAGATTGTTGGTGACATGATCATTTTTTAGTCTATGGTCAAATGCATGCCTAGACACAACTCAACTGGGATTTGAGCAGCTATTCATATGCTACAGGTTTCAATTCTTTGATCTTATAAAGCACAATATTGAAACCTGCAGCATTGTATCATCTAGCTGCTTGCTAGAAATATCTCTTTAGGGTTGACCCTGCAAATTGACTTCTGAAATTTGCATAGATATGCCTTGCACACATCCTATTAATAATACGTGGTACAATCTTATTATTATTTGCACCAAACCCTAGATAATGAAATATATTCTCATAATAAAATTCAACAACATATATATCCATTACAATATTACATTTCAACAACAGTGATAAAAATTACATGCATTACATTTCAGTTCATCTTTATATATAACATAACAAATACATCCGCTAAGACTTACATGCATTACATTTCAATCATTTTCCAATACATACAAAACAAACAACAAAAAATTATGGGAATGCAACATTACCTTCTATCTGTTAGACATAATGTCCATGATTTGTCAACAAAAAACCCCTACCATCCTTGACAGATTCTCAAAGAAAAAGCTTCAAGATTCCGTGCATTCTGACTCAACAACAGGAAAAGCAACAAGGAATAACTCGTAATTCCCATATAACCAAATGGCAGCTAGTAACGCACCCCCAAATGGCCCTTTTGCAATGACACCCATCAAAGCCTAGGAATGGACGACATCCTTCCAAAAATCCATCTCTCAATGTAGACAACCCCAAGAAAAATATTTTAAAACAGGTGCAGAAGGGATGATCTCTGACTCATCAACATCAAACTGAAGGATTACCACACTCTCCTCATTTTTTTTCCAACAGAAAATTAACATAATAAGCCATCTTCCCAAATGACTCAACATAGCTACCCTCTATTGACTCCAAGACCTTCTACACCAAATTCTTAGCCCTACAAATTTGCATGTCTAATACCTCTAGTCATCATCCCTGGGTTTTTCCTCAACAAACTCTCAATTTTTGTAGCTATCCACTCAGCACTTGCCTCTCTAGTAGGATCTGACCTAATTCATGTGTGATTAGGTGCATATATCTTAACCTGAAATGCAATACCATCTACTAGTGGAGCAGCATGGATTCTCCAAGGGCAGTCCTTCATGCTAAAATGAGCTGTCACTCTTGCTTTTCATTTCTCATCCTTATTATTTTGAAACCCTACTGATCACAAACTTTTCAAGAGTTTTGCTAAATGCATTGATCTACAAAGATCATACCATTTTCTAACTTAGCCTTGCTACCAGTTTCACTAGGCAACAGACATACATCTCTATTTAATGAACCCTTCAATAGGTATCCCAACTCTAAATCACTCTGTACTCTCACAATGATAATCAGACTTGTAATCTCTCATCTCATCCCCACTCACAACCCTAGTTTGATTGTATGTTTCTCCAATCTTACCCCGTACCCTCCCTTTTATACCTAGACTCCTCCATACTGTCATTCCTATTTTCATCCCCATAATCCTCCATACTCTTATCCCCGGACTCCTCTTCTCAACAAGTTTAACAATAACATCAAAGGCAACTCTATTCACATCTCTACCAAACATACTTAATTCATCATTATCATTACTAATGTCCATATTTCACATCATCATCATCCACACTCCGTGTAATCCTAAACATAGTCTCATCAATAATACCGTATAGTTCTCTAATATTTGCTATAAAGTCTATGTAACTATACTTATCTGGATCGATATTTTTCAACTTTGTGCACTTGTCCCTAAAATGTATCTCCAAATTATACACTTTGTCCCAGTCCTATAAAAAGGGGAACAAAATAAATGAAAATCTACATTTGAACCAAATATATAAAAAATAATGAATTATCTACATTTTAACAAATCCTTAAACAAACAAAAAAAAAATGAACCTACATTATTTAACCATTTAATAACATTTAGCCAATAAAAGGATGTATTTGTGAATCTACATCAGACAAAAGAATAAACTTAAAAATTGAATTGGTACTGTTACTAAAAATTTGAATGCATGAAGGGAATATAAACAAATTAGAAAGAGATAAGGTTAAGGATCAGTAATGCACTCAAGGATCAGTAATAACAAAGATCAACTATTTTCTAGTTTTCTAGGCATATTATTTGAGTAATTGGTTGAATAATGGGATGCTTTCGTATCAATTAATTATATGTAGATATATTTTTCATTTTTGCTCTTCTTTCTCGGAGCATTCTTCTTGTAAGTTTGTAACATGTATCTGAATTCTTTTATGATTAGATGTTTATATGCAACAGAATGTTTATCTTTGTTGTCTTACCTCTGATGTTAATATCATTAGAAACAAAAACTCAATAAAATCTTACTAAAAACCTAATAGGTCATGCAAATTAGAAAGAAAGGTTGGCAAGGCACTTGCAGAAGCCAAGGATTGACTTCTTCTTGAAGATGTGAAAGGTAACAGTTCTTGAAGTTTTTTCTCTATGCATTTGCTTCTTGGAGTTTTTTACTATATTTAGATGTTTCACATAAACAACACTCTTTCATAATTCTTAGTTCAAAAAGTTCAGATCAAAACAGAGCTTAAATGGATAAAATGCACAAGTCAATGATGATACATACACAGGATCAAATTCTTGCACATAGTACCACAAGTAATCAATTAAGATAAATTCTTTCACTTAAAAGGCACCGTCATCAACATCAAAATTTTGCATTCCTTTATCTTAAAAAAATAGACAATATAAATAATTTCTTTCATCATATAAACTAAAATTTCCATGAATGGTACACGAGTCAAGATACTACACATGAAAAACAAGATTTGGTTCTTAATTTTGTTAAAACAAAAAACATCCACATCTAAACAAAAATAACCAAAAATTACACCCCCCCCCCCAAATGTGGACATTAGGTTTGCTTTCAAAGTACACAAAAATGTTATTTTGTTGTAAAAATAAATAAATCCTACTTGAATGAACTAAAACCACTACAAAATCAAGAAAAATGACGATCAAAGAATGGGAGAAAAGCATGCATATATTTTTCTCAGTTAAAGTCATTGAAATTCACTTCTCCGACCTTCAAACACCTTCTTCACTTCAAAAATACAATCAACGAACATAATGATGCTTCAAAAATGGATTTTGAAGCGATTTAGAGGGTTTGCTTGGAGAGAAAACTAGTAGAAAATAGGGTTTGTTAGAAATGGAGAAGAGAAGAAGAAAAGGAGCTGGAGAGAAGCGTTATATATATTTTACATAGAATGAGTAATAATGTTATTTTGCCTAGACTAATTTTTCTATAATTTTTAAAATAAAAAAAAAAGTGTAAAAAAGATAATGTCAAGCATTTGGTATAAAATTACAAACATCAGGAGGGTATTTGTAATTTTTAGAAAAGTGGGGGTTTCCATAATTATGTCAAACCTTAAGGGAGATCACTGTAATTTACCCTAAAATAATTAATATGAATTTGAATAAAAATACCAACAAAAATTTCAATAAAATAAATTTGAAGTGTAACTAAGAAAAAACCCAGCATCATAACTCAGTTTTCATTGTTGATGTTGAATAAGAAATATAACTATTTGAGAATAAGCAAACAGAAACAAACAAGATGTTCACCATAATGAATGTGAAACAGTTACTAAATAAAAATCAAAAAATTCCGATGTCAGAAAAATATTTCATCGTTAAAAATGGTTATGGCTTTCACATGATACTCTTCAGGTACAAGCACCTAAACTGATAACAAGAATACCAAAAAAACTTCTTAGCAACATTTGAAGCTAAGAGTCTCAAAATAAATTAGTGAGGCGAGACTCTAAACAATTATCCCTAATATGACAGAAAACCTCAAAAAAAATAGAACAATTAGAACAAGTGCTCGTTTGATGTTGTGGCACCAGCTATGCAATACAACAACAATTGCTTGCATAAATGTCGTACAATTGATGGATCAAACCTCCAAGGAGACGGAAGGGCTTAAACATGAAGACGTAAATCATGTTTAGAAGTAAAATCAATCAATCACAGTAAGACTCTTGCCTAAAAAATGTGTGTATGACACTAACAGTGAGAAAGATTGGGGCATGGGAATAAACATGAGTGATTAACAACTTAAACTAGAAGCAAACTGGAGGATCACACTCATCAGTGTGTAGTGACATTTAACACGAGGACATGACCAATTAATGCAGCAAGCAATTAGGATAACGCTTCCAATAGCATGTTCCAGTATCAAGAGGAAGAAACCTGATTTAGAAAGACAACAAGTCGTAATGTGAACTTCACAACAGACTTATTTGATATAGTCAACATGTTGATCCTAAATATGTTCCATGTCTACAAAGAATACCAAGTAAAACATATCATATGGATACAAAGGTTAACAAGAGCTACTGATGCTTACATTAATAATCATGTCATCTCAAGTCTCTTGAAATGATGGATCTTGCTTTAAGTTTTCCAAATCACTGACATGAGCTTTTACATATGGAATCTAAAGCGTACAGAAGAAGATAAACAGTTAGAACAGAATTCTCATTTCTTTATCTAATCATGTATCTGTCTACTTTATCTAATAAGAAAATTGATAAGTAACAATATTCACAAACATCAATTATTAGTTACAAAAAAAAAAGGATATGCTTATGATACGGACAAAATACACGATATAGATGTAATACCATAGTAATACTATTCATTAACAACAAAAACTTATTTTGCTTGGAGTGAATCTTTTCTGTTATTCGATCTTGAAGATATGCCATAGGGTTAATCTTGCTATCAGGCATAAATGGAATCCTATCTTTCACTCTTACCCTAAAACTTCATCTATACTAGTATAGAAAGGAAAGGAAAAGTAATTGTCACTTGAAAAATAAAACCTATAGGCTTTGTTCACCTGGTTGGATGGGATAAATGAGTGATAAGAATACAAATACACTAAGATCTTATAATTCTATCCTTTGCTTACATAGAATGATAAAAATTTTATGATTTGTGAGCTTCAGCATATTAGAACATGTCTGAAGATTTATTTCCTGCTTCAAACAAAAAAAACCTTTTCTAACACTAAAGCAAAATATAAAATTATGTCTAGTTCCATAAATTAAGCATAAGCTTACATCATGTCACCTTTGAATTCATAAGATATTTAAGTTCCTTGAGCTACTTCCAGTAGGTTACTGCCAACTTGAAGTTGTACAAAATATGAAAACATAATTTCTTTGGTAAAAATCCAACATAAGGAAATGTAAAATCACTCTAAATACAAGCATTAGTGACCTTATTAGACCTTATTAGGGCATTGAGTAAGTAAGAGTACTTAAAGCTGGAGGCAGGAAATAACAAGGAGGAACTAGAGGTTGGAAGTAACTAGATGGTGGAGCAAAAAAATAACTAAATCGGCCTGGGTTAATGCACTGTCCTGGAGCATGTTGGCCTGAAAAATACCATAGGTCGTAATTACACTAGAAACAACATTCTGAACTTTCTGATCAAAGTTACTATTCATTTATAGTAGCTCTCATTGTTGTGGCTCTAACGCTTGAATTCGTTCCTTATATTGCTCCATTTATACTTGTGAAGAGATAGTACCTAAACTATGACTATAATACGAGATGTTACCAGTGCACGATTTCCCAAGTCCATAACAACGTCCATTGCGAGAGCCACCTGATGCCTCAGCCCATACTTCTAAATCATACACATATAAACATTTTGAACCTTCTAAAGAGCTAACACCATCACTCTTAGATTGTTTTTCTTTAAACTTGGTAGCATAGGCATCTTAAAAATAAATTAATACATATAATCAATAACATTACTCTTTATGAAAAAACATTCCTTTTTTAAATAAGAAGAAATGTCTTATTGATATCTTCTTTGATTTTTAATCAATAAAAGGTCCCTTCCATTTATCCCTCCTATGAGTTTGATCAAAAATCTCTTGAAAACATACTGATTTTCCTCCATTTTTGAGAGCATGTAATTGAAGCACACCCACAAACCATATAGTAAAAATCAACACTAAAAACCATACCAAAAAAAAAAAAAAAATGAAAATAAAGTATCATAAAATTTATTTGCCAGCATGATGAGAAATGGAATTGGTGTCTGTTGTGCTCTTAACTACCCCTAGGCCATCCCGATCAGAAAGCTTATTTTTGCTATTTTTGATTATTGGTCCAAAGATCGTTGGTTCATGCTCCTCCCTATATCGGGCATGAATCGAAGTCTCACCCCAATATGGCTCCCCTTATCTCACCCAATTATCATATTCACGTTCAAATCCTCTTGATATAAGATGATAAATGACCCTATCTGGTGGAGGAACTTTAAACTCTTACAATCACAACAGGGACATCGAATATTTTCTCTATCCATGCATGTATAGTGGATATAGTTGACATAATTCTATAAAACCTTTAATGCCCATTCGAAACTCATCAGTACGTAATGCCATATCCACCTAAACTAACACGGTTCATAATCAATTTATGTCTGAAGGCATGATTTTTGTTCTGATATACATAATTTCACCATATCAAAGAAGAGGAAAAAATATCTGTCCAAATATTATTTGTTGTACAATCTATAAGACTATTTATCCCAATGCAAGTAATGTCTTTCTCCCCAAGAAACAATTTTTCTTACTCAACTGCTAGGGCTCAAATTATGTAGAATGAATGGGTGAATTTTCATTGTTATTTTTGTATTTAATTTTTTAAATTTTCAAGCATAGGAAGTTATTGAGTGAGTTGTTTGTATTGGGTGAGTTCGTATTCTAGTGTGCAATGTTGTTGTATTCGAAGAGTTTCTTATCAGCTTCCATTGACATCAAGAATGATCGATGAATATTAGTATTAGAAAAAAGTAGATACAACATATATCTCTATTTGTTTCTAATAGTTAAAGATACATAATACATCGTGAAATTGCACAACTTAATGAAAAGGATAAGCATAAATACATCCAAAAAAGAGTTAGAAGAACCTAGTAATACTCTAATGCAGAACCAACTAAAGCTGCAATGTTTACAAAAGGCTCCTGCATAACAATTGATACTTTATAATCAAATAATGATCCACGGAAAAAAGAAGAATTATGCTATTTCATTCAATTTGAGAGCTCTTAGGTGCCCATCTAGACAAAAAAAAAAAAAAAAAAAGAATTTTTTGTAAGTTGCAGTGTCATTTTAACTACAAAAAACAGATTTAAAAGCACACTAATTATACCTATTATCTATAGTTATGCATGTAGTTGGAATTGAAGTGTGGGGGGGAGGGGGGGAGGGGGGAGGGGTTGCGACATATGATATAAAAATTAATACATACTGGCACCAGAAAAAAGTAGATACAAAATATATATCTATTTGTTTCATACTAGCACTATATATATCGCAAATTAGTGCACAGAATACAACATAATAAAAAAGAACATGAAGAGATCGCAAACATAATTTAATTATTCTCCTACAACACTATCATCCTTTATTACAGAAGCTACTGATCATTTTGCTTTATTTCTTCATCATATATTTTTTTAAAAATTCTTTGCTACATAGAATTATTTTGTTCACTACAAGAAAATTCCTTAATAGCAATGGAAAAAAGTTAGCATCAAGTTAATTAGCAAGTAAAATTCTCGTTGTTAGTTTACATCATCTAATACAAGATATTTACTTGCTGATAAATTTAGCCTGCTAACATATTTAGCAAAGATTGTTCAAATATACATTAAGTAATGTAGGTTATTAAATATATAAATTTTACTTACTAATTAGCTTGACAGTGATTTTTAGCATCAAATTTTATCACAGTTATTTTACAATTTTGTCTAGATGGGCTGCTTCGAACCAAATAAGCTCGAACTTGGACAATAAGCTCGAGCCCCCATCGATTGAAGTAAACTTTAGTTTAGGGTGGATTGGGCAGGGCCCCCTTAGTTGTTTTATGATTTTGCTTACTTCTCTTTCATTCAAAATTTAATCCTACATAAGTTATATTCAAAATATATGCTATCACGTGGCAGGGATTGTGTTGTCGTACGTTAACATTGCACTAATATCTATACAATATATAAAGGGACAGTACCTCTTTGGTGTCTCTCTTTTGATATGTTTTTTTTTTTTTTTATTTAATTTATTTTCTTAAAAAAAAAAATCATCTAACTTCCCACCCCCATTATCTTTTGTGGTTACTTCTTTTTTTTTTAATTTTCTTTCGTCTTCTTTTTGTCATCATTTTTTTTACAAATTTAATATTACCTTATTATTTTGTATACACTTTATTAGTTCTATATAAATATTTTATTTTAAATAATACTTATAAAAATTGCATATTTCAGTACAAGATATATTGAAAATATTAACCAAAAAAAAAAAGTTCAATACAAACACATTCCGCTTTTACACATATATCTAACACTACTAGTAAAATTATGATTACCAAAGTACAAATTAAAGTCATGAAAAATACAAAATAATAATAATGATGATAAATTTGATTATGAAGAGATAGCAACGTATAATTAAATTTTCTTCTACAACACTATCATCCTTTATTACAGAAGCTACTGATCATTTTGATTTATATCTTTATCATATTTTTTATAAAAAAAAATGTGCTAAATAGAATTATTTTTCTAAACTAACGTATTCAATTAGTTATACCTTCATCCTATATCTTTCGTATTAATCATATCATTAGGCCCATATCGTACTGTATTCGCATCCGTATCCGTATTCGTATCCATGTCATCCTCCAACATAAACTATAGCTGCCAACTGATGCGATCCCACACTTCCAAGTTAGACCAGCAGCAAAAACCTTAAGCATCAAAATGGAATAGTTTCACTATGGTACTATAGCGGTTTATATGAACTGAACAATCTAGTACGTACGATACGGGCATCAAAACTTATAACTACGTAGTTTTGCATGTAAGAATCATGTCCCCCTTTGATCATAACTCCACCCATGTTTCTGGTTCTTGTCCCTAAACTCCAACGTGATCAAAACCACAGCTTGAACATTGGTTTTTTCTCCTCCTCTGTCTTCTTTACCTCTGCCGTTTCATGCCCAGGCTCTGGTTTCTTCTCATCAGTAGGGGCTTTCTCTACCTTGTCCAATTCCTTCGGTGTTTCGGGCTTTGTGGTCTCTACTGGCTTCTCTTCTGTTTGCTTCTTATTAGACTCTTTACCTTCTGCTTTGGTTTCCTCGTGCCCAGCCTCTGGTTTCTTCTCGTCAGTAGGGTTTTTTTCTACCTTGTCTGATTCCTTCGGTGTTTCCGGCATTGCGGTCTCAACTGGCTTCTCTTCTATTTGCTTCTCATCAGACCCTTTACCTCCTGCTTTGGTTTCCTCGTGTGTTTCAGGCTCAGGTTTCTTTTCCTCAAGTTTTTCTTCTACCGCCTTGTCTAATGATGGTTCGGGCTTTGCAGCCTCAACTGGTGACTCTTTTTCTTTGTCTGATGATGGTTCGGGCTTTGCAGCCTCAACCGTTTTCTTTTCTTCCTTGTTTGATGGTTCAGGCTTTGCAGCCTCAGCCGGTATCTCTTCTGCTTTGCCTGATGGTTTGGGATTTGTAGCCTTAGCTGGTACCACTTCTGCCTTGTCTGATGTTGGTTCGGGCTTTGTAGCCTCAGCCGGTATCTCTTCTACCTTGTTTGATGATTCGGGGATTGTAGCCTCAGCTGGTACCTCTTCTGCCTTGTCTGAAGATGGTCCGAGCTTTGTAGCCTCAACCGGTTTCTCTTCTACCTTGTTTGATGGTTCGGGCTTTGCAATCTCAACCAGTTTTTCTTCTGCCTTGTCCGATGGTTCGGGCTTTGCAGTCTCAATCGGTTTTTCTTCTGTCTTGTCTGATGGTTCGGGCTTTACAGTCTCAGCCAGTTTTTCTTCTACCTTGTCTGATGGTTCAGGCTTTGTAGTCTCAATCAATTTCTCATCTGCCTTGTCTGATGATGGTTCGGGCTTCGCAACCTCAGCCGATTTCTCTTCTACCTTGTCTGATAGTTTCTCCTCCGTTTGCTTCTCATCAGATGCTTCAGCTTCTATCTTGTTTTCCTCAGGAGAGGTTTCCAGCTTCAGGACATCTGTTTCTGGTGTTTTCTTTGTCTCAACTACCTCGGAAACTGGTTCTGGAGATGGTTGGAGCTCCGCCTCAGCTGCATTTTCTTGTTTTGCTTTCTCCGATGAGGTCTCCGTTGAGCCTGAGGCTCCTTCCCCCTACATAAAGTGTCAGGAAAAAAACATGAGAAAATGTATCTCAAGTTTGTGCGACAATCCCAGAGAAATTCTAGTTCAATCCGACATGAACAATCGCATAACAAATATATTATACTTATTATTATGATGTATATATAATTCACTCGATGTAATCAACCACATTACAAATAAATTACATTATATGATTGTTTCGCTTCAACCAAACTTGATCTACATATCATTAGAGAAAAGAAGTTACTATTGCTTAAACTTTTCATGATTATGGACTAAAAAATTATGATAAATAATTACTATTAACTATGGTTAGATAAATCGATTCACAACTTAGTTTATCCACCCTAGAAAATATGTTTTGTCATAGTTATGAGCCATGAAAAATATTTTTATCATGATTGTCATGACAAATGTTTTAACTACATACTCGTAAAAATTACGGTCAAGAACCGTTGTATGGCCGTACTCAATAGTTATTTAGTATGGATATTTTTAATCATAACAATTAGCCATAATTAAATATTATACTTCTTTAAAGCTCCATATAACTCGTATAATTCAGCATGATAAGATTATTTATAATACATAACACACATTTGGTTCACAAAATCAAAACCCTATATTAATATCGGGCCGATTTTACAATTCTAACTTTGTAATCGATTGGGATACACTTTCAATGGGCTAGTCTAAGGTGAGATTAAAAAGTTCCTTTCTTATATGATCTTACTTGTGAAATACATGCAAGTTTAAAAATATATATTTCAAATTAATAATAAAAATAATAAAAAAAAAAAAATATTACCTCATGTTTTGGTGGACCTTTGAGAAATATTTGAGTTTTGATTAGTTATTAAATTTTAAAAAGTAAAACTTTCACCATACTTTGATAATATTTTTTAAAATTAAAATTTTGTTATCTTTTTTTTTTCTTTTTGTTGAATATCTATTTTGGTCTTCTGCTTCATACAAATGTAAAAGAAAAAAAATATCCACAAGAATTATTATTTCAAAAATTATATATTTTTCAATAAATATTGAGAATTTTTTTGTAATTATTTAAAAGCTACATTGTTAAAACAAAAATAACTTAAAAAATTATACCTTAATGGTTTTTTTATATTTAATCATTCTTTTTAATCTCTTCAACCTTAAAATCAAACTATATTATTACATTAAATATCACACATACAATACGTCAAATCAAACAATTTATAATGGATGATGAGATTAATTATCATTTTATTTCTTCATCCTACTCAAATCACATTATGCTTAATCCTACCACACGAAGTAAATAAAATTCTAATATCTGATTTATAAGATAAATATTGCATGCACCGCACATGTGACAATATATAATTCCTCTGTTTCACTTTTTAAATTTTAGTCTAAAATATTATACTAGAGCAACAATCAAAATCTCGAGGAGGTGGGTGCAAATAACCCTAATTAAATGTCGAGATAATTATATTTACACCCTTTAAACTATGGCCTATTTATACAAACTATCCATATTTTTTAGATAATTACACATACACCCACTAAAATATAATTATCACTTACACAAACTATCTCTCACTTTTTTGAAAAATTACACACACCCCTAAAAATATTAGTATTATTACACAAACTGTCCATTTTTTTAGCTACCAAGGGTAGTTTCTGTAATTGTATAAAAGACAGGATAGTTTATGTAAATAAACTATAGGTTAGGGGTATAAATATAATTATCCCTTAAATGTAGACTTTACCTCCTTGATCAAGTTCCCAAGCGAGTTACGTTTGCCTCCATCAACCACAACCAGCGGCGACGCGTCCTCCTTGCTGACCTCTACCTCTTCCCTCGTCGACAGCGCAGGAAGCGGCGCGTCGTCGCCATCCCTCAACACCTTAGGTTTGGACGCACACCCTCCCATTTTGTCTCACAATTTCCGTACGTGTATATGATTCTTCCTGTCTCTCTCTCTCTCTCTCTCTCGCAAAGGAATTCGAGAAATTCCTAGAGAGAGAGAGGAAGCACTCGCGCAGTGGGAGAGACGAAGAAGTGAATGAGAGATATGGGGAAGGGAGAGGAGTAGAGTGAGAATTTATAGGAGTGTGGAATGGGTAATTCCCATTGCAGGTGCGTCGTTGGTTTTGCTCCGACATTCATTCCTTCGGTTCCGAGAGTTTTGCGCTTGACCGCCGGTGCGGTTATGGCTGCGTTTGGTTTGATTTGCAGAAAGCCAAGTGGAAATAGAGATGAGGCACTACACCGAGTTTGACGTAGATTTGTCAAAACTCAAAATTCGAAATGCCATAATCGTGGAAAATTCGAATTTTAATCCTATATGTACAGGAAGTGATAATTTTAATTTTGTAAGAATTTATTTAGATAATGTGATCTTGTAATTAGTAAATTTGTACATTGATGTCAAAAATAGTACCACAAAATAAATATAATATTTGTGATAATATATCAATTAAAAGTTTTAAAGTTTTCACAAAAATATATGTTGAATGACCATATTTTTTTATCTTTTTACTATATAATTATTAGTGAAAAGAATTTTTGGCAAAATTATCTATCTAGTCCCATAGGATGAGGGATTCAACACATTTAGTCATCTGCTTTATGGGATTTTTAAAATGATTTCAAAATTGAGAAAACTCAATACATTTAGTCCTCTGCTTTACGGGATTTTCAAAATAGTGTCAAAATTCAGAAAACTCGACACATTTAGTACTCTGCTTTATTGGACGTATTGGACTAAATGTGCTTATTTTTTTTCAATTTTTGGACCATTTTAAAAATCTCATAAAGTATAGGACTAAATTTATCATGCAACTTTTTGCATATATGTGATTATTCTGAAATTCTCGTAAAGTAGAGGACTAAAAGTGTTGAACTTCCTATCCTATGGTACTAAAAGTGTAAAGTGTAATTTCACCAAATTGTGTTTAAATTTGGAAAAAACAATTGTAAAATTAGTCCTATATGGGTTGGGGAATTGATCCCGTAACTATGGGATTTACAATTTTAGTCCTTTATGTTTTAAAAAATCAAATTGGGATTTAGAGTTTCAGCAGCCAAATGAATTTCACTTACACAATCAACATTATATGTGGATGTTGACGTGGCAAAATTAATGAAAATAGTTTTATTTAATAAGTATTTAAAAAATTATTTAAATAATTTAATAAGTATTTAAATAAGTATTTAATAAGTATTTAAATAATAAATTCTAATTTATTATTAAATTAATTATACTAAAATTTTATTATTAATAAAAATAAAAAATCATAAGAATTATAAAAAAAAAAGAACGAAATAAAAAAAGAAAGAAAGAAAAAATCACAAAAATAAACTTCACCCCTTTCCGCTGCCCAACCCTATAG
The DNA here is from genome assembly GCA_034509725.1 of Sesamum angolense. Classification (NCBI taxonomy): domain Eukaryota; kingdom Viridiplantae; phylum Streptophyta; class Magnoliopsida; order Lamiales; family Pedaliaceae; genus Sesamum; species Sesamum angolense. Next base: position 14,873,250 of record JACGWL010000010.1, read on the forward strand.
CTGCACCACCCTCGCTACCGCTAATCCCCTCCCTCTCCCGCCTCCCCTTTTCGCTAGCCCACAACCTCGCCCTCGCCTCTACCAGCCCAGCCCCCTACCTCGCCCACGGCCAACCCCAACCTTCTCCGTCTCCCACCGCCACACCCACCAACCCTCAACCTAAAACTGTTTTCTTTCTCTTCTCGATTTGTCGTCTCCCGACCTACCCACCATTTGAGACCACCACAAATCCACTCCCCATCCTTCGGCGAGTTGATTGCACCAAAGCCCATTGGTTTTTGTCCACTATCCGCCCAATTCTATTCATTTTCATTTTCTCCATTTTTTCTTTGTCGCCTGCTCTTTATCCGCTGTATCTCGGCTGCCAGCAATCATCTCTCGAGCGAACACCACCACTATGTTCGCCTCCCCATGGTGCACACTTCACTCCTATCATTTTCCGTTATCAACATCATCCATGTGATCTATATATGGTTCATTTTCTGTCTACTAGGCCAATTTAGCATTCACATAGGATGAAGATCTAAGTTAAGTCCAGTTGGCCAAAATCAAGCCCCAATTTGATTTTATCAATTTCGGCCACTTTTGGTCAAAATGACCAAAATTGTTATAATTTTTTAAATATCTAAAAATTGTAAATCCAATACTTACAAGACTAATTTTGCCACCCCCTATATATGCAAACTAATTTTGCAAATTTGCCTTGAATTTATCACTACAGATAATTAGTGACTAATCTATAATGACAAGTTAGTGAGAATAAAAATATAGTGACAATTTAGTGAGAAATAGGCTAAATTCTATTTTATCGACATGTGTTTTTTCTAAAAAAAAAAAAAATTCTTCCATTAGTAACTAATGGAAGATGTGATGCACACCCTTTTTGTGAATTTTGACATTCTTTTTGTATTTAATTAATTAAAATGCCCTTATATTGTATGTGAATTACTATGGTCACACTGACCTTTTTTTTTTTTTTTTTTGTATTTTTCTCTCTTTTAAAAAATATAATTCTTTTATTCTTAATAAGAAATAAAAAATACATTATAAAAACTAGTATATTAAACTTTATTTTTTATATTTAGATATCTACATTAATATGAATAATAAGAAATTATAATAATTATAAGTTATAAACTACTTTAAATATAATGATAATATAAAATTATTTTTAATTAACTAAAATATATATTTAAATTAGTTTAAGTACAATAACTATTTAAACTATTATTAAATAATTAGTAAAAGTCCATTGATGAGAAAAATAGTACCACAAAAAAAATGTAATATTTGTGATAATATATCATTTAAAAGTTTTAAAGTTTTCACAAAAATGTATGTTGAATGACCATATTTTTTATCTTTTTACTATATAATTATTAGTGAAAAGAATTTTTGACAAAATTACCTATTTAGTCCCATAGGATGAGGGATTCAGCACATTTAGACCTCTGCTTTATGAAATTTTTAAAATGATTCCAAAGTTGAGAAAACTCAACATCTAATCCTCTGCTTTACGAAATTTTCAAAATGGTGTCAAAATTCAGAAATTCGACACATTTAGTCATCTGTTTTATTGGACTTATTGGACTAAATGTGTCTACTTTTTTCAACTTTTGGACTATTTTGAAAATTCCATAAAGTATAGGACTAAATTTATCATGCAACTTTTTCCATATCTGTGATTATTCTGAAATTCTCGTAAAGTAGAGGACTAAAAGTGTTGAACCTCCTATCATATGGTACTAAAAGTGTAATTTCACCAAATTGTGTTTAAATTTGGAAAAAAATTGTAAAATTAGTCCTATATGGGTGAGGGGAGGGGGGGTAATTGATCCCTTAACTATGGGACTTACAATTTTAGTCCTTTATGATTTAAAAAATCAAATTGGGGTTTAGAGTTTCAGTAGCCAAATGAATTTCACTTACACAGTCAGCATCCTATGTGGATGTTGACGTGGTAAAATTAAATTAAAATAGTTTTTTTTATTTAATAAGTATTTAAAAATTATAATTTAGTAATAAATTCTAATTTATTATTTAAATTAATTATACTAAAATTTTATCATTAATTAAAAATAAAAAACCATAAAAATTGTAAAAAAAAAAAAAACAAGAAAGAAAGGAAAAATCAGAAAAATAAACCTCACCCCTTTCCGCCGCCCAACCCTATAGCTGCACCATCCTCGTCGCCGCTAATCCCCTCCCTCTCCCACCTCCTTCACCCACGGCCAACTCCCAACCTTCTCTGCCTCCCACAACCACCCCCACCAACCCTCAACCTAAAACTGTTCTTTTTCTCTTCTCGATTCGTCGTTGCCAAACCTACCCACCATTTGAGACCACCACAAATTCACTCCCCATCCTTCAACGAGTTAGCTAAATAAAAATTCCTTCCCTTAGAAACTAATGAAGGTGGGATGCACACGCATGGTGCATTTAGGCTTCATTTTTTTTTTTTTTTGTGAATTTTGATATTTTTTTGTATTTAATTAACTAAAATACCCCTATATTATATGTGAATTACTATGGTCACATTGATTTTTTTTTTTTTTTTTTGTATTTTTCTCTCTTTTAAAAACATAAATTCTTTTATTGTTAAGCATATTCATATTAAATATCAAAATACAAGAAATAAAAAAATACATTATAAAAACTAGTGTATTAAAATTTATTTTTTAAATTTAGATATTTAAATTAATATAAATAATAAGAAATTATAATAATTATAAGTTATAAATTACTTTAAATATAATAATTATATATGATGTGTGTAAAAATCGCACGGGTCCAATAGAATTGGACAATTGTTTGAGGCTTGGGCCTAAGTGAATACAAATCTTGAAGGAGGGACCTGCAAAAAAGGAGTTAGCACTCCGACGCTCAAGTTAGTATGGATTTGAGATGAATTAAAGTAAAAAAGTAAGTGAATGTGATTGAAAATCGTGATATAGTGAATATGATTGGTGAAAAGTGTAAGAACTCGTGATCATAGGCTTAGGGAGAGCTTTGGAGCAAAGGCTTTTTATAAAGGTTCCACCACAGAAGAGGGCTTAACGGGTGCCTTTTGTGCCTACTCGTGTATAGGCTTATCTTTCTATAAGAGATGTTTAAATAATAAAAATATGTATATATTACGAATAGGTCTTGCATAGAGCAAAATCATTGTGCCTCGGAGGATGAGGGTTTATTTGAGGGAGGCCTCCTTGAACAAAACTTAAGAACCTCTCTGGAAGAAGAATATAGTGTCCACCGGAAGCAGGGCTTAGATGCCTCCGCGGAGGAGACCTTAGGTGCCTGCACGAGACAGAGCTTTCAAGTCTTCCAAAGAAAAACCTAGGTACTTGTCCAAAGGAGGGCTAGGGTGCATCCACAGAGGAGGGCCTTTGTGCCTGTGTGGAAGATAGGGTTTTTTATGAGAGGGTGCTTGCCTGGGACAGGGACCTAGGTACCTGCCCGAAAGAGGGCTAGGTTGCCTCCACGGAGGAGGGTATTTGTATCTGTGTGGAAGGCAGGACTTTTTATGAGAGGGTGCCTGCCTAGGATAAGGACCTAGGTACCTGCCCGAAAGAGAGCTAGGTTGCCTCCACGAAGGAGGGTCCTTAGACCTGTGTGGAAGACAAGGCCTATTATGAAAGGGTGCCTGCCTAGGCAGGGCTTTAATGCGAGAGGTTTGAAATGATGTCTCCCTTGTTACATTCGTACAAGAAAGAACATGATAGTACATTAAAAATATGGTAAAATAAACTTCCAAGATGATTAAAGATGCTCATTGAAGAAAGCATGTATGTAAAGATTTATTCGCTGAATGGGATGCCTGCCACTGAACAGGGCTTATTATTTTTAAGGAGATACTGAGGCGTGGAGGCTCAATTAGTGGGTCAGTAAGCCTGGGACTGTCATCCACTGGCAGGGATCAGGGATGTCCCTGGTATGACCTGCAAAGCCTGGGCGCTACTAACTATTTCTGCGCCCTTCTCTTTTGGATGCCTAGGCATTCTCCATGTTGATATATTTGGCCGCCCGGGCCAGGAGAGCGTTGAACTTGGTAGTTGGCTTCTTAGCTAGGGACTTGAAGAAGTCTCCGTCCAGCAATCCTTGCGCAAAGGCGTTGCCCTTAACCTCCTGGGTCGCCGTCGGAACTTCCAAGGCGGCCGTGTTGAAACGCTAGAGGTACTCCTTCAGGGGCTCTCCTTCCTTTTGGCGGATAGAGAAGAGGCTTAATTCGGTCTTTCGGTGCTTCCTGCTACTGGCGATTTGGTGTAGGAAAAGAGAACAGAATTCCTGGAAGCTTTCAATCACAACCGCGGGTAACTGGTTGAATCATTGCTGCGCGACCCAGGAAAAAGCGGTGTCGATGACTCGGCATTTAATGTCGTCAGTGTATCGGTGCAGCAGGACTACACTTTTGAAGCGAGATAAGTGTTCCTGTGGATTAGTGGTGCGGTCATACTCAGCTATGGCTGTAGTACGATAGTTGACGGGTAACTCGTCCGCCATTACTCCCTCCGTGAAGGGAATGCCCATTCGTTCTTCGGTTGGCGCTCCCATCACCTGGTATTGAACATCCTATGGTCCTTTTTGGAGATATTCCAGTCGGACTAGCCATTAAGGGGGTACGTCTCCCACCTATGTCAGCAGTTGGGTGGATGGTCCTTCAGCAGTATTAGGCCTGGGTATCACCAGAACCGGGTCAGCCTGCTCAGGGGCGGTCACTTCTAAGGGAGTTGTCACTCGTGCAGGAACGAGGACTGCTAGTTGCTCACGAATGATCGAAACGATCTGTTGAATGGTTCCTAGGAGATCCGAAGACAGCTTCACGGGTGGGGCGTTTGGGGAGACGATGATCCTAGGAACGTCTGCACCCGGGTCTGTTGACCTAGGTGTTGCAGCCACTGTGGATCTAGAAAAAGGGTGAATAGGGTGCTCGAGACGACCTGCAGGGCCTCGGTGGTGCCACTGGGTGTCTCCCCAGCTTTCTTTTTGTTTGCTACATTGATAGGTGTTTCCATAATCTACTAACGTCTTAAGCTCTGGGGTCCCACAGACGGTGCCATTTGATACGTGCAAAAATCGCACGGGTCTAATAGAATTAGATAATTGTTTAAGGCTTATGCCGAAGTGAATGCAAATCTTCAAGGAAGGACCTGCAAAAAAGGAGTTAGCACTCCAACGACCAAATTAGTATGGATTTGAGATGAATTAAAGTGAAAAAGTAAGTGAATATGATGGAAAATCATGATATAGTAAATATGATTGGTAAAAAGTGTAAGAACACATGATCATAGGCTTAGGGAGAGCTTTAGAGATTGTTTAGAGATTCAGAGAGACGTCAGAGAGGTGTGAGGGACGTCAGAGACGTGTCCAAGATGTCTCAGAGTGTCGCCTTTCGACCTGGAGGGACCAGGACTGTATTTATAGAGGGATTGTCCTCGTCTGCCGGGTCTATCCCTTCCGAGATTCTTGAAGAAGTTGGTTGGGATAGTTAGGATAAGAGATAAGTCGTCATTATTCATATCTAGGAGTAGGAGTCTTTCTTTAGTCCAAAGAGATCCTTCTTCTGCAAGAAACCTTAGCCGCTAGAGAGTCCTAGCCGCTAAGGAGTCATTCCTTACCTATTTTGTTATCCTAGGGCTGACGTGGTCAGAGGTGGTTGCTGACACCTAGGCTGATGTGGTGCCACATGGGAGAGTGGGCTGCCACGTGTTTAAGCCTTTGGGGCGGATGTTTTGGTGGACTTTGATCATGGTCCGAGTCGATGGATGTCCAGGCCTCGAGTGTAGAGATGTCCTAGGTCTAGAATCAGGTGATGTCCCAGGTCTCATTTCCTCTTTTTGGGCTTCTTGGATTACTTGGGCTGTTGAGGTCTGCCTAGTTAGACAGTGGGCCGAGACATCCTTGGCCTCCTGGATTGTTATGGGCATGGAATGTCCTTAGCCTCCTGGTGGGTATCTTGGGCCTTCGATTTTCTTTATTCTTTTTGGGCCACTTGGGCCTCTTTGTGCCAATTTATTTTCAAGCACATCAATATAAAAATTATTTTTAATTTACTAAAATACATATTTAAATTAGTTTAAGTACAATAATTATTTAAGATTATTATTAATTAACTAAAATATATATTTAATTATTATAATTATCTAAAAAATAATTAATTAAATATATTTAATTAAAAAATTAAATTAATTAAAAAATTAAAAAAATTTGGGTGAGCGGCATTGCCCAAATTTGGGGGCGACAGCTGCTGGTGAAGGCAGGGGGGCAGGGGGAGGTGGTGGGGTGGGTGGGGGTTCAATTTTGTTCAACTCTTGATTTTTTTTATAAATTTAAGATCAAACGGCTAAGATTAATTGATTGGATCTGACAACTTTTGTATAATTAAATATAAATCCAACAGCCAATAAAATAAGAAATAATATATATTAATGAAGATGGGCGATTGAGCTGAATTTATTAAAATATAGGATGGTGTTTTGCCTATTTTTATATCAGAAGGGGGTTTTTTGCTGAGTTTTTTTATGCAATTTGACCAATACAAATATAATGGAGTAAGTGATTATTATCACTATACATGTGTCACTAGTTATTATTTTTTTTAGAGGAGTACTGTCACTAATTATTTCTAGTAACAATTTAATGCACAATATTTTGACACTGATTCTTGCTAATTACAAAATACTTATAAATATTAACACTTTAAAATTCGTTATTGTAACAAAATAAGAAAAAATATCACTAAATATATATATATATATATATATATATATATATAGTTAATGATAATATTAAAATTATCATTAAAATTTTATCATCCCTAATTTTCTATTTTCTTATAATGAGGTCAAAATGACCAAAAAAATGCACGTGACATGCACATGATTAGTATAATTTTCTTATCTTTTTTGTTCTTAAACTGATTTTAAAAAAAAAAATTATAAAACAAAATTACCAAAATAGATTTATACGGACCTAAACTTGTCACCTATATGGCTATACCTAAAGAAGTAAAATTATAAGTTTTCCCCATGATCTTTTTTATGGGCTTTGTTTGGATTGAACTTATTAGATTCATTTTATAATATTAAAAATATTAAAAAAAAAAATTTGAGTGGAAAATGTTTACGTTTTCTGTTTACGTTTTTAAGTGGAAAATATGTATTATTAATTTTATATAGATGTTTAAGTGAAAATAAGAAAATATTTTGATCAGTTAATTAAATTATATTTTATATTAAATAAATTAGGGAAAAAAAAAAATTTTAGTCCATTAACTTGGTTCTCGTTCAATTTTGGTCCACTAACTATGATAATTATCACATTTTCTACACTAACTTTGAAAAATGGGTCAATCAGGTACTCCGATGGCATTTTGGCCGAAAATTGCTGATGTGTCAATATTTTCCGGTGAAATAAGCCATGTCATCGTCTGACATGTCTGATGACGTGGACTTATTTTTTAACAGGTGTAAATTTAGTCCACTAACTTTCTCCTGGTGTAATTTTAATCCACTAACTTTGTCCTAATACAATTTTTGTCCATTATTTGAATTTATTATCTATACTATATAAAAAAAATCCATTTTCACTCACAAATGACGGGTTACTTACACCACGACACCATTTTTTAAAATTATAAAAAATATCATTATGTAATTTTAACCACCTCTACTCAAATTCTTCTTCTAGTCAATATAATTTATACTAGTTATCTATACTAATATGAAAATTTCACTCACACCAAATTCTTTTTGTGTTGGTAATATTTCTAAATTACTTTTATTTATTTATTTATTTATATTTTTGAATATGATGTGTTGATTTATATATCTTATAATTCTTATTTAAAATATAATTTAAAATATAAATAATTATTTATTATATGCACGCAGGGTTGGCGTGCCATAACAACTAGATTTATATAACATAATTTAAATAAAAAATTAACCCACCACCCACCCTTCCGCTCATTCTTCGAGAATTAGAAAATTTTCAAGTTTGAATTTGTTCATTTGGAATTTATATTCTTCTACTTCATTTTTATTTAATATGAATTTCTTTTTCTCTCTCTTTTTTTTAATGTCATTCCCTAAGTCCCATAAATTTGATCCTATAGAATTTGTAGCCCAAAAAGAAAAGAAAGCTTAGTACAATTGGGCGACCGTCGTCGTCCAACGCACAATTGGGCGACCACCATCGCCAAGTTGTGTGTTGGGGGCGAGGGCGGGGGGCTGGGTGTTTGAAGGAGGTGGGGGTTATTTTTTTTTATTTAAAATATATTATATAAAATAATAAATTTAAATAATGGATAAAAATTGCACTAGGACAAACTTAGTGGACTAAAATTACACCAGGATAAAGTTAGTGGCCTAAAATTACACCTGCTAAAAAATAAGTCCACGTCATCAGACACGTCAGATGATGACATGACTTATTTTACCGAAAAAATATTAACACATCAGCAATTTCCGGCCAAAATGCTATCGGAGTACCTGATTGACCCATTTTTCAAAGTTAGTGTAGAAAATGTGATAATTATCATAGTTAGTGGACTAAAATTGAATGAGAACAAAGTTAATGGACCAAAAAAAATTTTTTCCCGATAAAAATATGCATATCCGAATAAATATATTTTTACTTTAGTTACTTTTCTAACACTGAAAACGAACACATATATAAACAAAGGAGAACTATTTTGGCGCGAAGATCTATCCATCAAATGTCGACATTATTCTATTCTATAATAATTGGTTGTCGATGATTATTGTTTCTTGTAAGTTAGGTAAAATTACATTTTTGTTTTATAGCTATACGCCTTTAGCATTTTTTATTTTATAACTTATTCTATTTACATATTTAGTCATTTTTTTATGAATTTGGTTGAATATATCACATTTGGTCATTTTTTTTAGATAAATTTAGTCTTGTGTTCGTCAGTGTTAGTGCTAACAACTTATAGTTACATGACAAAAAAAGGAGATCTACTCCAGTATGAAGGTCAAAAGTTGTTAACACGTGATTTAATTTGTCCAAAAAAAGATCAAATGTATGATGTTTAGGAATAAAATTCGTAAAAAAAAAATTCGTAAATAGGAAGTTATAGGATAAAAAAAGTAGTTTATATGACAAAAAATATAATTTTGGGTAATGCAATTATCCGCTAGAATATTGCAAATGAACAAAACCCCCCCCTATGGAAAAAAATAGCAGCGAGGTAAATTCTTCACTTTAAAAATTACAGGGGGTAAATTGCTGTATTTTAGAAAAATATAGGGGGGTAAATTGCTAAAGAGTTTTTCGTATGGGGTAATTTGCTCATTTGCAATTTCATTAAAGGATTGGTTGCAATTTCGTATGGAGTAAACCATAACAGAAGGGGGCAGGTGTAAATCGAGAATTTTGGGAGGGGTGTAAGTGTAAATTTAAAATTTTTTTGAGAAAAAATGTAATTTAATATTTTTAGAGATGGGTCTAAATGAAATTAACCCTTATATTCAATCAGATAATATATTCGTCACCTCAATCAGATAATATATTCGGTTTGTTTCGGGGCTAAATTCCATTTTACCCCTGTGTTTTTCTAAAATGACTAAAAATCTCCCTGTGTTTTAAAATTAGGCTAAACCCCCTATATTTTAATTAATTCAGAAAAAAAAATACCCTTCCATTAGAAACTAATGAAAGGTGGGATGCAAGGCCAAAGTGAGTTTGGGTTTGATTTTTAATGAATTTTGATATATTTTAATTTTTAATCGACTAAAATGCCCTATATCATATCTAAAACTACTATGGTTAAATTGATTTTTTTTTTTTTAAATTCTTCTTTTGTATTTTTCTCTCTTCTAAAAATATAAATTTTTTATTTTTTAATATATTTATATTAAATATCAAAATAATAAAAATAATTACATTACAAAGACTAATATACTAAATTTTATTTTTTAGATTTAGATATGTACATAAATATAAATATTAAGCAATTAGAATAATTAATAAATTAAAAATTAATTTAAATACCATAATTATTATAATTATAAAAAATTATTCTTAATTAACTAAATTATATACTTAAATTAGTTTATGCACAAAATTATTATAATTATCAAAAATTATTTTTAATTAAATAAAATAAATATATTTAATTATTATAATTATCTAAATTATTCTATTAATTAATTAATAAATATATTTAATTAATATTAAATTAATTAAAATTAGGGGGCATGGCAATGCATATGCATAGATTTTAGGCGATGGCTATGGGGCGCGCCCGCCCACCGCTCCCGTCCCCCATCTAGGGGAGGGCCAGCATCGTTGTTGATGGGGTGGGGGTGGCAGTGATTAGGAAAGAGGTAGGCAGCTAGGGGTGAGGGGTGGTTAGGGATTTCTATATATATTAATAATTTTTTTTATATAATTTTTATTATTTATATATATATATTATATATATATATATAAAATTAAATATATATATAAGTTTAAATAATTTTATTGAATTTAGAAGTTTTATAAAAATTAACTGGTTGAAATTAATTATTTAACATCTGATGAACATTATTAATCATAAAAATAACAAATCGGTCATATAAATAAGAAATAAAAATATATTAATTAACGGTATATATATAGTTATTTATATTTATTAAAAAAAAAAAAAGTTAACGTCGTTAGTTAGATTTAAAGGAGATAGTCAATTGAGCTACGTTTGAGAAAACAGTGAGGGTTTTTTTTGCCTATTTTAAAATATAAGAGGGGTTTTTAACAGACTTTATAAAACACGGAAGGTTTTATGCATTTATAACCTTTATTATCGAGGTTATAATTACTTGCACTACTAGGTCAACAATTTTCTCTACAAAATTCAAGTCCCAAAATTTCTCGAGTATTGTTATTCTTTTCATACAAATATTTTTTCCCTATAAATTACTAATTCATCCGCTCTATATTAATTTCATAACACACCTGTTTCCATTTTCTAGTATATATGTATTGGACGCGAACCCCCAAATTCAATTCGGAGCCAACAACAAGAACAGTATTAATTGATTAAACATTGAGTAAATCTGTTACATACTTCAACCAAACTAGATCCGACATGAATTTTTTCTGAAACCATAATCTTAGTTCGAATACTAAATCAGCTGAACCCAAACAGAATCAAACCGATCTATTTTTCTGCGACCAGCGACTATATAAATGAATAACCCTAAACACTGAAAATCTCAGGATGAAATCAGATCTGATCTAACTTTTTTCTGACTAGTAAACATATTTATTTGAACCCTGGATTAATTAAATTGATATAAAAATCAAATTCGAATTGAACTTTTTCGACCAGAGACTCTATTCGAACCCTAACCGTAACCCTAACCCTAAACATTGGTGTCTCCTTGGTCCCTCCTCCAATGTTTCTCAATCAGCAGGTGGTTGGCATGACTCTTCTCCTTTCTTCCCCTTAGTTTCAATTTCCCCACAAACACAAAATAAAAGCCCTCCTAACCAGCAGAAGTGCTCCAAACACAACTGTTTCACACATTTGAACGAAAGAACTCATAGTTATTACATTTTAGGCAGTTAAATAGTAATAATTATTACACATTAGGTGAAATGATCATAAATAATTAAGATAATTATTACATAAGTACTATATAAATTAATTATTACCTTCCTAAACTAATAATCTCCCCCAAGACAAATGCTGATATAATGATTGTGAAGAGCATGATTAGTGGAGTTGTCATGGCCAGGAACACTGGACCTTTCTTCTCAATAACCCATTGCTGGAGTAGAGATGTGCCACCCGGTCACGCGCTTATTCCCTGTCAAAAATATATTACCATCTTTATGTAAATACTATATGTGAATTTTAATTTTCTTGCATACAAGATGTGAAGACGTTTGATTATGTTTTTGTCGCCACATGTGGCTTCAATATTTACACTTTAGTCTATAAAAACAGTGGTTCAACAAACACATTTAGTAGTCACACTGTTTTACAAAATTTTTAAGGGAAAAATGTAATTTTACCCCCTGTAGAATACAAATGTGCAGATTACCCTCATATGAAAATAATATACAATTTAACATATTTTTTAATGCAATAATCATCCTTTAAATTTTTTAAATAAAAACGATTACCTCCCTAAACTAGGGGGTAAATTGCCTCTTTTCCAAATAGGGGGTAAATAGCCATATATTTTCATAAGGAAAATTTCTTATCAAATCACATGGGGTAATATGCATTTTTAAGAAACTCAAATTGTGAAAACTGGACACATTACGAAGTACCCCTAAGGGGATTGATGTGTACTAATTATAAGTAAATAAATATTTTTCATGAAGGAAATTTTCTTTTTCTTTAATATTTGAAATGATTATAAATTGCTAAAATTTACCGGAATTTTTAAATGAATCATGTTGAAAACTTACATGCTCTACTTCAGTCAAATCGATTTTGATTGACTAATTAAAAATATTTCGAGTTTTCTTAATTTTGAGATTATTCTAAAAATTTGAAACAAAGAATTAATGCCTTCACATTTAATTTAATTTTAGACCAGCGATGACTAGAAATATCGAACCTTATATCCTATGAAACTAAATGTGTAATTTCGCCTCCCATGTTGGATGAAAATGAAGGGTTTTAGGACACATTTAAGCCCGGACCCTCGTTTTCTGCCAACGAGACGGTTTCACCAGGACGACAGAACTGTGCAGTTCCAACCAAAATGGATAATACTTTTGTCTGAAGGTTGTCAAATGTATATGAAGATGGGCAAAGATAGCAAGTAAAAAGGGGTTGAAAATGGCTACACACAATAGGCTACAGACAGAAGTCTGATATTCCATCCAAGTTGCCAGTCATTGGGGTCTCTTGTAAAAGCAACAGCAACTAGCAATGACTGTATTTGTGCTCATCAAGCATTGCAGTGTTGTCAATAGCAGCTTTGAGGGGTAAACTTTTAGTACACGGCCCTATTACCATTATTAGAACATCATAAGTAATAGACCAAAATATCATATGTTGTCTGGAATAGATCATAACATAGCAATATTTTATGTTATACATGTACCATAATGAAAAAGCCAGTGAATTATACCGTATAGCACAAAATCAGCAGATTGTAGTTTCGTACATTGAGGAAAATATAATGAATACTAAATGTTGAATTCCATAGTAAAACACTGCTCGTAAATTGCAAATGGTTCCATGATCAGGAAACTTGACACATTTAATCCTCTGCTTCAAGAAATATTCATAATGATCCCAAAATTAAGAAAACTCGATATATTTATAAGTCTTCTACTTTAGGTGACTAATGTGACTAAATGTGTCGAATTTTCTCATTTTTTGGATCATTTTAAAAAATTCCGTAAAGCGGAGGATTGAAAATATTGAACCCCTTTATCCTATAAGATTAAAAGTATAATTCTGATAGACATACATGTAAGAATAGATCGATGATGCATGTCTGTGTGTGTGTCTATATATATATATATATATATATGTATGTATGTACCTGCAGTACAAGCCACAGAGCCCAAGAGAAGCTGGAAAGGAGCATGAGAAAGACACCCTTAATCCAAGTAGTGAGAGAAGGGACATGGTCTTGAAGTCTTTGCATGTGATTGTTTATCAAGTGATGGTGAGTTAATATTTTCAAGAAAGGCCCTCTGTAGAAAGCTATGGTTGCTACCCCTCCCATGCACAGTGATACTCCTGCAACCTTCATCATCCCACTCCTCCTCCTTATCTTCACCTTCTCCATCCTGCACCAACCATATTTTACGCGCTTCTATTACTACATTTCGGTTATTTTTTGTCATTTGAAAAGTTACAGGACAAAATTGCCGAGATAAACTGGTCTGTTCTTTTGCAAAGTGAATCTATTGAATGAAACAAATTCCGATTGAAGGCACAACTCATGTGATAAAGATATTTGCTTTATTCCAATACGTTTAAGTTTGCATGTGACCACAACTTGAAAAGATAAACTTCATGAGAGTTCTCTTTTCTTTGGGGGGTGGGGGTGGGGGTTGGGGGTCAATCCACGGAAAAAAACCGGGAAATTAAGAAAAGTGGCATTTTTTGTTCTGTTTATAATTTTAGTTCTTTTGGCTGAAAATTTTCACATTATCAGCCATGTCAACACCTGAATTATGACTTCTTGTGAATTTGATGACGTGGTAGTCTAATACTTTCTTTTAGGGAAATGATCTTGCACAAAGAAAATTACAAAACTTCAGAGGAAAAATGATATTGGACTGCCGCATATCATCAAATTTGTCGAAAGTCCCAATTTTGTTAACATGGCTCATAATGTGAAATTTTTCGATCAAATGACCAGAAAAGACTAAAATTGCCATATTTTTTAAAGTTATAAGACGAAATTGTCAATTTTAATTACTAACTTTTGTAACTTAAAGAATTAAAATTACATTTCGAATCAATAAGGAGGCATTTACACAGACTGGATTTTCGACTATAACTTATATGTTGCATATTCTATTTCATTCAATATATACGCATTATACGTACGTAAAATATTTTTCGTAAAATATTTTTACCTTAATAGAACTGCAAGAAAGAAGGTTATGACGGGGACAGTGTTGGAACTCGCAGCACCCAAAGACGCAGACGTGTACTTCAAACCTACACCCACGATGTCTAACTCATTGTAATCCTGCAACAAAAACACACAATAACACTTCCTTAATCACGTGATCTTTTAAGGTTTATACATATATACAACAACATGGCATACACACACACGCACGTGTGCGTGTTTGTGTGTGGTAATGAACACACACAAATACTTACCCACACAAACTGAGCAAGAAAATCTTGATGAAGATTGAGAATGACAACGGTGGAGCACTCTTCCTGCGAATTTAAATTAATTAATTACATCCATATAAATGTTTTCCATCAATGATAAAGACAAGTTTATAAAGTTCTTCAGACACTGAACCACTAATACACGCACACATACGTACATATGCATGCGTATTTATGTGGGTTTAAATGTA
Organism: Sesamum angolense; assembly: GCA_034509725.1. Classification (NCBI taxonomy): domain Eukaryota; kingdom Viridiplantae; phylum Streptophyta; class Magnoliopsida; order Lamiales; family Pedaliaceae; genus Sesamum; species Sesamum angolense. The sequence continues at coordinate 14,888,277 of JACGWL010000010.1, forward strand.
TTTTTAGTCTTATAATTCATGTGATTTAATATTTTCGTCCTTTAATTTTTTAAGTTATTATTTCGATCTCACATATGTCTTTTTAATTTTTTTTTCGACGGGATTCACTCTTTTCGTCTCAAAAAATGCATGCAACCTTTAAAATTAGACTATTTTTCCTATTAGCTCATTTTTGCTAGCACGTTTATCTTTTAACTTTTTAAGGGTAGTATTTTGGTCATATATTTATTTAATTTTCTTGATTTTGATTTTTTTTTTTTTTCGAGTTCACCCGTTGCCGAACAGTGATGAAAAAAGGAATGAAATCGCAAAAATTGAAAAAGCTAAACCAAAATACTGTCTTAGAAAGTTAAATGGCTGAGACGCCAGATGACCTGAATTATAGAACAAAAAATGCATTTAATTAATCCTGTGTGTGTTTGTGTTTGTGTGTTTGTATGTGTGCATATATATATATATATATATATATATATAGAAAGAGAGAGAGAGAGAGAGAGAGAGTACCTTTCGAAGAAGATGGCAATGGGAGCCAAGAAGAGGGTGGCAGCAGCTTGTCTGTAGAAGACAAAGACAAAAGTGTTCATTCCCACGTCGAATGCAAGCTTTGTAATAACGAAGTAGCCTGCGTAGATTGATTGTATCACAACAACTGCTAATAATGGCTTGTTTACTTCCTCCATCTCTCTCTGTCTCTCTGTCTCTCTCTCTCTCTCTCTCTCTCTGTGTCTGAAGAACTTAAAACTTGAAAGAGCTTATTATTATTATTATTTGATGAGCTTATAATAAGTTGTTGATGTTTGTTTGTGTAGAAAAGCTGTGGTACATGTTGAAGAAGAGGAAGGTGGTAATATATATAGAGAGAAAGAGATGTGGGGCTGTCAGCTGTGATTGTGACTGTTAGTGTGGTGTGAACGCGTCACAAGCACGTGTCAATTGTTGTTGCTAAAAACAGCTCTTCCCTGTGAAAAAGCTAAAACTGATTTCCACGACATCAGAATTATTACAACCTGATGTTTGCATTTTATGTACTTAACAAGTTTCTTCCTCCCATAAAGCAGTTTTGGTTCAAAACTGAAATGTGGTTTTTACATCATCGGTTTCAACATCAAACGTCCGAATCAATACATTAATATTTATATTATTATAAGAAAAAAATTTTTGTGCGTATCAACTTTAAATTATTTTAATTTTTTTTTTAAATTATTTGATTAGATTAGTAGTTTCAATATTTTTAATAATTTTATGATTATTTTTTTCATCATAACTACCCACTACCCACATTTTTCTTTCTTCTTACTTCTCTATATTTATTATAATTTATTCTTTTAATAAAAATATTTTTTATCATCTCACATCAAATTTCTTTTTATGATCGAGAAAATCGCGTGCGATGATATCTAGTACTAATAAATATTAACATATTTTACGGAATTCGATTCCATAATTTCTAACATATTCATGAGACCATGTTTAGCTTCAGCCATTAGGTTAAGACATCATTGGTGGGTCTTACATATTATGATGAGACAAATATGGCTTAATACAACTAATTACACAATAATATAATTAGTTCAAGTGTGATCGAACTAGATCCCAGAATACTTTTTTTTTTTTTTTAAATGCTTTTGGTAAGGTTGTAAATATGTAAATCAAATTTTACAATGATATTTTGTCTTAATTAATGAAAGGGATAATCACATTATCCAACCTCAAATTTGGTATAATTATATGTAAATTATTTATGATTTGAGAAATTACATCTAGTATTCCTAACGTTTGCTTCGTTCGATAAATAAATCATCAATTATTAAAATTCACGAAACTTGTTGACATAACAAAAACTCGAACGAGGAAAAAATTTATAATTAATCCCAATTGACTTATATATTGCAGGTTAATAATTTTTTTTATTAAACTAAACTTAAAAGCCTGATAGGTCAAATTGCTATTTTCTGTTGTTTAAAGAGATTTCTACTCGTTTTTTATTTTAAAAAGGGTAAAACGCTATTAACCCATATTCAATTCTCTCTATATATTTTAAAATCACCTATAATCGCAAATTAAAACTTAGAAAAAAAAATGTAATTTTCCGTTATGATTAATTATTATAATTAAAAGTAAAAATTATGTAAATACTCATTAACTACGATTGTGCGATCGTTGTTAATCGTAACTTTTATAGACGAGGCAAAAATATTAAGGTACCATAGTCAAAAACTATGATAAATATTTTAGTCATAACTAAAATTATAACGGATATTGATTAATTGCGGCCAAAATTTGAATTTTCGTATTGATTTCATTTGATCGTCGTAAATAGTATTTTATTATAATTTATCAACATTATTATTTATAATATAAAATAATTCATTTTTTTTCATAGTAATTTTGGCCTCTGACCGGTCCTTATTAGAACCTTCTTGGATTCCAGCCTAACCGGCCTAGAATCCTGAAAGGTCACGTAATTAATAAAATAATTAAACTTGTGCTTCATTTAATTTTTATATAATAGTTAGTAAGTGGGTTTGGGGACATTATATATATGTATAAGTGTGTAATTTTACCTAAATTTTTGTGACTTTTTCTACATTATTAAAATAGTAAATCTGTTGTTAAATTACCACTTATCTGCCCACTAATATTTATTTAATTATTTGTTGCTCTACAAATTAAAGCATATTAATTAATCAATTAAATTTCATTTAATCCTTATTTTCACGTGTAAAGATGTTTTCGTTTACAAGATTTTATGCCTTTCCTTTTTCTTCTGTTTTTATAATGGAGTATACTGTTCAATCAAATTAACTTACACACATTATTCTATATATTAATATTTTATTTATTAAAGTTATTGATGCCCTAAAACTTTTGGATTTGTCCTTCAAGCAAGGCAGGTCAATCCAATTTGGATATGAGTCCAGCTGGCCCACCAGCACGGAGGTAGGGCCAACAGGCTTTACCTCCTATTTAACTGGACTGACAAATTCAAAAACAAGTCTATTTCAACCGGACACATCATATAGTTGGATGAACACGTTATACAGCTTGTCAATATCATCCTAAAGTATCTTTAGGCGGCTCCTAGTAGATTGATGGCAAATGAGGGAATCCACGAATAACAGATTTGGATTTTCAGGCAAATTTGACAAGACTCGATCAACCTGATATATCTCAGTCAAATTAATTAAGTTGAAATTGTGCACGTTTTATTCAGTTAGTTAGCTGATTCAAAGGGCTTTGAACTGGCATAGAACTCTCCACAACAACCTCCATATCCTGCTGTGTGCACGCCTATAAATAGAGGTCTTGTGCAATAATTTGGTAACATCATTCCTTACTCTCAAACTCTCACTTATTCTCTCAATCGTCTCTCGATTTTTAGACTGTTTTGAGCCTATATTTTGCACTCCACACGAATATATACACTTTTTCACATTTCTATACATTATTCTTACTTTGATTCAAGTTTTCCTTTCATTCCTTCAATAAACCATTGCAGCTGACTTAAGCATCAGAGTGCTAAATTTTATTTTGCAGGGCTAGTCTCCATTGATCTTAGAATTTTTCTTGAATATCCATTGAGTTTGTGGCGTGGGCAAAAAGCTAATATGCATCAGTTATATATAATTGTTAAATATAGATATTTAAATTTCTCTCTTTTTCGAGTAATTTTAAGTTTTTTCTCTTTGTTAATAAGGGATACTATATATAACTTCTAACTTATGGTCTATTTACAAAAATCACCTATGTCTTTTAAATAATTAGATACACCCATCAAAAACGTCAATATAATTTATACAAACCACCCTTATTTTTTAGAAAATTATACATACACCCCCAAAAACGTCAACATCATTACACAAATTATTCTTATTATTTTACTATCATGAATAGTTTTTATAATTATGCAAAGGTAGGGATAATTTATGTAAATACATTATAAATCAAAAGGTATAATTATAATTATCTCTTTTAATTAACTAGTTAATTAGTATCCATTGCCAAAGGATGACTATATTTTTTTAGAAGAATGAAATAATAAATGAAATTTTGTAAAATAGTTCAAATTTGAGATCAGCAACATGGCGCCACTATAAAATAAATAGATTATTCCTTACACTATAAATCACAATATAATTAAAAATTTATGATCAATCAATATTATTTACTTTGGTCAAGTAAAACTTTGAAAAATTAATTATTGACAATAGTTAATATACATTCGTCATGATTTCACTTATAGTCAAAACATCATCATAATTTTTAATTGTAACTAATTTTGGCTTCATTTGCATAAATAATGCCAAATTAATCATTGCAAAACCTGGGGTCAATTAATTAGTAATCTTCATGATTTTTAATTTGTAATCATTGAAATTACTAACCATAACTGATGCGTACCAGATTTTTAAGGTCAAAGGATCTTCAAAAAAAAATTTAAGATCACTGGGGACTAACCCGCAAAAGAAAGATTAAACACAGATGTTTAAGTCAGTAACGGTTTTACTAAAAAAGAAAAAGAACTTAAATTAAAGTGAGAATAATGATATAGAATTATGATAAAGTGTATATATTCATGTGGAGTGCAAAATATAGGCTCAAAATAGCCTAAAAACAGAAAGAGAAATGAGAGAATAAGTGAGAGTTTGAGAGAGAGGGTTAATGTTACCAAATGACTGCACAATGTCTCTATTTATAGACATTACAGAGCAGGATATAGATGTTGTTATGGAAAGTCCTACACCATTTGAAAACCTTTGAATCAGTTAACTAATCGAACAAACCATGCACGATTTGGACTTGATTTTACTGAGATACATCAAGTTAACTGAATCTTGCCAAGTCTGCCTGAAAATTCAAGAATCCATTACTCGTGGATTCCCAGCTCATTTGCCATCAAACTACTAGCAGCAACCCGAGATATTTTAGGATAACGTGTCCTAATGTGTTGGCAAGCTATGTAGCGTGTCCGTCTAGTTATATGATGTTATGTCCGACTAAAATGGGCTTGTTTCTAGCACCTATCAGTTCGGTAATGTAGGAAGTAAGTCTATGGGCTTGACCTCTCTACTAGTGGCAGCTGGGTTGATGTGCCTTACCTGTGAGCTCGTCCAAGAGTTTTAGGAGGCAACAATAACGAAAAGTCATATATCTTTGGATAAATTACAATGAGCTCCCTGGGGTTTGTTAAAATGATAAATATCCGCTTGTTGTTTAGAAAATTACTAATGCCCATTGATTTTAACGATTGTCTAAGAATTAGTACAATCCTTTAGTCTCTGTAAGGTTTTCGTCCATTTTTTATAATTAACTGATCAAAATATCCGTATGAATCATGCATTATAAATTTATGTCCTTTCAGAAACTTTTAAATTTTTTTATGGAATAAAAGGATAACGTTACAACTTTTTTAAATTTTCTTATTTCAATAAGTTGATAATTTCAGACCTCCGTCCAAAGGTTACATAATTTCATCAAACATAAAAAAGTATTGATAATTTTTTAAATAATAAGAGAAATATTAGTAATTATATCAAAACTCAAAAAATATTGTTATAATTTCCCTTATTTTCTACTAGATTAATGACCTCAATATTCCCGTTTATTATATACTAATTAAAATCTTTCTTCTGTCTTTGTTTCATTGCAATCAGTTGCCTTTTTATTCCAAATTCATGCCGATCTGAATTTTTTTTTCTTAAACATATTTATATACAAATATTTACTTCGAGTGTGTTTCAACCGCTAATATAATCAAAGATGCCCCACTTTTTAAATAATTTGATTCCGAGGCACAAAATCTTATGCCCAAAAGTTCTATTTATATTTACCCAATATAGAATTTTCCTTAATATTTTATTATTTTCAAACTGTTCATGATTAGCTAAAAGTAAAGATTAAAATTCTTGATTCCCCAAATTGAAGCACTTATTGTAGCTTTTAACATTAAATTATTATTATTATTATAAAGAAGTGACAATTCAATCAAAATATAGCAGGAAAAATTTTGAATCATGTCATTTCAATGCAAACACTTGCATTTTTGTCTTTGATGACCAAGAAAAGATTAATGTTCTGTTTGTGGGTTGTCGTTGACAGGTTGGTTCCTGATACTCTGAATACTTAACCAAGTATGTTTATTTGTTGTCAATGCCAATTAATTAACTGATCAAATTATACGACCCACGATGAACAAATTCGAGATTATGAATTCAAGTCCTATTGGATGTGTGAATTATTTTGTCTTACTTCACCTCATGCATGTGAGTTATTGTAATATGTTTATTGAACAGAATCACATATTTAGTCCTGTAAAATGTATATTCAATAGTTTTAGTCATATACTTTACGAGACTTCAAAATAATCCCAAAATTAGGACACAAGACCCACAATCTGAGCTTTTGATCCAAGGATGTTTGGCTCGGTTCGTCTTAGGACGCCCTACATAGATTGTTCATTGGGTGTCCATTATAAAAGGGTTACCGTAATCATCCTCAAGAGCTGATAAGGCCTAGCTTAATCGGTAAAGTTAGGTTCCATGACTCTAAGGTGTAGAATGTTAGTCTACTTTAATATTAGGTGTTGATTAGATATAGTTATCTGATATTGATAATTAGTATATGATTAATATAATTATTGATTGCTATTAGATATCGATATTTGATATTGATAATTGTAATTGACTTATTACAAAAAGAAAAATCATCCTCAAGTGCGCCTTTTTGTGATTAGACCTCAACTAACTTGCTTTTACCTCAATCTTGAGTTGAGTCCATCACTTTGTGGGATTCGCTACAAAAAAATTAATTATTTTTTTAAGTTATAAATTACTGTGGCTTAAAAATTATAATAAATCAATACTAGCTACTGCGATCAGACAAAATCGGTACGAAAACTTAAGTTTTGACCATGGCTAATCAATATTCACCATAATTTTACCTACGGCTAGAATATTCATCATAGTTTTTAGTTAATAGTAAATGTTTTGGCCTTGCTTGTAGAAACAACGCTTAATAGCGGATCGATAGCCATTTCGTAGCAGTGGTTAATTAATTAATATCGGCCATAATTTTTTACCTTTAACCATGATAACTAATTATAGTGAAAAAATATATATTTCTTTTAGTGAGTGTCTCGCACGAGAGTAACAAAAAATTCTAATTATAAATATTATCACTAAAAGTAATTAATAACACGATATATAATTACTCGTAAAGCTGTCAATATAAACAATTATGACATGATTGGCATAGGCGAGATGTAATTAAGTCATTAAGCGAGATTGGAATGAATTTAGGAATTGAATCATAAGAATGGAAAATGAATCATATTTGAATAGTATTTCTATAATTGATATACACAAGAAATTTGAAGGGCGATGCAATTCGCATTCCTTGATTGATTCCATTCACATGATTAGCAAAATGAACGGTCGATAATGCAATATTCATATTATTTTTATGATTTTTTTTCTAGAAATTACTTATTTCATATTTATTAAATAATTTTATAATAGCAGTATTTTTAAAATTACTATTTAATTAATAATTAATCTATTTATTATAATCAATTTATTAAATAATTTATTTCTTAATTTATTGTAATTATGTGAGTGTATCGATCGAGGTAAATTGTAATGGATATTTTAAAAAACAAAATAGACTGAGGACTATTAAAACATTTAGACCCTCTCTAAAAATATAAAATTATACTTTCTCAAAAAAAAAAAATTGAAATTGCACTTATACCCCATCTGAATTCACCGTTTACACATGTCTCCCTTTGATTAGGATTTGGATGAAAAAATGCTAATATTAGCAAAAAAAATTACATATATTTTTAATTTTGTCCCTCATTCAACATTGTCATATATTAATTTTGTACTTATAAGGAAAAAAAAACGTAATGATGTTAACCTCACTCCATATATATATTACATTTATCCCTTTATAAGTACAAAAATATACTTGAGAATGTCATATGAGGACTAAAATAAAAACTTTATATGATTTTTTTTCCTAACGTCAGTATTTTTAATCCAAATTCTAACAGAAGAGAATTAGGTGTAAACGGAGAGTTTTCGAAAAAAATATAAATTTGAATTTAAAATTTCTTAAAATATATATATATATATATATATATATATATATATAATTTCACATTTTTAAAAAGAATTTAAGTGTAATTAATCCTAAATTATTTTGTAAGTTGAGTCGAAACCGCCCTTGTGATTGTTGATGTATGTTTTATATGTAAAAGAATTAAAAAATAACGCTTTTATTCGGTCTGGGGTACCTTATTCTCTTGTCAAACCTGTTTGCCTTTTTTAGAAAATCAAATAATAACCATATCTTATAGGCATCGACGTGTCTTTAACCTAAAAAAGATAAATAAATATAATTAAAATTTAGAAAGTGAAATATTAATATGATTATTTTTGTATTATTCACAAAAAATATCCAAAAAGAATTATACAACATTTTAGTGCCCCCATCATGTGTGCAAACATCTCAAAAATATCAACACCAAAATTTAAAACACCCTTTTTTTTCAAATAAAGAAAAATAAAATAAACCTTAAACTCTTTAGCTTAATTATTATCTTAATTACACCTAGATCCCTTCTTAAAATGTAAATTACACTTGCACTCCCAACTGAAAATTCTATATTTACAATATGGTACCCTTTTTGTTATATAGAGTTTGGACAAAAAATGTTAATCCTCAAAAGAAAAATTAAATTTAATACTTAAATTTTTAATTCTACGCCTTACTCAATATTTTGTTTCAATATAGTTAGATTTTATTTATAAACAGCTACATTTTATCCAATGGAAATAATTCGCTAGGAATATTTTTATTGTACAATTATACCCCTTTAATGTTATATATATTACATTTATTCCCTTACAAGTATTATTAGGGAATTCTTGTCCATACAGCTACAAAATGTTGAATAAGGGGTAAAATAATTTTTGTATAAATTTTTTTTACATCAGCATTTTTCGTCCAGACCATAACGCAAAGAGTATAGTTGTAAATGAAGAGTTCTCGAAGGGGCGGAAAGAGTAGCTTCAAAAGTTCTCCTTTTTTTTTTTTTTTTTCTTCAGGGACAAGAAAAGAGAGTATAATCTCACATTTCAAACGGGTCAGAACTAACTTTAATTATCCCTATATTTATATGCTAAATAATATGATATATTTTTCTAAATTCAAGCACTCAAACATAGAAAGAAAAACAAAAAACATGCATTTTCCAAGATCCCCTAAACTTCAAAAAGCAAAAAAAGGGGACCAAAAAGAAAAGAAAAAAAAAATGAAGATCATATTGTAAATGTGAAGTTTATGCACTATATACATTAAGATGCATCTTCATGGAAATAGCTAAAGGCCTTTTGTTTATATATTCATCAACCATGCATCTATAATTGCCTTTTTTCCAAACAAGTTGGATAGCTACTTAACATCTTTTAATTACGATCATACATTCACACACACACACACACACACATACACACACACACATATATGTATATATATATAGATATATATATATCAAAAGCAAAGAGACATCGATGTTGATCAATCGATATATATCAATCTTTTTTTTGTGTCCATCGCCTGTTTTTTCCCAATTGCTTTTCAAGAACATACAAACTTTGCATGTAGACGTTATATATATATATATATATATATATATATATATATATATATATATACTTCGTGAAAATTTGAGAGTGACAAGAGCCGACAGCCACTCCTCCAAAAAGCAGACCATGGCTGATTTTTAATTAAGGGATATTTATATAATTACACGATAATTTCCTAAATTTAGTGTAATTATATATAATTGAGAAAATTATATTTAGTAATTTTAATGTTTGTTTTCGTTAAATAAATAGATCGCTTCGATTGTCAATATTCATTGAATATATTGATATAAAAAATAGGTAAAATTATAGTTTTGGTCCTATAACTTTGGGTCATCAGCACTTTTAGTCCTGTAATTTACTCCATTTACACATTTAGTCCTTTTTTGACGAATTTAGTCCTGAGCGTCTCACATTTGGTCCTTTTTGCAAACTTAGTCATGTATTGACATTTTGGTCATAACGATTCAGTTATAGGACAAAAAATGATATTTATTATAGTGTGAATAGGACCAAAATTGTCAACACATGACTAAATTTGCCAAAAAAGGACCAAATGTGAGATGTTCATGACTAAATTCATCAAAAAAAGGACTAAATGTGTAAATGAAGTAAGTTAAGGGACTAAAAGTGCTAACGACCTAAAGTTACAGGACCAAAAATATAATTTTGCCTAAAAGATATGACAAACTATGTATTTATCCCAAATTGATTTATTACAGGTCAAGTAATTAATACTACAAGAAATAATGCTAATAGGAACGGCACATATTCCTTGGAAGATAGTGGAATTAATTCGTCATTGATGTATTAGCAATGAATTTAGTAAGAATTTTATTTGCTAAGTAGCTCGATGTTGATTTTAGCATCAAATTAGTTATTGAGTCGTTTTCTTGCAGTGAAATCTTAATTGACCAAATTACATGTATGCATCTTCACATGTTAATGCATGCGAGGAGACACGTCTTTAAATTTATACGGGTTCGTAGTTTGATTAGGAAAGATTTATTTGACTCGCAATAAGAAACAATGTAGTTATTCCTTTAATTAAAGTCAACCTGCATATATTTTTTTAAAATATACTTATTTTTTTAATATAATTGAAAAAAAAATAGGGTGTTCCCTTCAAGGTTAATGTCATGACCATGATGGTTCAAAGGAAAATCTTGGTGTGGGTTGCTTGGAGTTTCAGGCAAATTTGGAAACTAATGTTTGAGTTTGAATTTTAAGACAACGTGGTAAATACTGTCGGAGAGTCGCTGCAAGGTAGTGATTTAATAGCTATGAAAAAATTTAATGATAAAATTAATATCGAGCTATTTAATAAATATAATTCTCATTGATAATTTACATTACTTAATATGTTTTAAATAATTCGTTGTTAAATGCATTAATAAGTAAATTCTCATTGCTAAATTCATTAATAAGTATATTTTTCGTATTAAACTAGTATAAATTAACAATAAAAATTTTAATTGCTAATCAGCTAGACGCTTTTTTTTTTTTTTTTTTGGTAACTAGTTAGACTAGAAGAATTATAACATTTTTAACTACGATTAATTACCACAATAAATAACAACTAGTCATAGCAAATAATTATTGACCACGGCCACGCAATCGTTGTTGGTCGTGATTTCTACGTGAGTGGCTAAATTATTTGCAATGACTAAAAACCATGACAAATGTTTTGACCATGGCTATTAGCTGTGGCAAATAATTTTTCATGGTGGAAAAGCTAGTTTTTACATCTGTTTTATTTAACTATAGTTAATAGTAGTCATTTACCATAATTTTTAGTCATAACCACTAATATGTAGATAATATTTTTTTTTCTCGTGTGAGTTATTTTCTTATAGTGATTTCACTCTCCAATATATATTATATATATGGCAGTTTGGAGATTTTTTTATAAAATAGAATTGCCACTCGTATTAATATATTATACTTGATATATATATATATATATATATATATATATATTGCATATATATAAAAAGTTTTTTTTTAAAATATATGGGTAGCAACATAATTTTATAATAAAAAATCCAAATTATAAAAAGTTTTTTTTTTAAATATATGGGTAGCAACATAATTTTATAATAAAAAATCCAAATTATAAAAAGTTTTTTTTTTTTAAATATATGGGTAGCAACATAATTTATAATAAAAATCAAATTGAATATATATATATATATATATATATATATATATATATATATATATATGCCTCAATTAATTTTGGTTGCTTTTCGGCTTCTTTGACTTATTATACATACTATTTTAACATGCAAACCTTATTGGCAAGAACTTATGTTTTTAAGTTAGACAACATGTGCTTATGAACAAAGGGTCATTTTTTACTGGTCAATGACCAACATAGAGCAAATTTTAAGAGAAAATCCCAACTGTCCAAAAGAATATCCCAACAAGATTCAAAACCTTAAATATAAATAAATATCAACTTCATATTGAAGATTATATATAGATAAAAAAATATGGTTTTTTTCTACAGTTAATTATTATAAATAAAAGAAAAATATTATGGTGAATACAAATTAACCATGGCTTGCAACGACTATGAGCCGTTGTTGTGCAAGGAAGGCTAAAACATTAGCCATAACTAAAATCAGCCAATATTTTGGTCATAACTAAAAGGGTTAATTACATATTGTTATCCGAATTATGACCATTTTTACACTTTAGCATCTAAATTTTATTTTATGTCAACTTACCATCTCAACTTTATATAATTTTACACTTTGTCATTTATAACTATTTTTTATCAAGTTTTTTGTCAAAAAAAATCACATGCAATGCACAAGTGATATTTAAGAGTTATGTGGTGTGATACTTTTCACATATGCACTGTATGTGATGTTTCTTCAGCAAAAAAAAAAAATAATAATAATAATCATATATGGTAAAGTGCATTTTTCACAAAGTTAAAATGACAAATTGACACCAAAAAAAAAAAAATTATATGTCAAAGTGTAAAATGGGATATAATTCAAATGGAAAATTATATGGTAAAATTTAAGTTTTCGCATTAATTTTATTTGATCATGATTAATGATATTAAATTAAAAATCGTGCTCATTTATAACATAACAAAAATAATATTTTTGTGGTGATATGCAATATAAGCAATATGTTTAAATGATGATTTAAGTAATCATATTCAAGTAAAAAGTAAATAAATTGTTGACAAATTCTAGCTGATTAAAAGATCATCTTTTTTTAAAAAAAATGTATATATAAAGGATAAGAGAAGACGACCGGCATAGCAATCCTCATTCGGTGAGATAACTTTGTACTTTATGTGATTGCTAATTAACACTATTTACTGGCATGTTATGTCGGTGAGTGAGATATGTTACTGGAGGAAAGAGGCGTGTTTTTTCATGCATTACTTACTAAACACAACCAGAAAATTTTATTTTTTCAAACCTCCAATTAAACACAATCAGAGCCTATCCTAATTTTTCCCTTGCATTCCCCAAACCCCGACCTAATTTTTCCAAATTCCCAAATAATTACTAATAAAAGCACAAAAAAATTCACAATCTATTCAAATGTGAGCAAATCTTGTAAAAAAAAAACATAGAGAAATCGAATTGATTGCATTTTGGAGTGCACGATATAGAGAAAAGGAAAGCTTGACCAACTAGAAAAAATACAACATTTAACCATGCCTGATTGATATGGTTAAAAAAAAAAAAATCGTAGTAAATAATCATTAACCACGACCATGCAACAGTTGTTGGCCGTGATATCTGCGAGGGTAGCTAAAACATTTGACATGGCTTTTACATCATGACAAATAACTTTTTCTTAATGAAAAACCTATGTTTTTGCAATAGTTTTATTTAACCGTGGTCAATAAACTTATTTACCACGATTTTGGTCCATGGCTATTAAAATGTAGCCAATAATTATTTTTTCTAGTGACTTTGGCGAAATATTGCAGAGTAGAGACTTTTTACACATGGCCCAGACCTGAATAAAGTGAGTATTTTTTAATAAAAGCTCTTTAGGGTTCTCAAAGCCTTTGAATTATTGAATAAAAGATGTTGATTAATGCGTATTTATGTATTTTTTTGTATTATTTTATGAATGTAGTGGATGATCATTTAATAAAATTTTATTAGCTTGTTGTTATTTCATTTATGTTTGTTTTAGTAATCCCAATAATAAGAAGAATATAATATGGTAATTTGTTTAGTGTATATCAGTGCTAAGTTTTATTTTTCCCCTTATATTCAATGAACAGATGATGTATGCTATGTTGTTACTGTTAAGTTTCACCATGTGAGTAAATTTGCAATATGACTTCTCAAAAATATATTGGAGGAAATGTGGCCATATTTGATTATGTTGATATAAATTTCATTTGCCTTAGTTACCTAAATGAGTTGACACATTAAGCAGAGTTGTTGGGAAACAAAAAGTATTTTAGGTTGGATAATAATAGTTTCAAATTAATAGAATTTGTAAATGAGTTGGTTAGCATATGTTAACAAGATGAATAGTGAGCAAGGACGTTGATATATATGTACAGATGATTGGGTGGCAGTGGGCCTGAACTTGTGAGTGCAAAAGGGGTAATTGAAGATTTTAAAGATCTAATTGACAGTGACTTTGAAAATTTTGAGAAATTGATAGGCTATGAGACTGAAAATCATGTTACAGGGATTGATGATGGGGATATTAACTTAGTTGATAATGAAAAAAGGCTTGAGATCGAGAGGGGGAATGGGTATGAAGGCGGTGATATGGGGGAAGATTACTTATTAAGTAGTGAGGATAACTTAGAATCAATTTTAGGCTCTGATTATGAATAGTAAAACTTTGATAAAGAGCTAATTGTCCATGAACGTAACCCTATTTTCAATGCTCCGGTATTTGCTCTAGGCATGCTGTTTAGCACCAAAAAAGAGTTTAGAAATATTGTTCATTCACATGCAGTCAGAACACATAGGAATCAAGATCACAAAAGATGATAATATAAGATATTATACCAAATGTGTTACGGATAATCGTGACTGAAAAATACATACTTTAAAGATGGGAGCTCGGTGTTTTTTGCTTTTCGTATTTCATTTAATATATATATATATTGCATATATGTAAAAGGTTTTTCTTAATACATGAGTAGCATGAATTATATATATTTGCGTGCATATATCATTATAGAGAAGATGAAATGCAACGTAATTTTACAATAAAAATTTCAAATTGAATATATTTATATATATATATATATATATATATATGTATATATACATGCAAAACTTATTGACCAAGAACTTATGTTCAAAGTTAGACAACATGTGGTTATGAACAAAGGGTCATTTTTTACTTAGTCAATGACCAACATAAAGCAAATTTTAAGAGAAATGTCCCAACTGTCCAAAAGAATATCCCAACAAGATTCAAAACCCTACATATAAATAAATATCAACTTCACATTCAAGAACAATATTCATATATATACATTATAAAAATAAGAATTTTTGCAACAATTAATTATTATAGTTAAAAGAAAAAATTATGATGAATATAAATTAACAACGGCTTGTGATGACTATTAGTCATTTATGTAAGTGAGGCTAAAGTATTACCCATAGCTAAAATCATGCCAATGTTTTTATCATAACTAAAAATCATGACAAATATATGATAAAAAATTAAGTTTTCATATTAATTTTGTTTGATCATGGTTAATAATATCGAATTATGTACCATAAATTTTAAGTTGTAGTTGTTTATATATAGCAAAAATTAATATTTTTGTGGTGACATTTAATATTAAGAGTGATTAAATGATGATTTAAGCAATCAAGTTCAAGTAAAAAGTATATAAATTGTTGATTAAAGATAACTTTACACTTTTCTTTTTTTCTTTTTTTGCCTTTTTGCTTTTTTTAAGATATAAAGAATAAGAGAAGACGACCAACATAGCAATCCTCGTGAGATAACTTTGTATTTTATGTGATAGCAAACTAAATAACAAAAATAAAAAAGGAGAAGAAAAAATTTGATGGCAAAAGATTAAGTGATAATTTTATTATTATCAATAGTTATATATTTTTTTATGTAATCACGATAACGAATTTCATAGTTCTAATAGTAACTATTAGTAAAAGTTGTTATGGACAAGAATTAGTGACAGAAAATTAATAAAATAGTCATATAAGACTATTAGTGATAATTGTATTTTTAGTCCTATAATTATTATATGCATTTGCTCCAGAAAATGATATCACTTTTCGGTCAATTTTAAAAATTTCAATCAATTTTGTCCTAAAATAGTGAAAATTAAAAATGTACAGAACAAAATAGCTATTGTAGTAAATTACAGGATGAAATATCAAAATCATAATTTCGGGACCATAAATGCATTTAGCCTATTGAAGTGCAATATTAGTTCTCAAAGGTGGCAATTCGTATGATTCTTATTATTAATAATTATATAGTGACAAGATTAAATTATTCATTTACTTATATATATTTTTGGTGATAATTTAACATTATGACTTGATATTTTATTATTAATATTATATTTTATTGCAGTGACTTATAGATAAGCTTATATAAAAAGAATCAGAAAAGGTCTCATGCAAATATATAGAACCAAAATTAAATGTCACATATATATATATATATATATATATATATATATATATATGATAGCCTCACAGTTTAATGGAACTATTAATTTTTTATTTTGTTGAATTTTGGACATTAGCTTGACCTAATTATACATAGAAATATTAATAAGAGCTTAAATATCTTTTTTTAATGACAATTTGTGTTAAAAATGATTTCAACAAAACAATGATATAAAATCAGTCCCATCAAATACTTTCAACTACTATTTTTTTTTCAGAAAAATGGATGATTACATTTACAAACCTAATCTATAATATATTTGTATGAACTGTCTATATATGTCTTTTACGTAATTATAAAAATCATCTCTATAACAAAAAAAAAATAATAATTTGTGTAAATATTTTTTGAACCCTTACCTGGGTTTTTTGTTTTTTGGTGGGGGAAACAAATGGGCGGCTTGGGTCGAGTTTGGGTCAGGTTCGAATAGGTTGGGTTTAAAATGGGTTGGCTTAAAATAGATTGGGTTGTAAAAAAGTCGAGTAGGATCGATGATACCCGTTTATTTATATTTAATATTTAAAAAGATTAAAATTTAGATAATAATAAGATGATAGTATTTTTAATACAATTTGTAATATAATACAACTAAATTCGTATTATTCATTGATTATGGAAAGTAATCATGTTACACTAAAGATTGATTTGTTAAGTATAAAATGAAAAGCTTATAATGTATTACAAAATATGTATGTTTTAAACAAATCACGATATGAATAGTTGCGCAATCAATTTTTTCATAATTATTTTTAGAATTGAATTTTGGATTTTTAATTGCAATAATAATAGTACATGTTAATTCATTATAAATTATTATTAGATATTGATATTTGATATGTTGATTGAAATTTATAATATAATTTTATACTGTCAATTTATTCAAAAAAAAATTAAATCACATACGAATTGCAAGTTTTGATGACTTTATAAAATCCTTCAATTTACTTTAATTTGTTTCTCATTAATTTAAAATTTTGATAATTTACGAAATATATTTTGAAAAAATTGTTTCGTGAAAAGTTAAAAATGTAAAAGTAGTTAGTAATATATAATATAATTAAATCAATAATAAAATTAAGCAAATAAATAATAAGTTGGACAGTTTGAAGACCCATCACCAGCCCATATAAGATTTATTGTGCAACCTAACTTTATCAAGTTAACTAAAACATGTTTAATATGTTTTGGTAAATTTATTTTTAATAAAAATGTGAAAAAAAAAGGATATATAGAAGTAGGTCGGCCCATTTAATTAATTAAAGCATGGTGTCTTTAATTCTCATCACCAACTCATATAGAACTCATCACCAATCTACTTACTAAAAACACATCACCAAGTACCAACCCATATAGAATCCATTATCAGCTCAATCACCAACCCATATAGGATTCATAATGAACTCATAATTCTAATTTATGCTAGTAAAAAATTTTCATCTATCTATTATATTACTAAAATGACTTTTTATAAACTAATTGAAAATTAAATGTAAAGAACCGATTTAGGACCTATTAGAACCCATATAGGACTCATAATCTATTTAAATTTATTTAAATAAAATTATATTGGACCCATATAAAAAAAATATTAAATCCAATCCAACTCAAAATTAAATAAATTAAATTGGAACCATGGATTTCCACCCATATCACGACCCTGCTTCCAGTGACGCCGGGGGCTCCTTTTGTTCTTGTCCAACTTTTGACTAGTGTTGGACCTTTGAATCGCATTTCATGTCCTAAAAATTATATCGGACATTCTTCATGTATATCTATACTTCTATACTATTATTAAAAAAAAAAAAAAGGTACTATAGATACAAAATATTTGTTTTGATATTGATGTATCAATTTTTATGATTCTAAATATGCCGTTCAATTTATGCATATTAGGGTTCAATACCATCACACCGGTCAAAGAGATGACTAACCTATAAAATCGAGATTAACACTCTGGTACTTAAGTTGGTAACTGAATTACTGGAGAAAAATTCAAAAAAAACTTAAAAATAACAAAACAATCCACGATTTGGAATTATCTAGAAAATATATAATCGTTTGAATAAATCTTGCTCAGTTCAATTCGAAAGTATGGGAGTTAGTTACTTGCTGACTTCATAGAATTGATCACGCAGATACAGGTGGAGATAACTGAAATTACTTTCGTATGATGTGGCTTGAGATGTGGAGAGTTTGTCTGACATATAATCCCTATTATTTATTGAGTAATCCTGCTGAATCGAACCTGTTTGCGAACCCTACTAAGGTAGTTTTAAGTGCTGGAAATAGGGGTGGGCGTCGGGTCGGGTTCCTCGGGTTCGGGTTATTCGGGTCGGGTACCCGACATGTCGGATAGTGAACAAAAGAACCCGAACCCGAGTAGGACGGATACCCGACTAATCGGTACCCGAACGTCGGGTTCGGGTACCTGCTTGAACAATGGATTCATGATCCCTTCACAAATCACAATCACAATCACAAAATAAACTCAAAAAAATTCAGAACTGTACCCAATTCAATTTTCACATAACCACTAGCAAAACCAACATTAGTTATGATCCAAAGAGTTTCTATAATTTTCCAAAAAATTACATCTAACATCAAATAATGCAAAACAATAAAATCAGAGAACTTCATTCCCTAAAAAGGGCAAGCAACAAATACACTAGTTCATGGCAAACTCGAAAGAAAAACCCCAAAATTCCAGCATATGTCCACGAACTTTGAGCTGCCCAAACAAGAAAACCAAGATTGTCTCACTCTTTCAATCACCATGATACCTATAAATGAACAATAAAAAATAAAATGCAACCATTGGTACAACAAACTAATTGAAACCAAAAGTACTTGTAACATTATACAATGAGGTTCTAGTACCTTGTCAAAAATTTACAAGTAGCAGTTAGCACCATTAAATGTCAATAATTGTTGAATCAACTCCCAACTTACTCAACTCTACAATAAAATAGAAAATAGTTAGACAAGTAGAATATATAAGTAGAGTACATGGAATTGAAAATAATTAATATACAAGAGAAAAATAAATAAGTACCTTTCTACTACTTCAAGTTCACTCAAGTCACTCAAATCCTCCTCAATGCTAATTGGTTTGGAGTCTTTCCGAAGCCAGTCTTGAGTACAAATAAGTGCTTGAACTATTTTAGGAGACAAAGAGCTCCTAAAAGCATCAAGAACACGACCGCCGGTACTAAATGCTGATTCAGACGCAACAGTTGAGACCGGAACTGCCAATACATCTCGAGCCATTTTTGAAAGAATGGGAAACCTTTGAGTGTTTACTTTCCACCAATTTAGTATGTCAAATTTGTCTCTATGCATTTCAACATCCTCACCAAGATATTTCTCTAATTCTGATTTCACACGATCCCCTTTCCCACCTGTTTTGTACATACTGAACTCTTGTTCTATGGTAAATGTACGAGTCGGCTCATGATCAGTATATTGCATAGATGTCCCTACTGAAGAGGAAGATGATGAAGAAACACGACTAAATGATGATCCCGGGCTTCCTGGCGTTCCTTGAAGAGTATGGCCATATCTCAACTTATAATCGTTAAACAACTCATAAAGTCCATCTCTCACTTGTTCTTTCATCACATCACTTTTTCGGTTACCACCATACAATTTATCAAATGTAAATTCAATGAACTCCAATTTATGACGTGGATCAAGGATCACAGCATAATATAAAATCATATTCATCTTTTCAATTGATCCCCAATATTTGTCATACTTTTCTTTCATCTTTCTTGCCATCTCAATTAATTCAACATCATTGCTACTTAACCAATGTCTGAGAAGCAAGTCAACTTCACATATTTCATGAAATACAAGATTAGATGTGACATACAAGGCACCAGATATGCGCAAAGTGAGATTATAAAAATGCCTTAAAAATTTCACCAATACTTTTGCCCTCTCCCAATCATAATCAATCAGTATCCCGTCAAATGGTTGTCTCGAAAGATCAGTTTTATAAGCAAGATCTACTTCTTCATAAGCATCAAATGCGATCTTAATACTTATAGCCGTCTCCAACATCAAGTAGGTGGAGTTCCATCTAGTAGGTACATCAAGTGATAACAATTTTTCCTTTTCCAATTTTCAAATTCAACACACTCTTGAAATTTCTTGTACCTAGCTGGAGAATTTCTGATATACCTGATGGCCCCTCTAATACGAGAGATAGCTTCATGCTCATCCTTGCCCTTTAAACCATCCTGCACGACAAGTTTAACTATATGTGCCATACACCTCATGTGCACATATCTCCCACCTAAAATGTTTTGACCCCAATTTTCAAACTTCTTTTTCAAGTAAACGATAGCCCCATCATTGGAAGATGCATTATCAACAGTGATAGAGAAAACCCTGTCAATACCCCAATCAAGCAAGCATTTTTCCACACCTTTACCTATTTCTTCACTTTTATGCCCGATAATTGGACAAAAGTTCAAAATTCTTTTGTGCAAGTTCCAATCATCATCGATAAAGTGAGCAGTGAGACACATATAATTGACTTTTTGAATAGATGTCCAAGTGTCCGTAGTGATGCAAACTCGTTGAGCATGATCTTTAATAAACGACTTCAATCTTGCTCTTTCATTCACATATATATTGAAAATATCTTTTGTAATTGTTCTCCTTAATGGAATATCAAACATCGGGCATGCAACAGACAAGAAATGCCTAAATCCAGAATGTTCAACTAACTTAAAAGGAAGTTCATCCACAACTAGCATGTGACACAAAGCTTCTCTAGTTTTGTCTTGCTCAACCTCCAATTAACAAGAGGGGCATCTCTATCACCTATGCGAGTTGGTTGGAAAGATAATCGATTTTGATTTCGGGTGATCTCTTGGGGTTTTTTCTTGCAAGATTCATAATGATTTTTCAAAGGTCTAGTTCCATGTGCTTTTGGATCGGCTTTTATCTCTTTACTACAATATTTGCACCTAGCCTTTTGAACATTATCCTTGTCACAATGAAATTTAGTGAAATGATCCCACCACGGTGATCTAGAAGTCACTACCCTCTTTTTCCTTTTTTTTGAATCACCTAAAACATCGTCCTCCTCATCCTCCCTATCCATTTCCTTATCAATATTATCATTAAAATAATGCTCAACATTCTCAAGACGATCACCACTCACCTGATTTTGCGATTCATCCATATTTACGGTTTGGGCATTCGGTGACGAGTTAGACTGGGACTGAGAGTGACTACCAATTCCACCGTAGTTTGACATTTGAATCTGAAATGAAAGAAAAATATATTTAGCAATCAACAAAAAACTACACACATATTTACTTGAACTGTTGAACAAACTTAATCAATCATTCTTTTTTCTTATTCACATCTTACATAGAATTATAGCAAGATGAACCCAATTTACCCAATCACAGTCCATTCATCATCTTAGATTACAAGATGAATTCAATCACAGTCCACTACCTACTAGAAACGAAAACAATGCCAAAATTAAGAACATTTTAAAGTTGGTCACTTTCTCTTCTCACCGACAATGTATGAACAAAAATTTATGGATAATGCATAGCCTACTCACACAGTATCACAAATTCACAATATAGCAGGTCACTGATGATATATAAAATAAGAAAGCATGCACGAATATATAAAACAATCAGCTTGAAATGCAAAAAAGAAGGGAGACAACTGATAAAAACAAAGTAGTCCCTGTATTAGGACACAATGTGTAACAACGTAAACTTAGCCACACACATAAGTAAACATTCATATGTAACATGATGTTGAACCTCAGATTTAAAAAGTTCTCAACATTAGTTTGTAACTTCGCAGGTTCTTATAGTGGGGTTTGTTCTTCATATCCTACATTGAGACATCCAAATATAACTTAGTAAATTCCAGTTTGCAGAATGTAGAAGTACCAAAATCTAGACAAAGAAAATTTCTTATCCTACATAGGAATGCAAATTCAAGATTCATAAACAATAACAAAAACTAATAAAACAAAAGAAAACTGACATTGAGGGTTTGCATATTCAAATAATGCTGTAGTTCGTTGATATTTAATGAATTTGTACAGAGGGGGAAAACAAAGAAAGAGAACCCGTTATTTGCATAAATAAATCCAATCTGAGTTCTTCTCCTTGGTACATTCACCAAACTGAATTCTTCACGGTACATTCACAGCAAAAAATTCATCATCTCAAGAAATACGAACTAAAGGAACACAAAGTGGCTTCTGCAAATTTCGTTACCTTAGTAGAACTATCCAACGACGACAGAGAACGGCGGCAGCGAACGGCGATTTTGCTGAATCGAATTTGGGAAAAATCGGGTTCTTTCCTTTTTATTAGGGTTTGCGGCTTGGTCTATGAACACTGAACAGTGCCAGAAAAACTGAAAATTGAGAATTGAGAAAGTGCAACAGTCAAAGAGGCAAAGTGGGTCGACGACGACGATGGAGAACGGCGGCAGCGGACGACGATTTTGATGAATCGGGTTTGGGAAAAATCGGGTTCTTCCTTTCTCTTCGTCGAGGAACAGAGTGAAAGAAAAATCGGGTTTGCAGGCAGTCAAAGAAGAAAGTGGGTCTTTTTGTTACAAATATTCAATCGGGTTTTCGGGTACCCGATCGGGTTTTTCGGGTACCCTTCCCATACCCGAAACTCGACCCGTTATATTATTATCGGGTTTGGGTTTACCCCGAACCCGAATTTTTACCCGTGTTACCCGATCCGTATTATCTTAATCCGAACGGGTCGGGTCGGGTCGGGTCGGGACCCGAAAAACCCAACCCGAATGCCCACCCCTAGCTGGAAATATGGGCTTCATGTTTGCTATGGACAGCAGGGTTAGACCTACTTAGCTGATTGGGAGCCCTTTTTTTGCTTTGGGCTTGAAAAAATAATTAAGAGGAGCATCATATATAATTAAGCAATAAATTTTATTTCAGGATTTTAATATTGGACAATGGATCTTTTAATTTACATCAAGTACATTAAATTTCTATATATTCATCATGAACCAACCAAATAAAATAAAAGTACACAACAAAATTTGATTAAATAATTATATTCTATATCAAAATTCTTAAAATCCATAATTCTACCAAGCCATCGGGCTTTTCTTTAATTTAATTCAAAGGGAAATTGTATTTTTTTATCCTGCATGATAAGGTGTGTTGAATTTTTTATTCCATAGTTTATGAACTTAGCATATTTAGTCTCATAGGATAAATATTGTAGTATTTTTAGTCCCAAAGCATATAAAATTATGGTACATTTGGTCCTATAAGATATGAACAATTTTATATTCTATTGGACCAAATATGCAATAATTTTTATCTTATGGAACTAATTTTTTTTATTCTGTGGTATAGGACTAAATGTGCTAAGTTCGTAAACTATAGAACCAAAAGTGCAACGTACCCTATTGTGTGGGACTAAAAATGCAATTTCCCCTTAATCCAAATGGGCCTGAATGAACTTGAGTTTTGGTCTTCAAATAGCAAGCAAATATTGGGCTAGGCCCATGTTTTACATGCAAGGTAGGCCCAAGATATTTGTTTTAGCTGGCCCATATGTGGGACGAGTCTCATAAATCTTTTAATTGGGCCGGGCCCCAAAACTTGACTCTTATGAAAAAAATTGTTGATGAAGGGAGTGGTTTTTTCACTTTTAACATAATAAATACTATTCACATCCAAATATTTTGGAAAAGTAATTATCAGATCCAAATAAATCACTAATAGTTGGATTTCAAATCCAAGTTCATAATAAATTTAAATTTGACATATATTCAAGATAAAAAAATTTATATTAAATTTGGGTTTTATGCATTTGCATGGATCGATGCCAGATAAATATTTTTTTTATTTTATTTTGTATTGACCAATAGGACCACGACAAGTTCAAGTATATCCCATTACGACATGAATCCATATAGCCCATAGTGTTCAGGACTAATAAAAGTGAGTCTAGATCATCTAAGCCCTTCCTCATGCCTATAAAATTGGGCCTCCATGACACACTAGCGACTTAATTCCAAAATTTTCTGTCATGGCAAAACTCTATAACCGCGAAGTGTCCACGTCTCATTTGGTGTGAAATCCTTAACGGCTTGATACATACTTCAATGTTTTATTTGGTATGAAATTCGTAAAGGTTTGATATCATATTTTAAGGTAATTCAATTGTTTTCTCCCAAGTCTACATTAAAAATATGCTTCAAGCCATTGGATAAAAATTTAAAAAAGAAGAATTAGGAGACAATTGTCACCTCTAGAGATTATTACTTTTTCGATTTAAATTTATAATAAATTTATTTGTTTATATATTTTCTAGCATTGTATTTTGTTTACTGTGGACTTGAAATTTATATATTTTAGTTTATTAATAAGGGTAAATTGCATAACAACTCCTATGTTTAGATGAAATAGCATGTATAGACAAGTAAAATTTTATGTCCAATTGAATGATGACAAGTATAAAATAATATATTAATTATCAATTATATTTTTATTTGTATTTTAAATTTTACTAGATTAATTTCAAGTGTAAATATTCAATATAATCGATATGTTAGCATATATTTGATCGTCAAATCAATGATTGACAAATGTTAAAATTAAGTCAGAATATTCAAATCAATCAGACAGTAGCACGTTGAACAACTGCGTGTATGCTCCAATCAATTCAAAATAAATATTTACAATATTTATCTCTTTAAAAATACAAATATTAAAGAGATAATGTCAAGTTGATCAATTATATCAGTCCAAATATGTAATGTATTTAGCTTTTAAATTAAATTATAAAGAGATAATACAAAAAGTGTTTAGGTATATAACATCTCTACCTCTTTTCCACCTATATAATGGGTTTTTGAAGCACATTCAAGACACACAAACATACAGAACGAAGAGCGAAATAAGAAAACAAGGCCTTATAATTCTCTCTATAAAGTTCTTCGAGTTCAAGAGTATTGAAAGGCATTCAAGAATGAGATTGGTTCTTTCATCAAAGGTGTGCCACAAATTGTAGTATTTACTTCGCGATTACAGGCGCTAAGCTCTTGAATTAACGTTATAAATATCCAAATATATTTTCAAAAAGACCCAAGTGGCAAATCCACTTCCAAATCCTCAAATTCAAAGTCAAAACTATAACGTCTAATTCAGAATTATTGGGTAAGCCCTCGAATTAATGTTATAAAAATTCAAACCAAGTCAAGGGAAGATCTACAAGAAGATTTACTTTTGAATTTGTCAAATACATTCTTGAAGAGAAGAATCATATGATTAAATAGAGATTGTACCCACTTTATCTATCAAATACATACTTTATTTGTAATGATTTTCTTGTATTTTGATTTTCAGACAAGCTAAAATTAGCGATCACAATGTGAAATCTCTATGTGTTAATTTATAGGCAAAAAACCCCTTGTATTTTATAAAATACAACAAAAAAACCCCTTCCATTAGAAACAAACGGACTCATCTTTTTGTACGAGTGGATTTAATTTTTTTCCTCTTAGAGATTACTTTGAGTGTATGAATGTCCATTTCACCCCTTTCTTTCATATTTATAATCCAGGGTAAATTGCATAAAAAAAAACCCTATGTTTTCAAAATTTTTAGTTAAAAACCCTCTGTGTTAAAAAAATATACAAAAAAATCCCTGTGTTTTAAAAAATGTTGCATACTCTCCCCTTCCGTTAGGTAAGCACTAACGGCGTTAAATTTTTATTGAATTGACCATTATACCCTTCTTATAACAACCATTGATTTTCAAATGTAAAAGAAAAATAATTTGGATCTTAAATAATTTAAATATATTTTTATTTATATATACAATAATTAATTTTAATATATATCACATCTATAATTATAAAATATAAAATATAAATTATTATTTATAAAAAGTTAAAAAGTAGCAAAATTAACCCCCCTCTCCACCCCGCCACCAAACCCCCTCCATCCGCCGCACACTCCAAACCCCTCATGCCGCCCAAGGAAGAGAAAGCGACAGAGGTGGCAACGTTGCAAGGCAAAGGGGCCGCATCGCAGTCACCCATGGGTGATCGGAACGTTTGTTGCGGCGACTGCCGTTCGTGGCGATCGCCTAGGGAGCTTTGGGCGATGGCAACACGACCGTCACCCACCTTTTTTTTAATTTTAATAATTAAAGATTAATTTAAGAAAAACGCAAAATTTAAAAATGATAATAAAATTTTATTTATATTTTTAAATTTTAAAAATAATAAATTAAATATTAAAATTTTCATTATAAATACATGTACTAGTAAAATTAAATTATTTATAGTACATAATTTATAAAAAAAATTACAATTAAAAATTAATTTAAATTAGTTAAAAAAATATTGTTTTTTTTTGTTCATTAACATTTATATTGATAAATATTATATTTTTTAAAATGAACTTAGTGTATTACTTTTTGTATTCTGATACTAATTTAATTTTCTTAATTTAAATTAAAAATTTATAAAAAATATATTTCTTTTGTGTTTGATATTTATATATATATATATATATAAAATAAGAATAAAATAATTTATTATTTAAGAGGAATAAAAAAATATAAAAAAATTATTAAAATAAGATTAAAACAAGTATATTTTAGGGAGTGTTTGCAAAAACTTCTACTTTTAAAAAAGTGATTTTTGTAGAAAAAGTTGAAAGTTGTAGCAGAATCAAAAGTGGGTAGTGTTTGTAAAAAAAGTGAAAAGCAGATAAAAGCTAAACTTGATAGTGTTTGGAGAAAATCACTTCCAAAATACATTTAATTGATGAAAGATTGTTTTATGTCAAAAAACATACTATCTTTTTGCATATTATTTCACTTGTTGTATGTCATTAATATTTATTTTTTCATAAAAAATATAAATTTTATTTGATTAGTATTTTATATTTATATTTTTAAAATATTAAAAAATATTTAATTTAATAATGATCCCTTTAAGTGATATAATTATTAATTCATACACAATAATTAAACTTGCATGATTGTAAAAATAATTATTTTATTAATTCATTAAATAATAATATGTGAAAGAAATAATATAATTAGATGATATAGCACATAAAATATAAAAACTTAAAATATTAAATATGTGAAAGTGAAAATTTAATTATTATTAAAATTTAAATTATTTGAAAAATTCGATATCAATTTTAAATCTATAATTTTAAAAATAAATAAAAAAGGTAAAGTTTAATTAAAGTTATTATAATAAGGGTAAGTAGTAAAAAAAATAAAGTTGGATTTATTTACAAAAATACTAAAGCAGCTAAAAGCACCCCCCAAGGTGCTTCTAGCTTTTGGCCTAAAAGCACTTTTTTAGCCGTTTCAGAATCAGAAGCTGGTATCACAAACACTTCAAAAGTGCTTTTTTGGAGCCAGAAGCTGAAAAACGCTTTTCAGAAGCGCACGCAAATACTCCCTTAATCATAGTAATTTTAACACACTATATAGGGGTATTTTTGTTAATTAACAGCAAAAAAAAGTTAAAAATTACAACACAATTTTGTCAACTTTCACTACCCGCGAGTGCATCTAACCTTCTATTAATTTCTAACGAAAGGGGGTTTTTTTGCTGGGTTTTAGAAATTACAATCGATTTTGCTTATTTTTAAAATATAAGGGAGTTTTTAGCTAATTTTATAAAATGCAGGGGGTAATATGCAATTTAGCCTAAAATACATTTTAAATTAGTTAATATTATTTTATATAGATATATTTTATTATATATTTAATTAATTTAAATTACTTATTGAGTTCAAATATATTACAGCTAGCCGCCATGACACGCCGTCCTTGCGTGAATATAATAAATAATATTTTATATTTTAAAATATATTATGAATAAGAAGATATATATAAAACCAATACATCATATTCCTAAAAAAGAAAGAAAGAATACCAACTCAGGGATATTATTGGTATAACAATAAAATTGGTGTTGCGGTGTCATAACCGTCATTTGTGAGAGAAAAAATGTCTTTTCTTTTTATATAGTATAGATATAGACTAGCTGTTGTGGCTCGTCGTTCCTGCGTGCATATAATAAATAATTTTTTCATGCTTTACAATATATTAAAAATAATGTTATAAATAAAGTATATATCTATACTATTATAAAATAGAATATTTTGAACTTACAACTTTAGATTGCCCCAATTTACCCTTTATTTTATTTGGTCAGATTAGTAATTTCAATATTTTTAATAATTTTATAATTATTTTTTTCCCCATAATCACCCACCACCCCACATTTCTCTTTCTCCTTACTTTTCCATATTTATTATAATTTATAATTATATATATATATATATATATATATATATATATATCGTCGCACGCGGTTTCAGCGAGCATATAAAAAATTGATATAAGATTATAAGAAAAAAGAATTTTGTTAAAAGAAATAGAAGTTAAATTGGAAATAAAAGAAAGAAAATAAAAGTTATATAAAATCAATACATTACATTAGAAATAAAAGAAAGAAAATAATTAATGTAAACTTTGTAAAGTTAAATAAGTTAGTTATTCTATTGGTTGAAGGACACTTTGGCTTTATAAAAAATTAGTTTCGTAGTGTAAGTAGCCGCCATTTGTGAGTGTCGAAGACTTTTTCTTTTTATATAGTATAGATAAATTATATTTATTAATAAAATATATTAGTTTAAATATAAAAACACCTAAACAAGATATAAAGTTTTTAGAAATTAAAAATTTAAATTACAAACACAATACAAAATTTGATATACTAAAATTAATTTTTAAATTAAAATTTATATGAAATATAAAAGTCAATTATAATAATAATATATTATTAAATAAATTAAATTATTATAAATTGAAATATATTTCAATACATTTTATCTTTTTTTTATAAAATACTAATTTTCATTTCACGCGGTCCCTGCGAGCATAAAAAAGTCATTGTAAGAGATGATAAAAAAAATTATGAAAAGAATAAATGATAACTATAAATTACAATAAATATGAAGAATTAAGGTGAGAGAGAAATGTGGAGTAGTGGGTAGTAAAGAAATATAAAAATAATTATAAAATTATTAAAAAATATTAAAATTACTAAATTTACCAATTTTTTAAAGAGAAGAAATGAAATGAAAGGTAAATTGAGCATTATAAAAGTTGGTACGCCAAATGAATTTTTTTTATAAATAGTATAGATGCTGATTAAATATCAAAATACCATCAAATTTATTAATTATTTTAAGTTATTTAATATATATAATATTTAAATTATTTAATATTTAAAATTTAAAAAAATAAATTGTTTTTTTTTTTTTTAATGTTTTCTTCAAACATGCCAGCGACAGCTCTGGGTGACAGGGGTAATGTCGCGGTAGCCCAGATCAAAGGCAACATTGCCCTAGATTTGGCTTCTACCCCTTCCAAAAGGAGGCGACAAAATGGGAATTGTCCCCTTTTATAGGTCAACCTGACTATTCCCCTTTATACGTAGGTCGTCGTCTCTTATTTTGCATATAATTATATTTAAATAAAAAAATATATTTAAAATTATTTAAAATTTGAATCGTTTATTTTTAACAATTGAGATTAATTGTTGTTATATAGAAGAGTATAACGGACAATATAGCACAAAATTTGATGTCATTAAACTTACTTAATGGAAGGAGAGTACACAATATTTTGAAAAACAAAGGTACTTTTGCCTATTTTTTAGCAAGAAATTTTAGCTAAATTTTAAAAATATAGTTATGCAATTTATTTTATTAATAATCTATACTAGTTATAAAAACAAACCCTCTTTTGTGTCTGAAGTGGAAGTTATTTATGCAATTTTACAAAAAATACCCTTTGTTTTTACACAATTCACTCACCTTTGTTTCCACAAAATGAATTAATTAGTTTATAGAGGTTAAAAATGGAAACTTACATACCAAAATTTTTAACTACCTAAAATACCCTTTAATTTTTCACGTTAAACCTCTACTCTACAAACTCTTCTATTATGTGTCATTGCACGTCTCAAAAACCACTTTATCCTTCCCCACAATCACACGTTCTCTCTCTCTCTCTTTGCATAACCAAAAAATTGCAGAAAAAATTCCACCACACTGCCCTCTTCAACCCTAACAATCTCACTTTTCTCCTACACAATTCACATATTATTTTAATAATAATCCAAGTGGTAGAAATTAGTGATTATCGCTCTCAATCACGTTAAACCTCACAAACTCAATACGCCAATTTATTATCAAATCATGTCTTTTTATAAATATATATTTATGTATATGTGTTTGCGTATGTATATGTATGAATTTATGTCAAAACAGTTAAAAACACCTACATAAGGTGTTTCTGTATTGTTTTTAACTGTTTTGACATAAATACATACATATATATATGCAAACACATACATAAATATATATATAAAAAGACATGATTTGGTAATAAATTAACAATAAACAGTGATTTTTTTTTTTAAAACACAACATTATACATACAATTCTTATAAATATATATATAAAAAAAGATATGATTTGATAATGAACAGTAATTTTTGTCTCCCAAAACACAACATCAAATATACAATACTTATTTTAAATTATCTCTAAACATACACATTATCTCTAACACATACTTATTTATCTTTATTTTTTTTCTCTCTATCTTCACAAAACACAACAAAACACTCAAAAAATGAATCCAAACAGTAGCTGAGTTTTCTTTTTTTCTTTTTTTTTTTTATTCTATATCCTGACTTTTTTTTTCCATAATAAATATGATGATATGCAAAATCAAGCTGCAATAGACATGATGAGGTTATAACCTCTTACATCATGAACATAGGTACTACGTTTTTGAGTGGCAAGTGAACTAATCTTTGATGAAGTTTCAAACAAGTATTCACATTTTGCAGTGGTTTAATACATATCGTTTTTCTCTTTGTACTCTTTTCTTTTTCCATTCATCTATGTATACGAGTACTAAATTCTATTTTTAAAATGCAGATTATAGTGACTTCTATTATTACAGTGTTCAAGCACCAAATTAAAAGAATAGATGGGCATATGTGTTTATCTTCTATTATTTTTTTCTTGAAATCTTTCAGTGTTTTTATATTGAACCATGTTTAGATGGTGATTTTGTTGTTTTATAATTCGAGTTATTAAGCAATCTTATGTTCCAATAGTTATGCGATATACGAGTCTTGAACTTAATTCAATAAATGAATTAGAATTAAAGAATTTTATTTTTTTTACAAGTAAAATAAAATGTATGCTTCTTTGAACTTTAAAAATATTATAAGCAAAATACATATTATGCTTGCGAGTAGTGCATGTGAATTTTATAATTAATTTAAACACTCATTGGTTGATTAATGAATATTTACAAAAATTTATGTGCTCGATGACTGTGTACGCCGATTGCTAGTAATAGAGAAAAGCCAACCAAGTGTATAATAAAGTGTGCAAAATCAAAAAATAATAGGGGAAAAATTGGGGGTAAAATCCATATTACCCCCTATGATATCATAAATATTTAAATAAGTCCCTATGATATAAAAAAATACTATATAATTCCTTGTTAAATTTAAAAAGGTGCATACTAGCCCCTGGTGTATTTGAATATAAATTTCTCCATCGTCCGACCATTTCTCGACGCGAGTCTACCACCAGTGGAAAGCCCGTTCGACGATGAGCATTTTGACACCCTACCCACCGCCAATCTCCAGTCCATCGACGAGTTATTTCTATTTTTTTTTTTATATTTTTTTAGATTTATTTATATACATACATATAACTATATTATATTTTTTCATCTTATATTTTTAAAATATGTATAATTTAAAGACATGGGTAGTTTGGTCATTTAGGAACAAAATATATACATGTTAAGTTGTATTTTGGGCAGATGAAATACAATTCTAGAAGCGAGGGGATAATGTGCACATTTTTAAATTTTATAAGAGGTTATATAATTTTTTTTTATCACAAGAGCTTATTTAAATATTTCAATATCATAGAGGATAATATGGATTTTATCCGAAAAATTGGTGACAACGATAAAAGTTACAATACGTAGCTTGTAATCCCAAATCAATTATTATTTGCCTGATCACAACTTTAAAAATTAGGTTAGTTTACAATTTAGTCATAATTTGCATTTGCACAATTTTAATGCACTTAAATAAATAAGCAAGAAAAGAGGGGAGAAACAGAAAAAGAAAAACATATATACAAGTTGTCACGTAAAAGGCACGTGTTCTTGATACATTAGGGAGGGTTTTAGCTCCTCCCACCTTCTTCCCCCAAAACCCTTGCACACTCCAAAGAAACCGACTTTGGGGGAGCCCTATATGCTCTTCTACACCCCACTCCTCAAATGATCAAACCCTCAGTTCTTTCAAAGATTTCCCTCCCACTGTCCCAAAATGAAACCCATTTCTCCGAGGCCCATTTTCATGCTTTCCTTTTTCGCCACGGCGAACCACAGAATAATCAAGAATTCCCATTTTTTAGCGTTTTCCACGCAGGCCCATCAAGGTTCCGGCTTCGGCAACCATCACCGGCGGCAGGAGGAGGAGAGCCGCAGTGTGCGGGTGTCAGTGTGGTGGGATTTTGAGAATTGCAATTTACCTTGAACACCAATGTATTTAGAGTGGCGCAGTGCATTACCAATGCAGAGCTAATATTAAGGTCCCATTCAGATTACGGCTTTCGGTGATGTAATGCAGATTTCCAGGACCAACCAAGAGGCCCTTTCTTCTACTGGGATCAGTCTCACCCATGTTCCTTCTGGTAGTTCTCTTTCTCTCTTTGGGTTTTTGTTTGACGTGAACTGTTGTTTATTGTTTTCTTGTGGGTTTGATTTATGTCAAATTATGTGTAAAAGGTTGTCGCTTTAGTAGCGGGAATTTAGATTTTGGTGGGACATGAAATTCCTGGGAAATCAAAATTGTGTTCAGTATGTGAAAAGAGTGACAGCTGAAGCGGATTTTTAGAATTTGGATGTCCAGCAGCTAGTTAGGAGTTTAAAGGTTTTAGCCTTTCTAACATGAATATTTTTAACTTAAGGGTGATTGAAATTCCTATCTTTTATGGTTGATTCAAGGTGTTTTAACTCTGCTCCATACTGTTCAAGAGTGTGGTTCTTGAGGATTGAGGTTAAGTCTATATGAACAACTACATTTTATGGTTTTCGGCATGGTGATTCTTTAATGTAGAAAATCTAGTTTGTTTATTGAAGTCTTGATGCTGCTACATTAAATGCAGCTTTTATGTGCTGGATGTGGCTACTGATTAAGTTAAGAAGTTCTCGACTTGATGAGGTACTTGTTTGGATTCTAGAATGTAGAGCTTTGAGGGCATCAGAGCAACCACTTTCCAAAATTAGGCACTATTTGGATTTATTGAGAGTCATGAAATATTCAGTAATAGGAATTTTGATTTCATAATTTTAAGGCTGTGGTCGCTAAAATTGTATACATGGTCTTCCAATTTTTTTAGGTGGCAAGAACAGTGCTGATCGGTCTCTTCTTGTTGACCTTATGTACTGGGTTTCCCAAAATCCTCCACCAGCACACCTTTTCTTAATATCTGGCGACCGCGATTTTGCTGGCACTTTACATCGGCTAAGGATGAACAATTACAATATCTTACTAGCTAGTCCAGATAGTGCTCCTAGCGTCCTTTGCAGTGCAGCGACTATCATGTGGCAATGGAGTTCTTTACTCAAAGGAGAGAACCTTACAGGAAAGCTCTTCAACCAGCCTCCAGATGGTCCATACAATTCTTGGTATGGTTACTACAAGGCTCCCCTTGAGGATCCTTTTGTAGTTACAGAGCAATCCTCATGTTTGCAAACTGATGAATCATGTGGGTTGCCTCCAGATTCTAAGCCTCGACCAATTCCAAAGGCTGTAATGAAGCATATTCGTCAGATTCTTAACTCATATCCTGAAGGAATTTCGATTACAAATCTTCGTGCAGAAATAGCTAAGAGTACTTTGACAATAGACAAAGACTTTTATGGATGTAAAAAGTTCTCTCGTTTTCTTTTGGCCATGCCACACATTTTAAAGCTGTATAATGGAACTGATGGCCAGCTTTTTGCGAGAGGTGCAAACAACAAATTTCTTGATGAATCTGTTGTGGCTACATATGTAGAGTCAGCAGCTAACAATGGAGAATCTGAAGTTGGCAGTGTTGCTAAACCAAATGGAGAGGTAAGTGCTAGTGAGGATGTAAGTGAGAAGTCAAGATTGTTTCCAGTTCCAGAACCAAAATCAAAAGCTCAGTCAGCAAACTTGCATGAGTCCCAAAAGGAAGAAAAGCAGAATGAGTCTTCTTCATCACTGAGTTTGCAAGGGACCAAAGTGAAAGCTCAAGCAACAATTTTGCAAGATCAGAAGAAGGAAAAAAGCGGAAAGAGACCACTTCAAAAAGAAATATTATTCAAGAGATACAACAGCAAGATAGAAAGGGAAATTGCAGGAGAAACCAAAGCAAGTTGATGTGGCTTCCCCAGTTGTTGAAATCAAAGAGTCTTCTGAAAACATAAAAACCAAGTGATTGTTCCTAATGAGCTTAGTTCTGCTCCTGAAATTGGGATCTTCAGAAGGATACGGATGTGGTGGTTTGGAAGTGAAGATACTAATTCTAGCAAGAGGAACTGTCGGAAACGTGATGAGAAATCGACTGGGAAGGATAATATTGAGGAGGAAACTCTGATAAAATGCCAATCTGCCGAGTCCGCCAATCCAGCTATGTTTTCACCTTCGAGTCATGAGGCTCTGGTTGATGGAAAAATTGCGAGGAGTAGTGATGCTGTTACTGATATATCCAGCCAAGGTTCGAGCTTCTTCAATCAGTCCACGAGCTGGTTTAAACTTTGGAGTCCCTCAGAATCTGATGATAAAGTGGAAAAAAATGGTGAAACTGTAGATCAGGTGAAAGTTACTCTGGAGCAGCCTGAGATTTTCTTAAAAGAATCATTTTGGAAAGAACTGAAGTCATTCATTGACACACCCGAAGGTACAGCTGCTGTTTTGGAGTTAAGGACCAGGTACTCTTTTCACAACTTCACCATGCATCTACCTCCTGCTGTTACTTCAATTAATTTTTATGTACTGCAACTTTACAAGTTTCTTTTCAGCATATCTTTCTTATGAAAAGGAAAAAAAAAAAAAAAAAAAAAAGAAATTGTTTACATTAACATGTATATGCAGCTTCTGTTTGTGGGCTCTGTTTGTTTAGATGACCTTATAAGTTAACAGGTTGGTTAACTTATTGCTTTTAACGTGTTCAAGTTATCCAACATCAATAGTTTAATCAATAAATTTTGGACTTTTAACTGAACACTGGATTCAGGATCACTCACTAGAAGTGTTTTGAGTTTTTGCAATGGGGTGACAGACAATATTCTTGTCATTGACTTGATTAATCTAATTTTATCAGATCATGCCTTAAGTGGCATCTTTCTGAAGCTGATTAACGTCCCAGCGGAAATAGCTGGTCAATGATTTTTCAGTTTGAAATGCTCATACTGTAATGCTTATCAGATAAACTTCTGTATTTTCTGACTTATGTATATGGGAACACTAAGTGCGCTTACAAGTGAAGTCATTTTGCAATTCAAGATGCTTGCTTTACTATCTAACTAGTACCACCATGAACATGTTCTCCGATGGGTACATCAGTTCCTATGCATTTGTCTTGCAATTTAGCAGCATGTAAGGTTGCAAAGCCTCATACAGTAATGCATCTCGTTTTGCTAGCTTTCTTGGCATGAATTAAGGATAGTTGTTTTTGGTGATATACATTTATATATATATATATATATATATATATATATATATAAACGGTGTTTATAACAATACTTGAACTCATGTCCGGTTGTTATACTGGGTTGCGTCAGGGAGCATCTGGCGCAAAATCTACAGAAACAGGGACCTCCTGTTCTGAGCTCTCTTTCCGAAGGAGATCTTCTTCACCTGGTTGACTTGTTGATTTCTGACAAGAAATGGGTGGAAGTAGATGACTCTCAGACATTTCCTTCAGACTCGCTAGGCTGGCTGTGAAGCATCCGCATCATAATCCACCTCTGAGTTCAAATGGATTAAGTCATATCTTCGTAGGCAGACAGCCAAATTTACAGGAATCTGGAGAGAGAAAGCACCAAAATCCTCCTCATGCTGGAGTTCAACAGCCCATAGCTCATAGAGGTTCCTCGGGCAAGCCCAGAAGTGAGATATTGGCCGACTGCCAAAAACTTGTGGGTCATATTGTAAAGGAGTATCCAGAAGGATATAACATGGGATCCTTTAGGAAACTATTCCTCGAAAAACACGGTTATGCTCTTGATCTGCAGAAGCTTGGCTATGAAAAGTTGGTGAATCTTTTACAGATCATGCCCGGGGTGAGAATCGAGTCTAATCTAATCTTTCCTGCTTCAGCATTCAAGAATCTTGACCCACAAAACATTGGTCTTCCTATTGAAGAAAGTAAGGTCGCTCCGGTGATTGACTCACGTAGTGAATCCTCGGTTTTGTCAACCAAAGACGACGACAGTGACTCTTCTTGGGATGAACTTGGTCCCCTTGACAGTTCCGGCCCTGGAAAACGGGCAGCAGACGCAAGGTTGACTAGGAAAGGCCAAAATGCAAGAACAGAGTCGAGGCTTCCTGATTATGAACCTCTAGAAGAGGATGACTTCTCTGATTCAGAAGAGGAAACATCCTCCAAATCAGAAAACGAAATCAAGTCTAGATTGAAGGAGGAAGAAAGTTCTTTGCTGCAGATTCTTGATTCATGGTACAGCAACAAAGGAGCAGATGGCAGGAACGATGAATCAACGAGTACCACCTATGCAACAGATAGCACAGAAATTGGCCTTGGGACTAAGAACGAGTCTCCAGTCGTAAACCCTACACGTAAACAGAAATGTGTTAGGACCTATTCATTTGTCACAGAGCAACCCGTTGATGATAAGACAAACTCGTCGACGGCATATTGGGTAGCTTGAAGAAGTCCAGTGAGAAGTCATCTGAGTCTAGAGTATTAGGTTGAACTATACGGAGACTAGAAAGATAGAGTACGTTCCCATGCAGCTCATCTATGCATCAAATAGCCCACATGATATTTTTTTAGTAGTTTTGAGTGGAATAGCAGCACTCATGCAACGATCGGTAGACGAGACAGGAAAGCTTGAATCAGCGTGTCAACATAGAAGGTTCCCATCCGCACGTCCCAATCAAGTAGAGCTACATGGTTACTTGGAAGCTGCGACATTCTTTACCAGGTAACAGTCCTGACTGAGCTTTATATTGATTTGTTTGAGGTTCTATGGAGAGGATTATGCATATGTAATACAGAACGATTGATACCACATGCTTACGGCGATGTTCTGAACATGTTCTCGGTGTAGTTTCTAGCCAATTAGGGCTTGAAATGAGTTGAGCTTTTGAAAATTCTTGAACTCGAGCTCATTGGCGAGCTTTTTAATTTATATTTGAGTGAGCTCGTTTTAACTGATATATAAATAGCTTTACGAAACTTGCCTTTTTTTGGATGTTGCTTGAAAAACTATAAATACATTCTTGAAATTAACGGCCATC
Organism: Sesamum angolense; assembly: GCA_034509725.1. NCBI lineage: Eukaryota > Viridiplantae > Streptophyta > Magnoliopsida > Lamiales > Pedaliaceae > Sesamum > Sesamum angolense. The sequence continues at coordinate 14,926,241 of JACGWL010000010.1, forward strand.
TAATAGATACCCACAAAGCTTGTAAAATGTATTTGTTGGATGACTGTTAATATTAGGAGATATTTGTAATTTTTCAAAACAATGAGTATTGGTAGTTATGAAAAATCTCATGGAAGCCCGTTGTAATTTACCCTTATTTTTAATTAAGGCATGTCATAATTTTTTTTACATTGTAATAAATTATAATTTTTATACTTTTCTCCCATATTTAAATATAATTTTATAATGGAGTGACTGACCATCTCGGTAGAGAGGGAAGGAACGGAGCCACCTTCCTCACCCCGGCATGCCCCTTGTTCCGGGGCGGTATTCCACGAGCCTCCCAGCATACATTCTTGGCCTTCTTTATGTCGACCACAGCCGTCTCGTCTAGTATTGATGTTAGAGATAGTGTTAAATATCCTTGATGTTTTATCTCATTTTAAAAAAAAAAAAAAGAAAAAGCGTATGACGTCGATAAAATGACACGCAACCCATATATGAGGTAGGTAAAGAGTAGTAACGTCTAGAAATAAAAGAGCAAACTTAGGCATAAATGTGGCAGTCTATATATTATTATAATATAAGATATTGATGTACTAAACCAAATTTCATTATTAACATAAAATAATTCACTGCAATTTTTACAATTCTTGTAAGCCTCAGCTTCCCACACACCACCATATAATGTATAGGACAATTATAGGCGTCTTTCATAAACTGTTATATATGTAAATTTTCTGTATTTTGGGAAATTAAATTTAGTACATTTGATGTTTGTTTTCATCTAACAAATAAGTTTTTTCACTAGTCGAAATAACTTAATTTGTTGATATTAACAGAAAAGTTGAGTGAAAAATATCGGTTGACTTATTATTGATTTATTGTAGTTTAAATATATTTTTTGGATTAAACTATCCTTATAACGGTGAAGACATAGTCAACGTGTGAGGCGTATGGGTAATTTGACATAAAAAGATTTATTTGACATGTGATAAATTAATAATAAGTTAATTGGGAGTAAATAATTTTTTTTGTTAATATTAACAAAATTCGGTGAATTTTGATTAATTGAAGAGTAATTTGTTAGACGTAAGCAAAACTTTAGGGGTGTTAGATGTAATTTTTAAATCTCATGTCCATATATATATACAACACAACACACCATCCATCTTTGCATTATTATTAAAATTTAACCACATTTTTTTTTGAAACGAAACTTAGATTATATTGATAGCATATTTTTTATTCCTCTATTTACACATAGAGGACACTTTTTTTAATATTAGTTATCATTTGTGTGTAGTTCTCAGATATATATAAAAAATTACAGTGTAAGATAATGAGGGGAAAAAGTTATAAGAAGATAATTATAGTGTGAGGGGATCGAAAAAAAAAAAAAGTTTTAGAGGAGAAGCAACATAGTGAGGTGATAAAAAAAAATTATATTATTGATTTATTAGGAAAAAAAAAAAATAAGGTGAATAAGTGAAATAAGTAAGAGAAAAGAATTATAATATTATAATTTGAATAAATTAGAATTATTATTCTAATTAGTTGATTAGGAGTGAAAATTAAATAAGTTTTTTCGAGTTTCAAAAAAAGTTACAACATACGGCTAAAAATTTTTGTTTTTTAAATACTCTTCGTAAGTTTTGTAAATGCATTACGAAGTGAACATACATATGATTAGAAGATACTTCACAATGTTTGAACTTTGAAGCATCTATATAATGAAATATGAGCTACCAAACAAGCCCTTACTGGATATAAATACCCATTTTTCACTATTTTTTTTTCTCTAAAAAAAGGTAAATTAAAGGGATCTCCTCAAATTTGCAATTATAAGGGAAAATTACTCTTTTTTTCTTATGTTTGGTGTAATTATGTAAATCTCTATGGTTTGAAAAATTATATTTAACATTTGAGGTTTGCTTCTGCTTAGCAAATAAGTCCATTCATTAGTTAAAATTCATCGATCTTGTTGATACTAACAAAAAAATTAAAAAAATAATTTGTATTTGCCACAATTGACTTATTACTGATTTATTGTATGTTAAAAAATATTTTTATAATCAAATTATCCTCATATATTTTTACACGTTAATGTATGTGAGAATGTATATTTTCACCATTATAAGGGTAGTTTAGTTGGAGAAAAAATTCTTTGACCTGCAATAAGTCAATCGAGGGTAAAAATCAATATTTACTTAGTTTCTTTTTAATATTCACAAATTTAGTGAATTTTGACTAAATAATGGACTTATTTGTTAGATGGGAGCAAACTTTAAGAGTACTAAATATAAAGTTTCTAATCATAGGAGGTTTATGTGTAATTACACAATAACCTCAAAGAGGGAGGCATAACTATCTAATTATATATACTCTCTGATTGTTTGAAAAATTACAAATACTCATCAGAATTAACTATGGTCTAACAAATATATTTCTTATAACAGACTGTGAAGAGGGTGTATTTACTAGACGGCCATTAATTTATAAAAGTATTTGTAATTTTTTTAATAATAATAAAATATTTATAATTATGATAAAATTGAGCAAAATTCATTATAATTTTACCTTATAGGAGAAAGAACCAAAAAAAAAAAAAAAAAGCACAAGTAAAATTTTTACTCAAAATTGAAAATTCTGATTGATTCACTGATTTTAGAGGATCTTATCTTGATTATCATATTAATAAGTAAGAATGCTAGTTTTTCAAAACTTGATGAGCTCCAGTGTAAATCAAAGCGCAGACAAAGAAGCAATGACAAAGATCATGTCTATGTTTATTAATTAAAAGTTTCAATAGTTAAAGCATATTGCTCAAATTAATACTTCCTACATGTTCAAAATCAACCAAGGAACAAAAGGACATGAGAGAAGATAATTTACATCATCCAGAGAGCAAAAACTAAGCAACTAAACATGTGGAACAGTTAATTACAGGTAGTATGGGAGAAAATCTCTTTAATAGACTTCAATAGATAAATGCATGAACTGCTTTTGCAACCTAATTAAAGGCCTTGTTCTAAACACACCTACATCATAAGCAAGTGGCGAATGATGGAGCAAAGTCGAAGACATGTCCAAAATGTAAAGTTTTCATGGTATTTTTTGTGGTAATTCATGGTGAATAAAGCTAATGCAAATTTCATCATATATAGGAGTTCTTTTGCAGAATTTTTCAAAGCAAAATGTAAAATTACAGCAAAATTCAAAAGCAGCTTTATGACAGCAATTTTTTTGCAGATTCTTCAATGTTATTAGAGATTTCAAATCAAAGATATGTGCAGAATTTTAATATAACAATACCTCATGGATTCTTTGAAGAGGCAAGAAAATGAGATTTGTCTAATAATGAACATCATATATCTGTCGTCGAACAAAAATTGTATCTCTGTCCTTGAACACCATAACACTGTACGAGTAACAGTGTGAGACATAGGGTAGGAATGGTGTCTGCACAGTAGAACCAAATAAATTAAAAACCCTAAATCTAAACAAGAGGTGAGGAAAAAACGAAATAAAACAAATCAACAAAAATTTTGGAAATGAAACATCTTCAAAGGAACAACAATGACATATTTTCATCTTCAGTACAAAAATGAAAAGTATGGGCAACAAAATGATTGATTCAAGCATAGTTGTTGAGAAATCAAATCCAAAACTTTACCCAAAATCAAAATTAGAGAATAGAGAAGAAAAATTACCCGCACACTTTGGCGAAATCACAGGAAGACGCCATCGGACGAACGTCTTGAGTTGGTGAGGAGAATCCGCTGGTTTTCTTCTCTTCATGATTGTTGATTGTTGAAAAAATAAAGAAACGAAAATGTGGATCTGTGTTTGAACAACCAAAATCCACTGTTGTTTCAACAGTGATTTTACTGTCGTTGTGCGTCGTCGTTTTGAGAGAGAAGAAACAAAGACGATGTCATTTGTGCAAGAAAAACTTAAAAAAAAAAAAAATTCAAATGCCAAGTGAGATAAGATGGCCTTTATATATATGTGTAATAAGATATTGATGTACTAAACCAAATTTCATTATTAAAATAAAATAATTCACTGCAATTTTTTAATTCTTGTAAGCTTCAGCTTCACACACACCACATATATATATACATATATATATATATATATATATAGAATATATATATGACAATTACAATTCCATTTTATAAAATTTGGTGTAATTATACGGAAACTTTTTGTCTTTTGGAAAATTAAATCTAGCACCCCTGATTTTTGTTTTCGTCTAACAAATAAGTCTCTCTATTAGTCAAAATTAACTGAATTAATAGAAAAGTTGAATGAAAATTGATATTACCTTCGATTGATTTATTACTGACTTATTATAGGTCAAATATATTTTTTAGACTAAACTATCCTTATAACGGTGAAGACATACCTCCTCATATCATCAACGTGTAAAGACGTATGTATGGGGTAATTTGGCATAAAAAAAAATTTAACCTGCGATAAATCAGTAATAAGCCAATTGGGGATAAATATAGATTTTTTTTATTAATATTCACAAAATTTGGTGAATTTTGACTAATTGAGGGAGTAATTTATTAGACGTAAGCAAATTTTAGGGGTGCTAAATGTAATTTTTTAAATCTCAAGGCAGAAGAGTATAATTATCCCATATATATATACACACACGACATCCATCCATCTTTGCATTATTATTAAAATTTAACCACTTGCATTTTTATTTTATTTTTGAAACAAACGAAACTTAGATTATATTAATAGCATATTTTTTATTTCTCTTATTTATACATAGAGGACGCAATATTTTTTAATACTAGTTGTCATTGAGCGTAGTCCTCGTGAATATATATATATAGTGTGAGATAGTGAGGGGGAAAATATAAAATAATTATAGTGTGAGGGGATCGGGAAAAAAAAAAAGTTTAAGAGGGGAAAGCAACTTAGTGAGGTGATAGAAAAAAATAAATTACAATTATTGATTTATTAGGAATATAGAAGTTTATGAAAAAAAAATTGTTTCACCTACAATAAGTCAATCGAGGGTAAATTTTAATATTTATTCAGTTTTGTTTTAATAATATCCACAAATTTAGTGAATTTTGACTAAATAATTGACTTATTTTAGACGCAAGCAAACTTTAAGGGTACTAAATGTAATTTTTTAAATCATAGAGGGTCTATATATAATTATACAAAATCTCAAGAGACGGAGGTATAATTATCTAAGTATAAATACTCCCTTATTGTTTGAAAAATTACAAATATTCATTGGAATTAACTCGTCTAACAAATATATTTCCTATAACAGGCTGTCAAGAGGATGTATTTACTAGACGGCCATTAATTTTATAAAAAGTATTTGTAATTTTTTATAATAACAATAATAAAATATCTGTAATTATGATAAAATTGAGCAAAAGTCGTTGTAATTTTATCCTATAGGAGAAAGAAAAAAAAACAAAAAAAAGCACAAAACGTAAAGAGAGAATCAAAATTTTATTCCATTAGATGCCCTCATAATATGCTCTACGCTAGCGGAATCTATACCTTAGTCATTTCAGTAAATATCCCCGAATCCCATGCCCCTTTTTATTCAAAATAAAAATTATGGTAAATTACAATCACCCTCCATGAGGTTTGGTGTAATTACGAATATCCTTATTATTTGAAAAATTATAAATACCCCCCTGATGTTTGATGAAATTATGTAATCATTGGATAAAGGTATAAATATCAACTTTGCCCTTATTGTATTTTTTTTTATTTTTTAAAAAATTAAAATATTATAAAAATATGAAAAGGGATGAATGAAATTTTTTTAAAAAAATAAAAAAAATTATCCACTTAGTCCATAAAAAAATATTTTTTAGAAAAAATAAATACAATTATAATTTTTAATTTGCAAGGGTATTTTGGTTAGTTCATCATAAAAAATGAATTGATTGGGCTAATTGTTAGGTGGCCGTTAAAAATATGGGGGTATTTGTAATTTTCAAACAATGAGGGGATATTCAATTATGCCAAACCTCAGTGGAGGTTGTTGTAATTTACCCTAAAATTGAAGCAATGGTAAATTACCTTTAACACCTCCTAAGATTATCAAAATACACAAACACTCATTATCATTTATGAAAAGGGTAATTACACTTCTTTCTTTCGAAATTTGGTGTAATTACACGAAAACCTTCATTTAATTTGAAAGTTACATCTAACACTCATGAGGTTTGCTTCCATCTAACAAATAAGTCTTTCCGCATTAGCCAAAATTCATTGAATTTTTTTATATTAATAAAAATCAGAATAAAAAAATATATATTAACCCTTAATTAACTTATTACTGACTTATTGCAGGTCAAATAAATCTTTTTATAACCAAATTATCCTCATTCGTCTTCATCTGTTAATGCATATGAGGAGGTATATCTTTATCGTTATAAAGGTAGTTTAGTCTGGAAAAATTGTTTGACCTGCAATAAGTCAGTAATCAGTTAATCGAGGATAAATATTAATCTTCATTCAGTTTTTTTGTTATTGTCAATAAATTCAGTTAATTTTAACTAACAAAAGATACTTATTTGTTAGATAGAAACAAATTTTATGGGTGCTAAATATAATTTCTCGAACCATATCGGATTTACGTATAATTACACAAATCTCAGAGAAAATGAGTGTAATTATCCCTTTATAAAATTATAGCTATATTTTCTAAAGTTATAATTATAACATCCTTTATTCAAAGACAAAAAAATTTACAGAAACGCCTAATAAAAATATTACACTAAAATTCCTTGAGCCGTTTAACTATAATTTTATAGAAATTTAAAATATTTGTGTAATTTGGTATAAGTTCAGGGACTTAAATATAATTTTACTTTAAAAATAAATAAATATTTTGCGCTCCTCTTTCCGCCTCTGCCTGAACAGAGAGATTATCAGATCTGATTCTCATTCAATTACACACGGAAAAAGGCCTTAAACGTACAAAAAAAACCTCCACTACGGCGTCGTTTCCACTTGTTTCCCCGCGAAATTCCTCAGATCCGCTGATGTAACCTTCGCTAATTTTCCTATTCGCTTCTCGTGATTTTTCTCTGCGTTTTTTCGGCCGAGCAGCGGGAGAAAAAGTTGTAAAAAGGAAGTCTTTTTTTTTTTGTTTCCATGGATTCGGAAGAAATTCGGTCGATTCTATCGAGATCGGGGGTTGGAATTTGGGCGCTGATTGAGGCGGCGATTGGAGTCGCTAGCTCGGACTACGGCGAGGAATTGCGCCGCCGGAGAGATAGAATTGTTGAGTCGCTTTATGTCCCCCCGGCGCAGCTGTGTCGGAACTGCAACGGCGGCGTGCAAGACGACGGTGATCGGGACGGCCGTTTTTATAATCGTAGTAATAATGTTAATAATAGTAGTGATGATGTTGATAATAAAGATGACCACGAAAACAATAAGAAATTTAGTGTTGATGATGATAAAGATAAGAGGAATTTAAACGAGGATTTCAGTAAGAGTCCGTTGACTCCGGAGTCAAACCACCGGAATTTTAGTGGCGGAGAAGAGGAAGAAGAGGATGTGGATCCGTATGCAGGGCTGTTTGATGATGAACAGACCAAAATTCTCAACATCAAGGAGCAGCTTGAGGATCCACAACAGGTTTACGTTTTATTTTCGCCTTTGTCTGTATGCTTTTAATGTTGGTTTCTTTGTGTAAATCTGTAGAGTTTTATTTAATCTTTCTATGGTCCTCAGAGTGAAGATGGCGTGGTGGAATTGCTGCAAACCTTGGCTGATATGGATATCACGTTCCAAGCTCTCAAGGTGATTGTTATGTTTATCTGGTTGAAGGATTACAAAATAACAATCTTTTAAGTTAAGTAGTTTTGACGTATAAATTGTTTATATGTAATCTATTTTGTTCTGATAAGAATTGTGTTCATTGAGTAGGAAACTGATATTGGAAGACATGTGAATCGACTGAGGAAGCATCCATCAAATGAAGTTCGCAGATTGGTGAAGCAGCTTGTCAGGTTTTCAGCTCCCCAGCAACCCAGATTAGGAGATGGTTATATCTATTTTGTTTTGAATTTTATCTTTGTCATTTGACTTAATTTTGTTTCTTGTTTTGGAATTTTCTTGTATTTCATTTCACTGCAGAAAATGGAAGGAAACTGTGGACGAATGGGTTAAGGTGAACCAACCGCAACAAACTTCAAACCTTATTGGTAATTTTTATTTAGTTTTTCAAAATTGGAAACTTCTATATATAGTAGTATCACTAAATAGTCTTGCTAAAAAATAGTTATTTGAATGAGAATGAATAATTTGAAGTAAAGAAGAGATTCATGTGTTAATTCTGGTGGTAATGGTGGTGGCAGCTGATGTGGACTCACCTCAGCAGAACATACCCAAAAATCAACAAAATGGCCATCACCAGGTGAATTGAAAGTTTTTCCAAGTCTGTTGATTTTTCTGGAGAAAAAGAAAAAGAAAAGTAGAAAGAAAAAGGAAGACTGAGAGAAAAAGGAGAAAGGTGGCATTGAAAGACTGTTGTTGGACTTCTTAACTTTTCTGTTTTTGCAGGTTCCAGATTTTGGATACTCTCCAAATCCCCGGAGTGAGTTTCCAATCTGGTTTTGGATTCACAGCTGGTCATATGTGGCTGGATTCTGTGCCGGCGTTAGATTAATGTTGCGAATTTTCTGTTTTTCTTTTGTTAGATGGGAATTCTGGTGCAGAAAGGAATCATGTGGAGCATGAAACAAAGCCTAAAGCGCTTCAATCCGCGCCCCGTAGAGAAGCTCCATCAAGACCACCACAATCAGCTCCTAAATCTGCTTCCGCTCCTCCACCCAATGTACAGAATGCTAAGCTCAAACTTTTTTTAATATGTGCACATGCACAGTTCTTTAGGACAAGTTAATTGCTTTTATTTTCTGTATGTTTTATATTGGTTATGCAATTAGTGAACAGCTGTGGATTCATGCTCAATGTGTGATCTGGGATGGTCCTTAACTAATGAAATGATATTTTGCAGAGGGCACAAAGGGAACCCGTCGTAGATGATGAGAGGCTAAATTCAGCAAGGAGGAGGCTTCAAGAGAACTACCAAGAAGCTGAAAATGGTCTGAAATTAAACTCTCGATTCTATTGTAGTTACTGGGCATGTTCCCCTTATACTCATCGGCTTTTTGTTTCTTTTCCGGTTGATGAAGCCAAAAGGCAAAGGACGATTCAGGTGATGGATATTCATGAGCTTCCCAAACCAAAGAATGCCTTCTTTGCCAAGAACAAAGTGGCTTTCAGGGCAGACACCATAGGTAATCTACCGGGCCATGTACCAACATAATTCAATCCAACGATGTCTTTATTAGAGGGGCTTTTCCAGAAAAAAGCAGTTGGATATTGCCCTTTGATCGCATTTTGCCTAAACCATAAATTAGAAAGCAAGAAACTAATATCAATTTATGATTTTAGTTTATCTATACTCTTTTAATAATTCCAAAGGGAGAATTTGGTGCCTTTTTTTTTTTTTTTTCTTTTTTCTTAGTTTTGTTCTTCCACCCTTCAACTTCCATTTTTTGTTAGATGTTTATAGTTATTTAATTCTTATTTTTTTCCTGTTCTTTCATTCCAAACTTTTTAGTATTTTTATTATTATTATTAAATTATTAAGTTTTATTTCAAAATATCATCTTTTTCTCTTCTGTTTCCCTTATATTTCAAAAATTGTATTCACTTTTCTTCATTTATATAAAAATTAATTAAATAAACACATAATAAAGAATGTAAAAGAATACTTAATTATTTATCTATCTATATCTATATCTGTGTTTACTATTAATTAAGTCGGAGAATCTAACAATAACAATCTTTGACACACGAGACGTAAATGGTCTTTTCTTTTTTAAAATAAAAGTAAAAATAAAATCTCGCTTCATCAAATTAAAACGGTACTTTTACGTACCCTACCGTATAAATTCTTCAATCTTATTATATTTTAAAAATTTGTCTTTCCTTTTGCTCTTTCATTTATGACCAGTTGTTTATTTTAATTTTTTTCATTTAATTAAATATAATAATAAATATTTAATTTATGCACACGATAGCTGGTCTGAATACCCATGATTATGAAGAACTCCAGGTTCCATTCATATTACTACCAGTGCTCCTCAGAGAAAGTATGACCAAAAGTTGTTCTGGGCGACAGTGTTTTGGGTCTTGTTAACTAAACAGCTCTGCCATATTCTGTTAACTAAAATTTTGGTCCCTTTTTTGTAGACCTCTTCATTTATTCTTTTCTTCCGAAATTAATTCATTTTACTAATTTATATATCAAATTGAAAGAAATTAGTAAATAACTTCACAAAAATATTGATTCTGGCTTTTCCAAATAAACAGGCTTAAGAAAAACTAGTTACTTTTGCTACTATTTAGGTATAAAAATCAGTGTTTGATTCATAATCCTATTAACTTACTACTATTTCGGCATACGAGGTAATGTTAGAATAGGTGGAACAACTTCGTCCCACATTGATAAAAGACAATACATAGGTTTGCTTTTTCTATGACTCACTTGGAGTGTCTTTGGGGTCATCCGATAAAATTGGAACGATACAGAGAAGATTAGCATGACCTTGCACAAGAATGACAAGCATAAATCGAGAAATGGTCCAAGTTTTTTTTCCAACTTAAATCTTTCATGTCAACATTATAAAGGAGATGAACCCATAATCATATTACATGTTTTCATATTATTTTCTTTATTGTATTAGTTAATGGTGGAGGGGATAAACCAATAAAGTAGATGTTTTTTCTTCCCTTTTCCTTTTAAAAATATTTTTATTTATAATTAATTCGTACCATCTTCTTCTATATCCGGAGAATATATTCGTTGAGGAGTAAGGGTGCCATTGCTCTCTAGCGACTGAAGACCCGATTGTAAGCATGTTTGTAAGCCAAGACCAGGTCTGACTGACGTTATTCTGATAGTAGTATTAAATTTTGCAAATCTACCTGTGTTAGAAATTTAATTTTGTCGACTTTGGGTATTGGGTTGAGTTAATTTTGAACTCATGCTCCAATTGTCACTTATATTTAAGATTGACTTTATAATCCCCTAATTTCAAATATGATACGATATCTCTTAGACATGTCCCTATTGAGATATTGTATTCAGAAAGTTGTGTTTTGAGTGCAAATATAATTTTTTTTTATCCCATTTGGTCCCTTTCCACATAAGTATTTTTGGGATTAAATTCTATCAAAATCAAGTTTTGATAAAAATTATAATTTATAGTTTTTACTTGTACCACAATTACTTTTCGTGTAACTACCTATTATTATATTCATTAAATTCTACCAAAATCACTTAACATTATGTTAGTTTTAGAATCTTCAGTTGTATAATTAATTATTAGAATTGTAAATCAAAACGTCATAATCACTTTTCTAAAATTCAATTATTTCAAAGCCAATTCTTTTGTAATTGATTATACAACAGCCAGATTAAATTGGAACTTAGTCTTCGAATCTTAAACACCAATAAATGGTGTGCATCTCATAGGTCACAGAGCTTTTATCTTACATATAGATCATAAAAGCTATAAAAATTTAAGGCGAAATTATAACGTGCTTTCATGAAATTTGTAATAATTGTAAAGTGAGACAAATACCCACAACATTAATTGCAACTCAAACACAGAACCTCGAACTATTTATAAAAACCTCAATCATAACCTTAACCACTAAATTATGATATTGTTGATATGACCTTTGTTTCATTGGACAATATATTTAGACTTTTTTACAGTGTAAATTTTATTTAAATTTTCAATGAAAGATCGGAAGAAATTAAGATGATATAAATAATATGGCTTGTCCTTCTCTCTACAATACCTAATCCCCAACTTGCGCATACCAAAAAATGTCAATTTTATGCATGTCAATAAAAATATGCATACCAAAAAAAAGAGTAGGTTTTAGATAAAATGTCAATTTTACCCCTATGATGGATTTGAATTTCATGATTAGGGACATTATTATTTATTTATTTATTATCTATGTGGATTCACACGTAGTTCTCGTACACGAGGAATGTTAATTGTTCTAAATTACGAGACTTTTCAACAAAATTTATGCGCGCACCACCTAGTCAGGACATCAAAATTATAAGGCCGCGTTTGGACGTATGCTACATTTGATTGGGCTAGGTATCCGTATAATTAGGCTGAGCAGGCATCAATCTGTTTTTGCCTTGGCTTAGTATAAGGTTTGCAAGCTTGAAGTGTGTTGGATTATATATCTTATTGTTATCAAGTCCGACAAGATGGAATTATTCGTTTTACGAAACTAAAAGTCAACGAATCAATTGATATAAATCAAAAGATAAGTACATAATATCTTTGTTGCTTCTAATATTTTGACTATTTTCAAGAACTTCCAACCCACCAAATCTTATGTATGATTTTGTCCCAAGAAAAATCCTATTATATAAAAAAAATATCCGGCCCACCAATTTTTGTGTATGATTTTATCATTCAATCATTGATCCATCTTTAAATATAAACGATAAATGATCTTTTATTATACTTTTATGTTACATCTTCTGGTCTCACGCGCATGCATATAATTTATATGGGCCACTCCACTTTCACATTATAATCTAATTTAATTATGTCATTCAATTTTATTTTTTTCTTTAAAAACACATCAATCACTCGTTGATGTGAAACTAATATTTATTTATTTATATTATATATAAAACTGTGAATATTCAAGGTTTTTGTTCCTCATTATAAAAAGATATTTATACCGTTGCTTAAGTAATTTTTTTAATAATAAAATAATATAAAAGAAAATTTTAAAGACAATTTAATACCTTAAGATAGTTTCTTCTTAAGCAACGAAAATCAGATATCAATAAAATACCAAAATAAAAAAAATAATGTATATAATTACTATTACTAAAATAAGGTAAAACTCTATAAAATTGAGAATAAACACTATTGATAACAATTAAAAATAATTATATTTATCTATAGTATTAAAAAGAAAACCCTTTTTTTACTCATAAATAGCGGTTACTTACACTACGACACCAAATTTTTGAATTATCAAAATTGTCTCTTATGTATTTTTCAACTACTCCTACTCAAATTCTTCTTCTCATCCATACATCTACACAAATATATCTATACTAATCTATCTCTACTATATAAAAGGAAAAGGCATTTTTGTCTCACAAATGGCGGTTATGACACCGGTACCAACTTTGTTGTTATACCAATTTATACCCTAAGTTAATTTTTTTTTTACTTTGTTGCTTGCTTTCTTCTTTTTTTTTTCTTTTTTTAAATGTTTACTTATTCATAATATAGCATATTATTTATTACATGCACGCAAGGACGGCGTGCCACAACGGCTAGTACTATTATACCCTTTCTTACTCAAAAATAGCGACTCCCGCACTTTTTTAAATTATCAGCTTATGTATTTTTTGCGACGACTTATATAAAAAAAAAATTTTCATTTCACACACCGCAACAAATTGATTGTTGATAATATTAGTACTTCTTTTTTTTTTCTTTTTCTCTTTTATAATTATTTGTTATATGAACGCAGAGACGGCATACCACGGCGGGTTAGTACTATTATAAAGCAATGGGCTTTATCTAAACAATATAAAAAAACTCCTTATACACACAAATGGAAGTTACGTGACACCGCTGCACCATTTTTTTTAAAATACTAAAATTAGTCTTTTTATTATCTACTTTTCTATACTAATATAAAAAATAAACTCTTATACGTGGAAAGTTATGTGACACCGCTGCACCATTTTTTTTAAGATACTAAAATTAGCCTTTTTATTTATCTTTATCTATCGTATCTATATCTTTATAACTAATTATTCAAGTTAGATAAAATTAATTTATTTCTTTTTTCTTCTTTCTTTAAATTTAATATATTGATTTATGTATTTTACTAGTAATATAGTGTCAAAAATTATTTATTATATGCACGTAGGGACGACGTGTCACAACAGCTAGTATATACAAAAGGGTAGTTATCATACAACTTACACCAATTTTTTTAAATGCCAAAGTACCCTTTCATTAACAGAACCTATTTAACTTCCAACTCATATTGAATTAACTATTCAATCACGTCCCTTAAGAAAATTAATTTCATGCAATTATTGCACTTACAAATTAAATTTACTCACTTTTGTTAATTTTATTATGAATAAAATTAAAAATAATATATTAGTATTTATTTTCATGTAAATATAATCATCACTACTATAATATAGATGGTACAAAATTTTAATTTTTTAATTTATTAAATATTAATGCATTAAAAAATCATCACTAAAATAATGTTTTCCCAAAATACCCTAACAAATTAGATGTTTTTTCTCCCACTACTCTGCAGCAACAATCCACGTCTCTTCAAAGTTCAAACTCTAACTAAACATCAACTTACGAATTGATTTGGGAAAATTAAAAAACTCTTTTTTCTTCAACTTTCTTGCATATTCTTTGTTCTTAAGATTACCAAAAAAAACAAATTTCACTGCAAGAAAATTGTTCAATAGCAACGAAAAAAATTAGTATCGAGATAATTAGTAAGTAAAATTCTCGTTTCTAACCTAAATTATTAACTACAAGAAATTTATTTGCCATTGAATTTAGCAAGCAAAATTAACTTGCTACGAATTAACTGCTTAAATATATATATATATATATATATATATATATATATATATATATATATATTAAATAATATAGATTGACAACGAAAAATTTACTTGTCAATTAGCTCGATACTGATTTTAACATCAAATTATTTCATATCTATTAATTATTTTTGTTGCAGTGTTCCTACCTCAAAATCCGCAACTCTTACATTTTCTCTAATTTGTGTGCGTCATATTTGCAGCGCCTCGCGGAGTTCTTGGGCTGCCCTTATGCGGGATACAAAAAGGAACTAGGCGACTTAATTATTTATTTAATAGTAAAAAAAAAGAAAAATTACAAAAAAATAATTTTATTGATTTATTTTAAAATTTGAGCAAACCGCGATTCGAGCATTTTTTAATTTTTTTTTTCGAGTCACGGACTGTAACCGCGACTCGGCGTTTTTTTCTAAAAAATATATTTATATATTAATTATATTTAATGTAATAATTTATATATTACGTATTTAAATTATATTAATTAAAAAAATAAAATATAAATTTTATGTTATAATTTATATTTTTACGTATTAATATTTATATAAATTGCATTACTAAAAATTTAAATAATGATAATAAATTATAATGTTAAAAAATTGTATTAATTAAAAAATACAAGTATTATGAACAATCTTCCTCTGGCATATTTTCTTGTATTAAATAATCTCCTTGTTGTTGGACTTCTTACCTTGCTCACGTTTGCCGCCAATCCCCTCATTATGAATACGTGTTGTTTGATTTCGACCAGGACATATGGAAATACGGATAGCAGGGTCGTGGACCAACTGAAAATTCGGGTCATCCCAATAATCTTCCGACTGCACAGGTTCAAAATGCTTAGAATAGGTGTTGTTGTAAGCCATCAGATCATAATAATCCTTAACCATTGATGCAACACTAATATTGTATGCACCGCATACTTTTTGAGCGTGAAAACAAGGGATGCCAAATTGATTCCACTTGCCGCATGAGCATTCTCAGTTGGCAATTTTGACAACGCGGATGTTGATCCCATGTTCATTCTGGCGCCTTGTAACGACCGACGCGGACTGTTGAGAGTGATTGTATTTCGTGACCCTATGCTCAACAGCATTTTGTTGCCATGATATGAACATCTTGCATGCGAAATCTGTCCACAGTTGAGAGTGACTGGTACTATTAAAAAGAAAATCCATTTTTTCCTCACAAATAATGATTACTTACATCGTGACACCAACTTTTAAATTATCAAAATTGTCCCTTATGTATTTTTCAACCACCCATACTCAAATTCTTCTTCCCATCTATATATCTACACAAAGATGTCTATACTAATCTATCTCTACTATATAAAAAGAAAAGGCATTCTTGTCTCAAAAACGGCGATTATGACACCGGAATACCAATTTTATTGTTATACCAATTATACCCCTAAGTTTATTTTCTTTTTTACTTTGTTGCTTTCTTTCTTTCTTTTTTTTTTTTTTTAGAAATATAATGTATTTATTTATATATATTTTTTCTTATTCATAATAATTGATTTCATCGTTCTTCTTTCAAAAAAAAAAAAAAGAATTTAGCAAGTGAAATTAATTTGCTACGAATTTAACAATGAACTGTTTAAAAGATATATATATATAGGCTTATTTATTTTTTTATTATAAAAAAAAAGAAAATTTACGGAAAAAATATTTTTTTTAATATATTAATGTTTTTATTACGAGTCGCGGTTTCAAACCGCGACTCGAATTTTTTTTTTTTTTTAATCGAGTCGCGGTTTCGAACCGCGACTCGAAGTTTTTTTAATTTTTTTTTTCGAGTCGCGGATCGGAACCGCGACTCGGTGTCGCTGTTCCGATCCGCGACACCGAGTCGCGGTTTCAGTCCGCGACTCGGTTTTTTTTTTTAAATTTATATATATTAATTATATTTATATATTATATCTATTTAATTTAATAATTTAACGTATTTAAATTATATAAATTTATGTTATAATTTATATTTTACGTATAAATTATATTTATATAAATTGCAATATTACAAATTTAAATAATCACAAAAAATATAATGTTAAAAAATTGTATTTTATATAAAAATACAAGTATCATCAACAATCCTCCTATGGCACATTTTCTTGTATTGAAGAATCTCCTTGTTGTTGTTGGGCTTCTGCTTTGCTCGCGTTTGCCGCCAATCCATCTCATTATGAATGCGTGTTGTTTGATTTCGACCAGGACGTGTGACCGTACGGATAGTAGGGTCGTGGACCAACTGGAAATTTGGATCATCCCAATAATCTTCCGACTGCACTGGTTCAAAATGCTTAGAATATGTGTTGTTGTAAGCCATCACATCATAATAATCCTTAACCATTGATGCAGCACTAATATTGTATGCACCGCATACTTTTTGGGCGTGAGAACAAGGGATGCCAAATTGATTCCACTTGCCGCATGAGCATTCTCGGTTGGCAATTTTGACAACATGGGTGTTCATCCCATGTCTACCTTGGCGCCTGGTAACGACCGACGCGGACTGTTGAGCGTGACTGTATTTCGTGACCGTTGCTCAACAGCTTTTTGTTGCCAAGATATGAACATCTTGCATGCGAAATCCGTCCACAGTTGGTTGTTTTGTAACATTTTTTGACCCTTCATCGCCCGCACATGAAAATAATGGACAGTACGTTCTAAAGTAATTTCAACTAGTGCACTTACTGGCAGGCGGCGAGCCCCCTTCAGAACTCCATTAATGCATTCTGACATGTTGGTCGTCAAAATACCGCATCGCCATCCACCATCATGAGAAGCTGTCCATTTTTCCTTATTAATCGCGTCTAAGTATGCAAACGCTTTGACATCCTGCTTCTTTATCTCGTCCATAATGCGGTTGAACTTTCTTAATTGATATTCTGAGCCAGCTTGCCAACAGAGATCCTTCAATACCACATTTTTAATAGTATTGTTAAAATTGGAACACACATGGCGTAAGCAATACCGGTGCACTCCATGTGGTGACACAAAGTCCGGACCTTCACGAACTGGTTTAATGAGTCCGGCATGACGGTCAGAAATAAGGCACATCCCTCGTCGCCCTCTTATAACATGTCGACTCAATTGTTGAAGAAACCACTTCCAAGATGGATAAGTTTCTTCATCGACTACTGCAAATGCGAGAGGCAGTACCTGTTGATTCCCATCCATGGCCGCTGCAATTAACAGTTTGTACTTATATTTTGTGTATAAATGGGTGCCATCTACACTAATAACATTTCGACAGAACTGGAACCCATCAATACACGGTTTGAAAGCCCAGAAGACATATCCCATCACATATTTACCAGTTGACGCCTGTAAGCCCTTGTGTTTCCATTCAACAATAGTTCCTGGATTATATTTTTGGATAGCTCCCAAATATGCAGGTAGCTTTTGAACAGAGCTCTCCCACGTGCCATAAACAATTTCACGTGCCATTTTCAAACTGTACCATGCCTTTTGGTATGGTACATCATACCCTGTTTGGTCCTTCACGTTCTGAATGACATGTTTTATTCCATAGGAGGGGTTGCATTTCACGTGTCCTAAATGCAAACTAGCAATATAAGCCCTGTTTATATTACCGTGTGAGAGGGACATATATTCAGAACACATGTATGTGTCCCCCATACATGGTTATTGCCCAACGTCTAATTTTTGGTTTGTAACCACCTCGAACCTCCCATCTACACCACTGCTCTGTAAAAAAAAAAAAAAAACGAAAAATTCACAAAATTAAGTAATGATGTATGCTTGTAAGACGCGATATATAAATATATATTATAATTATATACCTTCTGTACTGTGCTTGCAGAGCACTTTCCACTTAGTTCTTGAACTCTCAGTTACATAATACTCGCGACGTGCATGCCGTATAGAGTGATCTTGCACCGCTTCCATTAGCTCTTCTTTGTTTTGAAGAGCATTCCCTTATCAAGCCTGCCTTCAGATTTATTATAAAATTTTGCATACCTCAAATTTGGTACATCAACAGAATCTACAGGTATCTCCGGGAATGTTTGTTGAAAAAATTGTATAGAGCGGTAAAATGTCGGCTGAGTATTCAAGTCTGGCAAAGCCGGTTCAGAAGATGTTTCTGCCCCACGTTGTGCAAATGTTTCTGCCATTACATTTATATCAACACGGTCTGGGCCATCCTCGGGTGGAATTGGATATTCCGCTTCATCTGGTTCCGAAGCTTCATCTGATTCATTTACAAAAGAGTCTGCTGTTGGGTCTTCTCCATCATTCTCATTGGGTATAAAATTTTCTGACAATGGAGTATGTGACTGGGTAGGCTCTGTATAATGGAAATCAATATTATCTAGGCCTTGAGTAACAGTCACCAAGTTGGGTGTATAATATTCAGGCTCAGAATGAGATGTACCTGCACCAAAATCAAGATTAGAAGTACCGCACCAAAATCGGGATTAGAAGTACCTGCCAAGTAGTCAGTGTTGGAACAAGGAGGCAATCCTGGAGTTGCTAAGAGATTCATGTATTCTCCCCATTGTTGGCTCATATGTGGGTTAATATCTCCCCATTGTTGGCTCATCGGTGGGGAGGCTCAACATGAATTTGTTCTGCATCAACGTATACTTCCAACATGGGGATTTCCGCCGCAGGGTCCAACAAAAATGACAGAGAGTCATCATTTGTTATTGGAAAAGAGTTTCTTTAATGCGACCAAAGATTGGCATGAATGTTTAGCAGATACTTTCAATAAGTATTCATTGCTATCAACACCAATCTTCTGATAAATCTTTTTCAAAAATTGAGCATACGTCGATGAACGAGGTATCCTCATCGCCGCTGCAGGCTGTCGATCATATGTAAAACACCATCCATCACTTGTGTAGTTACCACCGAAATACAAAAAAATATCTACACGAGAAGATGAAGTTGACATACTTTGAAGTAAATATACACACGAAATTACTCAAGTATACAAGTTCTGCTTTTTTCAAATATTGATACAAACTTTTGATGCAGCTAAACACCTCAAGTGCAGCATGTATATATACCCGAATTTTTGATACTAAAGTCACGGGTGTGGACGGTCATGCAGCTTTAATTTAAAGCTGCACTGTCAACATTAGTGCAGCTTTAATTTACAGCTGTATTCATGGATGGTCAAAGCTGCTTTAAATTAAAGCTGTTGCATGCAAAGTCAATATCAGTGCAGCTTTAAATCAAAGCTTTATTCATGCATCATACAACTTTAATTTACTATTATTATTATTATTATTATTAAAGTCACGGGACGGTCAAAGCTGCAGCTTTAAATTTAAAGCTGCATGCTGCAGCTTTGACCTGCAGTGTACTGCATCACTGCAGTACACTGCATTGCATGCATTTAAAATAAAAATAATACTAATAATATATTATTAATAATAATATAATAATAATAATAATAATAATAATATTATTAATAATAATAATAATAATAATAATAATAATAATAATAATAATAATAATAATAATAATAAAATAATAATATAATAAAATAATAATAATATAATAATAAAATAATAATATTAATAATAATAATAATATAAATATTATAATAATAAAAATAATAATACTAATAATAATAATAATAATAATATAATAAATAATAATAATAAATATTAATAATAATAATAAAATAATAATAAAATAATAATAATAAAATAATAATAATAATAATAATAATAATAATAATAATAATAATAATAATAATAATAATAATACTAATAAAAAAAATGCATGCATTTAAAAAAAATGCATGCATGAATGATGCAGCTGCAGAAGCAGCTGCATCATGCTGCTGCTGCACAATGCATGATGCAGCAGCTGCTGCATCATGAATGCAGCTGGCAGCTTGGTCCACACCTTATCACATGTCCACATCACTCCCGACACTCCACACCTTACTGTTGTACAGTATGCGCGTGATGTTGCATTGCTCCTGCTGGGTGGAACGATGTGTCCTGATTCATCAGGAAACTTGGTATCGCTACTATATCTTGCAAAATTAGAGGATATAGTAGCAGCCCGGAACTACAGTTGGGGCAGTGCTGTCCTGGCATTTTTATACCGTGAATTATGTAATGCCAGCGAAAAAGGCAAAGCTGTAATAGGTGGCGCGTTGCAGTTGGTACAGGTAAGTTGAATTATTGAATTTATAGAGAAATATTTTTTTTTCCAGGTAATAACTAGAGTTTATGTTATCTCTGCAGATTTGGGCCTGGTCACGCATCATTCCATTTTGTCCCGAACTTGGTGCTCCACGTGTACATATGGGCCCACACCAAATAGATAATAACCGTGTGCTCCCAGGAGCACCATATGGTGCAATGTGGAACTGTGAGCACACTTTCACCCGGACAGTGCGAACAACTGTCCGGGTCATTAGAGATATGTTAGATGAGATGCAATATGATCAGGTATTTTATATTCATAACTTTAATTATATATATTCGATCATATAAAATGACATTAACTTGCATTATTTTATTTATTACAGTTTATCTGGCAGCCGTATGACATGGAATCAAATGTCATTATGGCTTACGCAGGGGATTTTAACCTCCAGCTGTGGAGATCAATATGTCCCTTGATCTTTTATGCAATAGTGGAGATGCATCATCCCGAACGGGTCCTTCGCCAGTTTGGGATGATGCAAAATATTCCAGATCAGCCAGATACTCGGGACATGAGCCTGCATAAGATCACCGTTCCAATCGTACGGGCACAGATTGGGTTTTGCAGCACATACTCTACATCACTAGATGGCAAAGACGATATGACACGGTCATACAAAGACAACCCATTTCCAACAGAAGAGATACAGATCGAGGATATTGGGAATGGTACAACAACATAAACACGTCATTTCGTTTCGTCGTCTACTGATAGACGTGTGGAAAGCGGATACCAACCTGGAGATGCACCAATGTTGCAGATTGTGGTATGCTACATAATATCACATGTTTATTTTATATACTTTTTTTAACAATAATTTTATTAAAATTCATTATATTTTATTTTTTTTCAGACTCAACAAGTAAATACTCTTCAAACACTTTTTTCAATCTAAACCAGTAGACGTTGAAGGGTATCGCCAATTAGTGGCCCAACTTGAACACGAAGTACAAATTATCGCTGAAGCCATAAAACATCAGCCACAACAAACTGCAACACACCATCCGATAGTGCTCCCACCACATCCCACAGACAAAGGAGAAGTTCTAGCCAAATGTCTATTGGTTCAGTTGAACGTGGTGATATTGGGGTGGATATAGCTGGTTCTTCAACAGCATATACGCCTCAAGATTACTACGTGCCTCAACCGCCTCAGGATTACTATGTGCCTCAACCGTCACAAGATGATTGGTTTCAATCCACTTCATACATGCCAAGCCATGCAGAAGCTTATTCTTCACATGTAGATCTTGACCTTGGCCTTGGTTTTAACCAACCATATGCACCAGAATATAACATTTCACCAGTTCCATTTCCATCATTTAGTGCATATCGTGATAATGTGGAGTCCAGTTCTGCAGCATCATCAAGTGGGTTGCATATTAATTCCGGTGGTGATGATAATGATAGACAAAATGAGCCAATACAAAATATGGGCGAAGAAATAAAAAGACCTCGACGTCAACGACACAGACGTAATTGTGGGACAGGGGGGCATTTTTAATATTTACTTTTTTATTGTAATATTTGTAATAATATATATAATATTTCATTTATTTATTATTAATTATTATTTGTGTTATTTTAAATTGATTTGCGGATAAATTAGATAAAAAAAATTTTTTTTAAAAAAGACCGAGTCGTGGTCTGTAACCGCGACACGGAGTCGCGGACTGAGGTCGCGACCCGGAGTCGCGGTTCCAAACCACGACACGGAATCGCGGTTTGAAATCGCGACTCTAATAAAAAATTATTTTTTTAGCTTAAAAATTAAAAAAAAAAAAAGAAAAATGTCGAGTCGCGGTTTGAGACCGCGACTCGTCATAAAAACGTTAATATATTAAAAAAATATTTTTTGCGTAATTTTTCTTTTTTTGATAATAAAAAAATAATTGGCCCTATATATATATATATACATATATATATATATATATTAAAAATATAAATTAGCAACAAAAAATTTATTTATCAATTAACTCAACGCTAATTTTAATATCAAATTTTTTCGTAACTATTAATCATTTTTCTTACAGCGTTCCTACCTGAAAATCCGCAGCTCTTACATTTTCTCTAATTTGTGTGTGTCATACTTGCGGCGCCTCGCGGAGTTCTTGGGCTGCTCTTCTGCGGGATACAAAGAGGAAATCTTGGAAGTTGTGCAATTTTGATCATTTGAGCAGCCTGGAAGTGGTGGAGTTCTTCTGAAATATGGACTTTTTTTTTTTTTTTTTTTTACTTATATTAACTATTTCTTGTGTTGCATTCAGTTTGATTTTATAAGCGGGGATCGACGGATCACGTGCAACTGTAACTAGTACTAACAAATTACTTGTAGATTAAATTTCAATTGTATGCTGACAAAAGAGAAATATATTTTTCTTTAGAATAAATTTATAAAGAAAAACAAAAGTTTTGGTTAACAAAAGTAAATAAGTAATTAAAAATATAAACAATTATCGAGAAATATAAGTACTATTTTTTATTAAATTTAAAATTGTGTCTGAAAATTCAATTATTTAGAGAATTTCTATTTGATTTTTCAATATTAGATAATCACATATACAAAACTGTTTCATAATTTTCTTTTTCTACAGAGTTTATAAGATTTCAAAATAATATTTTCATAATCTCATAAGCTCTTTAAAAGAAAAAAAGTATGCCCCACCCATCTTTCTTCATAAGATTTTTTAAGCTACTTAATCTTAACATTTAATACACTACACGAAAAAAATCAATAGCCACAAAAAAATTTGATGCTAAAAATAGTGTCGAATTAATTAATAAGTAAAATTTTCATTGCTAATCTACATTATTTAATATATCTTTTAAATAGTTCGTTATTAAATTCGTAGCAAGTTAATTTTTTTTTTTTTTTTGCTAAATTTGTAGTAAGTAAATTTCTTTTACTAGATAATATAGATTAGCAACGAGCGTTTTACTTATTAATTATCTTGATGCTAATTTTTATTCGTTACTTTTGGACAATTTTCTTGTAGTGATAGACCAAACCAGTTTTACGATTTTGTTAGTATTTCACTTTTATCCTTCGTATAATTAGAATTTTCTGCCCCAAAGCAAAAATATAATTTTAAATTCTAATGGCTAACTTAATGACTTTTTTTATATAATATCATTAAAACATGAAGAGTTTTATTATAAAAGAATACTCTAATTACATCTTATATGATATGGTTTTTTTATATACCCAAATACTTTAAGAGTTTATTTCTGAAATAGAATTTAATATTTTTAAAACTCTTAAAATATCTTATAAAATTTAGGAACATATAAGATGTTTCAACTAAGTTTAGTCGAACACTTTGTGATAAGTTTATAAAAACATAATACATTAATATTGAATAAAAATAGATACTTTCAATTATATTCATATGAATAAGATCAAGAAATCACGCTAAAAATATGAAATTAAATCTTGCACATAAAGGCAAAAAATAATATTTTATGCCATAATATTTCAAAATATAAAAGTTAATGAAGGATGCAAATAATATTTTGACAATAATTATGATCTTGCGATACAAATACTACTACTATGAATGTCTAATTAGATTAAAATTTGATTAACAATAATTAATAAATAATTAGTTTGAAAACATTTGATAAAACATCATTAATAATGTAAAAGTGAAAGACATCATGATATGGTAATAAAAGAAAAAGTGTGACACAGAAATAATATAATAAAAATAATTAATACTAAAAACATAGAAAATAGCCCGAAAAAAGGTTCAAATAACATATGATCAATTTTATTAAATTAGAATTTTCCATAAAGTTTTAAAAATAAGGGACTTTGACTGATTAATTTTATTTTAATATTAGATTATTTTTATATATTATATTTTACTTAATTCACACTAATTTATTTCACTAGATCATCCAATATAATAATTAATAAATAAAAAAAATTCATTTTTTGTTTTAATTTTTTTTGTTTAATAGTATCAAGCAAATTTATAAGAGAATTATAAATAGCAGAATTCAATAGTTTTAATTTAAAACAATTATTATCATTTTTTAAAATATAATTGTATATACTAAAGTTTCAAAGATAGAAATATAAATAAAATTATGAACTTTAATATTTTTTGTAGCTAACATGATACAGTCATCTCTAAAGATATATTTCTACATGTGCAACACATGTGACACGTTCTAATATAATATAAAAATGTGATAAAAGATTGGCACCAAATATTTATATAGCTCAGTAAAATTTCATATCAACAACGAAAAAGACTGGAATTCAGAACTCCAACCACCCAAAACTAAAAGAACTTATCAACGTCGTAGTAGGTAGCAACAAGCAATTATATATTTTCCCTCAATTAGATCTATCAAGAAAAGTTCTGCAAAAACACAATGAGCCCTGCATATATATTAAATGAAATAGAAGATGCAAATGAGTCAACCTCTATAAATCAATGCATCTACATACAACCTCAATCCCAAACATTATTACATGCCAACAACATTCTATAGAAAGCAGCTTGAAAATGTCGTCTCGCTCCATTTTTGTTCTTGTAACATTTGTAGTGTACAAGGTTGTGGGGTGGGGGACTGTTGATCCCACCAAAGGGTTCATCTCTCAGCATCTGAACCAATCAAATCTTGTGATCCAACGGCCATACGACGTGCCAGAAGATGAGAGGTACAGCTTCAAGAATGGGGTTCACAAACTGTGGGTTTTCAAGACAGATAAACCTCACACTCCCACCTCTAAAACCAATCCTCGTACTGAGATTCGTGTTCGGTAATTAACTTCATTTTTGCAAACACGTTTTTCGTGTTTTTTAGGCCGAGTCGTGTTATCTACGACTTTAGATTGTGAACTGTATGTTTATGTGTTGTGGCAAGGGCAATTGATCTAACGTTCACGGACAGGGGAGGGGGAGAGGATTTTAGTGTTATTTTAGAAAATTTATACAGATCAATAGAGCATGAAAAACCCATAAAAGCAAAATTTTTGCGTATCTTGAAATATTTGCTTATAATCTTTTATAAGCAGCCGACAATAAAATTCGAACTCAAGGCCCACTTATTTGGCCTATTTTCAATACCATGCTAAACGATCATCTCATTTTAAAAATTTAAAATTATTAAAAAGATAAATTATTTAATATTATATGAGGGGCTTGCATACCATTTTATGATTTTTTTTTTTATCATATTTTTCGCTAATAAGGGATAATTACACTCCCCTCCCTTGATGTTTGGTGTAATTACACGTAGACCTCCTGTGGTTTGGGAAATTACATCCAGCACCCCTGATGTTTGTTTCATCTAACAAATAAGTCCCTCCATTAGTCAAAATTTACCAAATTAACTGATATTAACAAAAACAATAAAAAATATATATATTAATCATTGATTGACTTATTACTAATTTATTGCGGTCAAATAAATATTTCTATGATCAAATTATCCTCATACGTCTTCACGCGTTAATGTATTTGAAAACGTATATCTTCACTGTTATAAGGGTAATTTAATCCGAAAAATTTATTTAACATGCATTAAGCTAGTAATAAGTTAATTAATGTTTAATATATTTTTATTTTTAATTTTTTTGTTAATATCAGTCAATTCGGTGAATTTTAACTAACAAAATAATTTTACTCTAATAATTCCAGTAGTTCTGACAGTGAATAATTGTTTGAAAGTTATTGCTAGCAATAACAAATGATTGAAAAATTGTCACAATAGAGGTATAGCCATACATGTCCACTGAACCCAATGATAGCAAATATAGCCATAACTAGTCTTCTAGGGGACAACCCGACGGCTAGTACTTCAAATTTCTACGAAAATTCTTGAGTTCAAACTTAGACAGGTGAATTTGTGGGGTGTGTACCTATAAAAAGAAAGCAATATATATGTATATATTGGTCTATATTGTCATTATAGATGTCACTAATTATTAATGAGGACAATTCGAACAAATTTTTTGTCCACATTGTCATTAATTATAGGCTAAAATGCATTTTACCCCCTGTGTTTTGTTGAAAAAGCTAAAAGCCCTGTGTTTTAAAAATAGCTAAAAACCCCCTTGTGTTTTAATAAACTCAGCAAAAAACTCCTATTCTGTTAGAAATTAACGGAAGGTGAGATGCACGCGCCTGAAGTGCGTTTGGACTTGGTTTTTTGCGGATTTTGACATTTTTATAATCTTTAATTGACTAAAATACCCTTATATTGTATCTGAAATTACTATAGTCAAAATGACTTTTAAATTTAATTTTTTTTGCATTTTTCTCTCCTCTAAAAATACAAATATTAATAATTATAAAAATAATATAATATTAATAATTTAAATTATTATTTAATTAAAATATTTAAATAAATTTATACTTAAATTTAAAATAATTATTATAATTATTAAAACTAAAAATTAAAACTTTCCTTTAATTATATTTAACATATTTCAATGAATTACTTTTATAATTAATATGATGTTTTAGTTATTTTAAAATTAAAAAATTTATTATTAATTAATTATATGTTTAAATTCTTTTTAATTAAGTAAAATATATATTTAAATAAATTTAAATACAATAAATAATTATTCTTAATTAATTATATATTTAAATATAATTTAAATTATTCTTAATTAACTAAAATATTTAATATATAATTTAAATTAATTCTAAAAATTAAAAAAAATTTGGGGGCGACGGCCGCACAGTAGGGCGACGACGTCGCCGCCGCCCAGACCATGGGCGACGGTGCCGCCGTCGCCCTTCGTCATTATCTGGGCGACGTCGTCGTCGCCCAGATCAGATCTGGGCGACGCGCGACGTCGCCCCCATCTGCAGGGGGCACCCCCCCCCTCCGTCGCCCCATCTGCGGGGTACGGCGCAGTCGGGGGTGGCGCGGGAGGAGGAGGCAGGCGGGGGGAGGCGGGGAGGAGGAGGCAGGCGGCGGGGTGGGGGTGGGCGGCGAGGTGGGGTGGACGGCGGGGTGGGGGAGATTGGGGGGGGGTAGGTAGCAGGGGGTGGGGGGTTGGGTAGATAGTTTTTTTTTTTTTTTAATAAAAATAATTTTTTTTATAATTTTAAATTATTTATATAAATATAAATTAAATAATTAGTTGAATCCAAACCTTTCATTTTTTTGAAATTTAACGGTTGAGATTAATTCATTAGATCTAATGGTCATTATTTGATTAAAAAAAATCCAACGGTTACTAAAATAAGAGGTAATATATATTAAATAAGGGTATAACAGTCATTTTATAAAAAAGTTAACGCGTTAGTTACATTTAAAAAAGGGGCGATTGAGTTATATTTAAGAAAACACAGGGGGGCTTTTAGCCTATTTTTAAACAGAGGGGTTTTCAGGACTTTTTAAACACAGGGGGGTTTTATGCATTTTAGCCTTAATTATACCACATTTTCTATTTCCTGTCAAATACTTTATCCCATCAAAATTGTGATGGAAGATCTGGACCGTCATCGTTTCTACAGGGAAATGACTACTCCTCTGGAGTGTGGCAATTCGAAGCGTTCGGGTACGTGCCATATGGCACTTCCGGTGTATGCATCATGCAGGTTTTCGGGTCTAGCCCACCTCAAGCCACAACCCTAATGCTAAGAGTCTATAATGGGACACTCTCGTACTATCGAGCGCCAATCGTCGTGCCAAACATATATGGGAGATGGTTTAAGTTGAATGTGGTTCATGATGTTGAGGGGAGGAGAGTGGAAGTGTACATTGATGGAGTGCTGAAATATGAGGCAGCTAGCAGAGGTAGAGGTGAAGCTGAGGGAACCTCTCATTACTTCAAGTGTGGGGTTTATGCTCAGAATGATGCTTCTTACTATATGGAGTCACGTTGGAAGAAGATTAGGGTTCTTAAGAAATGTCAATAATGATATGATAGATTTGCCTTATTTGCTCTTTTTAACTTGAATAAATTGGCATAATTAATGTTTAATTTTTTATGTATTCTCAATTTAGTATTCCTTCTCTTTGTAATTTTTTATTCCCCCCCCCCCACCCTTTTTATATAACTAGAAAAAAAAAGATGAGAAAAATCTCATTATTAGTCTCATAAATGAAGCTATTCTCAATTTAGTTTCATTTGTTATAATTTTTTCGTATTGCATATTATAAGTTATAAAATTTATCGTTTTCAACCCTTACTTGACTTTTCCGTCCAGTAATTAACCAAAAAGTCATGGGGCCATTAGTCTAGCATGTGTTTGAACTAATGGTCCGGTGAATTCTCCATTATTTATTGGACAAAAAAGACGTATGAGGACTAAAATTGAGAACATTTCTAACTTATGAGATGCTATATATGTGAGAAAATCGTAAGAAATCGGACTAAATTGAAAAAGAAAACCCTAATATATGAAACCCAAAATGTGATTTCTAATAATCAGCCATAGAAAGAATTAAATGGCAATTTAATAGGACCGCATTATTGATTCCCAAATGCACAGGTTGTGACAGACGTGGCTATGGGTTTAGACCATAATCCCTTGATTATCCATCTTGATGCATCTCCCGAACAGTGGTTTAACCTGTGGAGGAAAGTTTTCGGATTTGAAGCCATGTGGACATGGGCAGCAGAGTGTGAGGAACTCATTCGCACGTTGTGGGGCGGTGGCACGTAAGGTTTAGCGCTGGGCATAAGGTTATGAGGAGCTTATCTAACACTGAAGCAGGTTTAATTAGTTCGGGTAGATTACACTTTGGTCATGCTCGACAACGGGTTATGGAATTAGAAGAGCAGTTGCAGATGTTGGATAAAGATCCGATTAGCTCCAAAGATAGACTGAAACGGGGAACACTGAGACACGGGCTGGAGGAATCGTAATCTTGTGAGGAGCTCATGTGGAAGCAACAAGGGAAGGCTTAGTGGTTTCGGGAGGGGGGCAGAATTACTGCTTACTTTCATGCAAGGGAGTGCTAGACATCATAAAAACTCGATATTTCGCCTACGTAATAAAGATGGTCTCTAGCGCTTTTTGTTAGAGGATACATAGCAGACTATTGTTGAGTATTTTAAGAATTTGTTTAAGTCGATTCATCCTTTAGCCGAGGACATTGATGCGGTAATTTGGGGGATGGTGGCACGAGTCAGTGATGACATGAACGAGGTCTTGACCCAACCGTTTTCCTTGAACGAGGTAAAATTTATTATTTCTCAAATGTATCCTTATAAATCTATGGGGCTGGATGAGATGTTCCCTATTTTCTATCAAAACTCTTGGCATATTGTAAGACCATATGTCACTTCTTTTGTGTTTGAGTTCTTAAACCACCGGATTTTCGATGCGGAATTCAATTACACCTATGTGGTCTTGATACCAAAATGTCCTAATCTGGAGACTATGAGTCATTTTCGTCTTATTAGCCTTTGTAACCTCACTTATAAAATTGCTTCTAAAGTATTAGCTAATAGGTTGAAATCGTTGCTCACGTCCATTATCTGTGAACCTCAATCGACTTTGGTTTCTGGTACGCTTATTATCGATAATGTGCTCGTTGCTTATGAGATTAATCACTATCTAGCACACAAGTATGGGGGCTCAGTGGGGCACGCTACGCAGAAGCACGAGTGGTGTGGACTTTTCTTGAGAAGGTTTTAGTTAAGCTAGGTTTTCACCCTAATTTTATTTCTCTTGTTCTCATGTGTGTTCCCACGACGTCTTATTCTATTATGCTATCGGGTCAGATATTTGGTTACTCTCACCCCAAGAGAGGTCTCCGTCAATGGGATACCCTCTTCGCTTATATTTTATTGTTTTGTGTAGAGGCTCTTAATCTATGACATAAGCCAATGGGAAACTCCGAGGAGTGGCTGTTAGTCGTCATGGCCCTCGAGTTTCTCACTTGCTTTTTGCAGATGATATCTTAATCTTCTGTCAGGCCACGAGTGAGGCGATGCAGTGTGTGGGGCAGGTGTTGAGTTCATTTAAGAAGGCATCGGGGCTGAAAGTGAACTTGGAGAAGCCATCGATGGCTTTTAGTTGTAACGCTCCTAATGCATGTATAGAGGCCCTCGCCAATATTCTTGGAGTGCAGGCTATCTTCCAGAATTTGAAGGACAAGGTGTGGTAGAAATTGCAGAGTTGGAAGTGAAAAAATCTGTGTTAAGTAGGGAAGGTGGTTTTTTGCTCAAGACGGTTGTGCAGCCCATTCCCATGTTTGTGATGAGTTGTTTCCAGGTTCCTTTGTCTACTTGTCGTAAGTTAGAGGGTCCCATGGCTAACTTTCTTTGGCACAATAAAGGGGTAAGAAAAATCGTTGCCTCGCTTAGGATAAGGTTTATGCTAGCAAGGATGTAGGTGGTCTTGGCCTCAAGTAGATGTGTGCCTTCAACCAAGCGATGTTGGCTAAGCACCTCTAGCGGTTGATTACACAGCAGAATAGTCTAATCAATTGCATTTGGAAACAATGGTACTTTCCTACATCCAAGCTGCATGAGGCTCATGCAGTGGCGGGTTGCTACTTCACCTGGAGGAGTATTTTAGCAACGGGGGACTTGATTGCAGCGCAGTCTCGTTGGCAAATAAGCTCTAAGCGGATTGTTCGAGTCTGGACATATCAATAGATTCTTCGACCTATTTCCTTCCAGGTAATTACAACCCCTAACACTTTGTGGTTTCAAGCTACGGTCAATGAGCTGATAGAGGGGGGAGGAAGCTGGAAAGAGGTGGTTATTCGGGAGATATTCAAACCTGAGGATGTGAGTGCCATATTAGAAATCCCCCTTATGCCGGCAGATAGGACCTGTTGCGGTGGCACTGCCAGACGCATGGCAGGTATTTCGATTCACAGTGGTTATAAACTCATTTGCAAAGTGTTTATAAGAAGGAAAAATATAATGACTAATAAAAGTGCTTGTAAGAAAATACGACTTTAGCCTATCATTATCGAACAAGCCAAAAAAGGCTCTTGGCACCAATAGCAAGAACAGTGACCATGGCAGCAACAGGGAAATCACCAGCTTCATGGGAAGTGACTGCATTAACACTTGAACATTCAACAGTATTTGGGCACTAAGGAGATGGAGAAATCCCGTCGAGCTCACCAGGGGATTCTTCCTCGTGTTCAATTGTTTTGGCTATTTTCTCTAACTGCTTTGGTTTTCATCACTAGGCAAAGAATTATTATTAGCTACAATGTAAATAGCTACGGACTAAAAATCATGGTAAATACTTTTTATTAACTACGGTTAAGTAAAATCGATGCAAAAATACAGGTTTTTCACCACAAAAAAGTTATTTGTCATGGCTAAGAGCCATAATAAAAGTATTTACCATGGTTTTTAGCCATGGCAAATGTTTTAGCCACCCTCACAGATACCACGGCCAACAACCGTTGCATGCCGTGGTTAATAACTATTTGCTACGGCTATTTTGTTATCAACCATGAAAATTAGGGATGGCTAAATGTCTCCGATTCTTCAATTTTTCATATGGTCTCTTGTCCTGATACTGCTTTTTTTTTTCTGGTTATATGATATGATTTGATTTGGCTCTCAAAAAAAAGTTGTCATTGAATACTATTAGTGAGTGATATCTATATATGTATATGTATATATAGGGACAATTTAATAATTAATTGTCAATCTCATATTCACAATGCATGTTACCAATAATTGTAATGTGAGAAAATTAAAATTATTACTATTTAATAGGAAACTTTTATAATTTTAGTTATGTAAGTACGTGGGTGCGACACTACAAAAAAAACAATTTATTTAGATGAAAATTTCTGATGATTTATATTGGTCGCAAA
Organism: Sesamum angolense; assembly: GCA_034509725.1. Taxonomy (NCBI): domain Eukaryota; kingdom Viridiplantae; phylum Streptophyta; class Magnoliopsida; order Lamiales; family Pedaliaceae; genus Sesamum; species Sesamum angolense. Next base: position 14,958,926 of record JACGWL010000010.1, read on the forward strand.
ATTTCTCCCAACTTCCGACGATTTTGCAACACATTTTATTTCTTTTCGACGGAATCCTTCCTTAGATGAAAAAATTGCACAATACGTCAGACAATACAAACCGTAGTCGCAAATTTCCTCGGAAATTAGGAAGTGAAAATACTTCCGTCGCTAATCGTAGCAAATTTAGTCGGAAAAATACTTTTTTTGCGTTTTGCGACCATATGTCCGACGGCACATAAACCGTCGGTACTTTCTGACGGAATTTGTCACAGACAGTAAAACTCCAAAAGAATTTCCGAAGACTTGCCGTCGCAACTTTCGTCCCTAAATATATATTTAGGACGTTTATTCCGACGGATTATGATGGTCGGAAATTTGAACTGCTATTTTCTCATGACTAAATTTTGTCGTCGCAAAATGCATCCCAAACATCGTCGCAAATAATCTAACGGCTATTTTTTAACTGCTACATTACAACGGTCATATATTTTTAAAGTTCTGTCACAAAAACCGTCAGCAAAACCAACGAAAATTTGACTAATGGTTATATTATTATGGTCATATTTCGTACCAAATCCGTCAAAAAATCTATTACAAAAAACAGTATAAATTTGAAAGATCTCTCTTATTTGTGTTCTTACTCTCTTGCACCCTACATTTCAAATTAAACTCTAAATTAAACCTTCAAGTTTTTTATATTGATTACATCATATACATATATACTAAATTCGAGCATACTACAATCAGTCATTTTATTCTGAAAGAATTGAGTTGGAGGAAGTGCATTGTTTTCACTAGGTAATAATTAATGTGATTATTTAATTTAAATCTCTCATGTTATTCTTATTTTTATTAATGGCTTATATAATTAATTAGGTATTAATTAATTTGAAATGATTTTTCATTTATATTAATTGTTGAAGTTCTTGTAATTAATATAGCCAATTATATGTTTTTGTATAATTAGTTAAAAATGTTGAGACAATCTAGGAGTTGGATATATGAGAAAAACCAAAAGGGGAATATCGCAGTTTGCAGGAATTTGAGAATTCTATCGAGATTTTATAAATTGGGCTAAAAATTAACATGCACACATGAACAGTGATAAAATTAGGTGTCTGTGTCGCAAGTGTAAGAATCGTAAGTTCAAAACGACAGATGAGGTTATGTATGACATATGTATGAAGGGTTTTGTGGATGGATACTATAATTGGACTATCCATGGTGAGGCATAAGTGATAGAGAACTATGATGATCAACCCGCACCAGTTTGCTTAGAGACGCCTGTTGCACCCGGCATGGGGATGCAATGGGGTGGTTATGAGCAAATGAATTAGGACCAAAGGATGATTTATGATACAGTTGGGCCATAATTTTTCTCGACGCATCAGGAACCTAAAGCCGAGGGTGCTAGTAGCTCTTTTCCTGCAGGCGCTAGTTCGTATGAATATGATGTGTCCGGCATATCAGAGCGATTTTTTGATGTAGTGCAGGCGGCAGATTAGCCTTTGTATAGCGTGTGTGATCAATCCCAGTTGGCAGCAGTGGCAAGGCTGGTGAACATCAAGGCTGAACACAAGATGTCTGAAAGATGCTATGATTAGGTGTCCCAGTGGGCTAGTGATCTATTACCCCGCGATCACACTCTTCCCTCTAATTATTACAATACCAAGAAGATGATAAGAGATTTGGGTTTACTGGTCGAGAAAATTCATGCGTGAAGGAATAGTTGCATGTTGTACTGGAAGTACGATATTGATATGGAGTACTGCAAGTTCTGCGGTGACCATAGGTACAAGCCCACTAGGGACCGAATTCCCCGCCGTAAGAAGTCCCCGTATGCTGTTCTTAGGTACTTATCACTTACCCGACGTCTACAAAGGTTGTATGCTTCACCAGCGACTGCTGATCATATAACATGGCATGCCAGCCATGTTACGGAGGAGGACTCTATGTGTCATTCTTCTGATGCCAAAGTCTGGAGGCATTTTGACCGAACATATCCAGATTTTACATTGAAGCCCCATCACGTTAGATTAGGTCTTTGCATAGATAGATTTGCTCCCCACTGGCAGTATGGTCGAACTTACTCATATTGGCCAGTTATAATTACACCATACAATCTTCTACCGGAATGTGTATGAAGTCCGAGTACATGTTCCTGATGATAGTAATTCCTGGTCTGTCCAATCCAAAGCATTTGATCGAGGCATGTAGGTGTACGGATGCACGATCATGCCACAAAACCAGGCCTTCATAATGCGTGTGGCTTTGATGTGGATCGTGAATGAGCTACCAGCTTATGGAATGGCGTATGGATGGAGTATTGCGGGTATTATGGGTTACCCTATTTGTATGGATGACACAAGCGCATTTTATTTGCAACACGATCAGAAGGCGTGCTACTTTGACTGGCACAGACGGTTTCTCCCTCAAGATCATCCGTACCAGAGAAACAAGAAAGCCTTCATAAAAAATCGTCAAGAAAGAAATATTGCAAGGCCTAGGCTAATCGGAGAAGAGATCCGTGTACGGATGGAAGAGTATAGTAATCCAATTAAACAACCACTAGTACACCCACCAGGCTATGGCACAGAACACAAGTGGGCGAAAAAAAATATCTTCTATATTGGACCACGCACTTAATACGGCACAACCTTTATGTCATGCACATTGAGAAGAATGTGTTTAACAATATCTTCAATACCGTCATGGACATTAAAGGGAAAATCAAAGGATAATCTAAATGCACGAAAGGATTTGGCAATCATATGTAATCGTCCAGAGCTTCAGGTTGATGAACGCAAACCAAACGTTATGTCGAAAGCAGTGTAAACCCTGACCAAAGACTAGAACAGAAAGGTATGTGAATGGAGTTTTACTGGGATTTACTGAGATATAATTGTTGATAATATTCTTGTTAATTAATTATGTTAGTATAATGGCGTTTTTTAGTTCATTTTGGTGGAGTTTTTAGTTCAAGACAAACAAATTGAATCACATGCAGAGTATGTATGAATTGGGATTTTGAGTGTGCATGTTGTGAATTATTTGAAACAGAAGTCCTTTGATATATATATGTCCATGTCTTTTCCAGTTTTATATATTATATATGATTTACTACAATGAATCACACATTGCTCACCAATTATATATATAATGAGAACAAAAATGTAAGGCAAAAATATGTCCATCAACTGCAATGCACCCCTATTCATGACTGAGAAGAGAAGACCTTATCTTCAACCTTCTCAAGTACTAAGATTCAATCATTCGACAACCTATTCAGTTCGGGTTATGAAACTATGTACTATCTTGTGTTATCTTGTGTTTGGTTGAACTTTAACACATGAAAAATATAAAGTCTCTTCAAATTTTTGTATTTGACATATTTATTTATTATTTATCTTGTTGACGACTATGAATGTTGTATTAGAATGTCTAATTCATTTTTTTCTTTTATTAATTTCTCAATGTAGACATGGGCTTTTTCTTCTAGGGTAAACAATATCAACAGCTTTTGAAATTAGGTTTAGTTATATAAATATTTTCTATGATTTAAAAATTGTAAATATGTCGTGTGAGGATTTAGTCGTAATTCAAATAGCCTTCTAAAATTAGTTACACTGACACCCTTTTAAAGAATGTACTTGTAATTTTCATTTTGGAATTACATTCTGCAAACCTATAATTTTGGAATAATAGATATGACTCGAGGGTTTACTCCACCACCATGGGGTCGTCGTCGGGGATGTGGAAAGATGGTTAGACCACGTACCCCTAATGCTTCTGATACCGCAGAAGTATCGAGACAGCCCCTCCCGACACCTCCTGTCGCTCCTGCAGCAGATGAGCCTCCACAGAGCCCTTTGATTGACCCAACGCCACTTGATCCGTCTAGCGTGCCACCAGGAACGTTGACAGTTGGGGGATCCTTTGCATCTTCCCCCAGCCCATCATTTGTTCACAAGCACCTACAGCATCCCGAGAGACACGTAAGTTCATTACCCTTTGCCGAGGCCTGGTAAGTTCTACAATCTTCTTTTTTTTTCCTAATAAACAAATAAAATAAGTTTTGTACTTGAATACTGATAACAATATTCCCAATGACAGGTATAATCGGAATTTCCACTCTTGCATAGGCTCAGTGATTTCGGGCCGCTTCATGCAACCGTGGAAAAGCTACAAACAGATCCCCAATCCCAGAAGAATTTTTTGTTCGAGGAGTTGAAGGTACGTATATTTTCCATTTCTTCAAACTAAAATTTGATATTAGATTTATTTTTTTTGTACTGATAACCAAATTGTTTCTTGTCTTGCAGCGTGTATATTGGTGGAATTGCCCAGACATACTAATGCAAAATATCTTCAATAGCTACGCAACCTCCTCGCTCAGTAAAACATTCGCAGAAGCCAGGGCGGCGGGTGCACAACCTAATTGGTTAGGGGACGAAATTTGGCATGACCTCCAGGCGTACTGAGACAGTGATGAGTTCAAAGCAAAGTCGGGCAAGAATAAGGTTAATCAGGTGGCCAACCTTGTAGCGGCCAGCACCGTCTACCGTGGTGGGTCCACCTCAGTTGGAATGCATAAAAGAAAACTCGTAAGTAAATTTTAAACTTTACATTGTTAATTATTTTTATTAATGTAGTAAATTCAAAAATTTCTTACTTATTCAAATATCTATGCAGGAGGCCCAACTTAGTCGTCCACCTAACCAGATGGAGGTATTCGCTAACTGTTATAAAAAGAAGGCAGACGGAACCTGGAGTGAGAAGCGGGCCGAGGAGGTCGTGGTAAGTTTTTGAACATTTCTTTTATAAATCAAATTTTAGTTATTTAATAATAATTTTTTATTAGTTATTTACTAATATATTTTAATATTTATTGACTAATAAATTTTATTTAATTATTTTCAAGAAACTTATCAGAAGCTACTCGAAGAACGTGTCTCTCAGCCTGCTTCGGGGGAGGTGGGCTCATCAGATGGTACTTTCTCAATTGTTTAAGAAGACCAGTTGTGGGCTGAGGCTGCCAGCGAGAGAAAGTAGGACCGAGTCTTCGACATGGGGTCTGATACTTTGATGTCATATGCCGCCCAGCCATGGACCACAAAAGCCCCACCATCTTCGTCCACTGCTGCTCCTTCGCCGACTGACACCAAGCTTGATAAAATAATATTGGTCTTGAGTGCATTGTGCACCAAGATGGGGATGCCACAGATAATTTCGAGATGGAATCAACCATTGATGCCCCATCGACGGAACAGCGCAGAAAGCAGCCGAGGATGCAACAGACGAGCCAGAAGCATAAGATTAGGATTTAGTCTACTTTTGGATTATGCACTTTGTAAAACGATACTATTTACTTTTTTGTTTAAGTATGCTTTTACTAGAGAAAATATGGTTCCCAAAAACTTATTTTTAATAAAATATTGAAAAAGTTACAATTTTTTTATAAAATATAATAAATATTTGGGATGGATTTTGGAATAAAAACTGTCGGAAATATTTGCAACGAATTTTGTGACGAAAGATATTGCAAATTATGTCAGAATAATTTTGGGATAGAAATTGTGATGTATTTGGTCCGAAAGACTGTTGGTCCGAAAATCGTCGGAAATTTTCATCGAAATTCATATGAGCGACGAAATTGTCGAAAATTCCGTCGAAAATTCTGTTTCTAAAAACCCTTTTTTTTTTTTTTTTTTTGTAGTGAAAGAGGTAACTTTTTTACCTATAATTTTTGAATTTTTGCGCATATTTGAGGATAAAATTAAATTGGCATGAATTAATTTGTTAAATTGGCCTTTTTTGTTCTTAATGTGTGAAAGTTTTAAATTATACGATAAAATTGCCAAAGTGGAAAAATTGGCACCCCATGTATTAAAATTGCAATTTTTCCTACTTAATTTATAACTTTAGTGACATCTTTAAATTATCAGTATTTATAAATTTAATATTTATTAATATTAATTGTCGATCCTAATCTATTTATAAGTTAATATAATATTTACATTATTCTGGACACGTATAGAATACTAGGGTTATGTTATATAATAACATAACCCTAGTGGTAGAAAATTAATTAGCTAAAAGAGAAAAGAAATCCCTCGTCATATAACCAATTTTAAAAATAGAAAAAACCCAAATTAAATCCAGTAAAATCCAATATACCAGAACAAGGAAAACAGCTAAACCATGCAAGAACTACATCACTAAAAACATCAATAACAACACCATTTTAGTACGTAGTACAACATGGTAATTCATACTCCAACTCCGGAACCATGCATCAATATTCATAATACATGCAAATCTTGAAACTGATCATCAACCAACATACAACACACACACACACACACACACACACACACATATATATATAATATATATATATCACTTCTCCACATCCTCATCAAGTACTCATCCATCTCAAAAAGGCTGTCCTAACGGGCTCGGAACAGGCCCGAATCGGGCAACCTCAGAGGCGACGGCATCGCAGTAGCCCCTCAAAATGCTGGCCTGGTCAGGGCTGTACCCGAGGGCGCTCAGCACAGCGGGCCAGCAGCTGTGCGTGATCAGAGTGATGGCCTGGCAACATGGTGGAGTTATGTCGATGGTCCCGTTGGCGAAGTAAGCGATGATCTCGTTGGAGCAAGACCTGATCTTGTAGAGTGCAATCAAGCAATCCAGGGCCGGGCCTTGGAGTTCAGGGGTGGAATTGTGATCCGGTGGGAATGGGAGTTCCCTGGCCTGGAAACTGGACATGATGAGAGTAGTGGTGATTGTGAGCAAGAACAAGAAACCCTTTGCATCCATTTTTAGGGTTTGAGTGATTGATGATGAAGTGGAGGAGAATTGAGGGCTGGATTTATAGGTGGAAGGAGTGGAGAGGGCATTGCATTGATGTGGAATTACTGCAGAAATCAAAAGACAATAGGAATGGGAATGGGAATGGGAATGAAATAAGTGGATTATTAATTTGAGTAGTACTCTTTTTGGCATTGATGAAGATTGATATGGGGATGAATGCCCTGAAAATCATGTCATTTTCACCGCATTGAATTTTCTGTTACAAATCCTATTTCATCTTCTAGTCCACTCAACAACAGATACATATGCACTATGTGTATAAAGATGATATCATATATTTTATTTTATTTTTTAAAATTATACATGTGTGCAGCATGTGTATGTCGAACAATATAGAAAATTCAATCCGCATTTTCACTTCTCAATGTCCAGCACTCTCAAGTGAGTTTTCGGGACGTTTGGTTTTATTTTCAATTTTTATTTTTTGTTTCGCGCATTTTAATGATGTGAAAATGTTTTCTTGGTTTTTGCGGAGAAATAAAAATTAATATATTTGGATTGTATCTTTTCATACCTAAATTTATAGATACGAGAAATACGAATTTGTTTGGCTTTAATTTGTTCTGTAGGTATTTTTTAGATATTATATTTGAATGTATAGTATAATATATATTATTTTTATTTCTAAAAATGTCAAGATGACATGACAACTTATTTTGTTTTGACCTCCTCATAACTAAAGATAAAATAAATAATGAGGGCTAGAAGTGCATACGAGAAAATAGACTTGCGCTACAAATTTTCATTAGAACTGGACTTTTTCAATGAGATTAGACTAAACAAAAAATGAACTTTTAAAAATATCCAAACGCATTGTACTGACTCTTGTGTGAAAAATAAAAATGTCTAAATTAGTATACTATGTGATAAGCGATCTTACGAAAACATGTTATAGAATGAAAACATGTTTGGATTTGTACTTTTATATATATATATATATATATATATATATATTATAATATATATATATATATTAGTAAAATTGTAGTATTTTTTGTACAAAAAGATATGATAGAATAAATTTTCTCGAACTTATGTTAAAAAAAAAAAAATCCAACCAAATATGATAATAATAGATAGTTGAATTTGTACAAAGATGAAAATGGGACTTTGAAAAGCAAACAAGGCAAGGTTTCTTGCTCGTATATGAATTGGAGCAAACCGTTGTTTATGGGGTAGCTATGGTCAAACGTTCTTTTTGTACCATATATATATATATTATGTATATTCTTTATTTTCAATCAAATTAAATGCTAGTGATCATGAAGTTACTAAAAAATTAGTCACGAATAATTAAGTAAAAATAATATTAAAATTAGGGGTGTTAATGGCTCTTGCTGGTTAGGGTGGATTTTGAAGCCTTACATAGGTCTGGGGCGGGGGCTAGGGCTAGGTTTTAACATTAATGATTTATACACGGACCTATCCCTATTTTTTTTAATTTTTATTTATATATATATATATATATATATTATATATATATTATTATATTATATTTAATACGTTTAAGTAACACATATTTTAATGCCTAAAACATTAACCTTTTCAATAATGATATTGTCTTATTTAGAAAGTCATCGCAGTATTATTTTTTTAAAAAAATCTATGTTTTCATATTTTAAAAATATAAATGATCAAGTCTACTGAGTTCAATCCAGTGGATCGCAGGTCCAAATCTGTATTCAAAAATATTTTAGCAAGAGGGGTTCGAATTTCAACAAATCTGTCTCATTGTCATCCCTAATTAAAATCGTCCCTCGTCACATGTACTAAATGACAAGAACTTTTATTTTATCAATATAACAATTTTAAAATACATGATTTTAACAGTGACAATACTAATAAATATATCACTAAATAATTATTACAATACAATTGTCACTAAATTATTAAAATACGTGATTTTTTAATGTAATTTTTAAATCATATAAGTTTTGTCTAATAAAAATTTATTTATTTAAATATATTTTCTGCCGACATTCACAATCTAATAAAAAAAGGTAAAATTACACTTTTGGTCCTCTAACTTTAGGTCATTAGCACTTTAGTCCTGTCCTTTTTTACGAATTTAATCATGTGCATCACATTTGATCATTTTTTGATAAATTTAGTCCTGTATTAATAATTTTGGTCCTAACGACTCATAGTTATAAGATAAAAAATGATATTTATTATAGTGTGAATGGGACCAAAATTATCAACACGAGACTAAATTTGTCAAAAAAAATCAAATATGAGATGCTCAGGCATAAATTCATAAAAAAAAGGACTAAATGTGTAAATAAGTAAATTACAAGACTAAAAGTGCTAACAACGTAAAGTTACAGGACCAAAAATATAATTTTGCCAAAAAAAATCAATTTCTAACAAAGAAAATTTGTTGTTGGACATTTAGACAAGGCCCAAATTCAAAGACTCAAGAGTCCATTAAATTCGTATAGACTCCGACGCTTACTTACACCTACCGCGCACAATAGCATTCCCTCCTGAAAGCTCAAAGTAGACCTAGCCATAAATTGATAATACTAAAATAGAGATAAAATGCGAAAGAGGTACTATATTTTGGGCAACTTTGCGATTTAGGTACCATACCTTTCAAAATAGCAGATTTCATACCATAAGTTATGAAAATTGCAGATTTGATACCACAGCTCATGTTTTGAAATCTCTTATCATGGCTTATCTTTTAAAAATATCATTTTAGCCCCAAAAAAGTTTGATTTTCGCAGATCTAGTCCCCTTGATTGTGAAACTCTAAACGGATATATTAGGCTGGAAGACCTTACGATCTGATCAGTTACTAAGTTCATCCTGAAAAGGAATTCTTAGATCTGAGATCGAAGAGGATACAATGCCAACGTATCTAAATGAGTTTTACATTCACAGTCGCTTGAAAATGGTATCAGAGCCTAGGTTTATTGAAAAAATATATGGTTAATATTATATTTAGATATTTTTCCACTAACGGAGGAGACCTTCCAAGAGAAAATGGAACCGAACGAGAGTTCGAGTTACAATGACAACAGGGAATATTTCCAGATTCTGGAAAGACAGAAAAAGGATGTCCTTCGGGAAATTCTGTACAAATGTGACCATGGTCCATACAAAGGCCCATGTAAGATGAAAGCAGCTCCTCGGACTCCCGAGGAACCACAGAACGGGGATCTAACAGAGATAAACCCGATTTTTGACCCAGAAGGACCTAGGCATCCGAATCCTACTGGAAGTTCCAGGACAGGTGGTGAAGCGTTTGCAGACCACTGAGATCAACGGACAAATTCCAGCCCGAAGGAATGGAAAAGGTCAATACCTACACCAATATCTCTCTAAAAATTATGATTAGAGGTGTTAATTGGAAGGAGATCGAGGCTGATACCTCGAAAATCTCTCAAAATCTGAGGGAAATACAGAAGACGGTTCAGGACTATGGACATAGGTTATCCAACGTACCTATGAAAGTAGACTCCTTGTGCCACAAGATGGACGAGATTCTTAAGATCCTCCCAGATCTACACAAGAATCTTACAGATCTGAAGACCGAAGTTGCAGATCTGAGAATAAACCAACGGGACAAACCTGAATCATCCATATCCAGATAAGAACGGATCAGGGATGCCCTTGGGACGGTACCTCTTCTACACCAGAAGGGGAAGGCGAAGGAGATCCCGAAGCCGAAAACTCGGGATGAACAGATCCAGGAGATCCTTAACTCCATAAAATAATGGAGGTAACCAGAGCGGATCTATCAGATCTACAAGAATTGGCTGAATCATTTTCCCCAACTTGGGATTGTGGACTTAGTCAATATTCATACCAATGAAGTAACTCCAGTACTACCACCGCCGGAGGGGAGCACATGTTCCAATGAAGCTCCACAAGATCACCCGATGAGAGAAAGTGCAGATTTCCACACCAACGCAACACCAACGTTTGTGGGAACCAGACTTCGAGAGAATCCAGGAAGAAATCCTAGGAGAGCACCTGAAAATACACCTTGGGCAAGAAGGATGCTTCAGCCCTTACATCCATACGGTGCTGTTCTAAATCTGGATGTTATCAACTTCCGAAACATGGAGAAGCTGATAGATGAATGGGTAGCAGCCATAAAGATTGCGGCAACTACCTTAGAACTCGACAAAGAAAACTTCATCAAATTAGTGGAGTTGAGCTTAGAGGGTTCTGTAAAGATCGGATGGGACAATACCCCAGCCGATACTAAAGCCAGTATCCTTGCCGGAGATTCCAAGAGTGCAATTGCGGATAGGCTAGGAAGGCTTATTAAGATTCACTTCATCGGAGATGGATACTTCGAGGGAAGTAGAACAGAGAAGGCTAGGGAGTATGCACAAGCTCTTTTCAGCCTTGAATTAAAGAGTATTTGCGCAGTAGATGAATATATCTATTGGTTTCATAAGTATTTCTTTCAGAGTGGAGTAGCAGTGGAGGTTGCAGCTCCAATGTTCTTTGCTAAAATCTGTAGTCCATGGAGGAAAATATTGATACAATCATACAAAGTACCGGAGGGACAAATAGATTCAGTAGCAAGGAGAATGTCTTTCCTCAAAGACAAGTTGAAGGATTGGTGTTATCAGGCATCCATCCAGAAAAACATGAAAAGACTGAGAGGTACGATCAAACGAACCCTTCTCTGTTGATAATAATGATTTTCCTACTGTTATAGGAGAATCAGGAGAGCCGAGGAAAAGGAGGAAACACAGGAGTGATCTATACTCCAGGAATTCCAGAAGAACTCCTTTCAGGCGCAGATCATGGTGGTCCAAAACCAAAGCCAGAACATATAAATCTGGGCAAGGAGCGGACCAACAGGGCTTCATCCCAAGGATCTAGACGAACAGATGCAAGATCCACAGGGAGAACCCCTACAAGAAGAACTTTCAGACGGGCCCATACCCGACTAATGAAAGTTTCAAAGATTGCAACTGCTGGACATGTGGAGCAAGAGGACATATCGCTCCAGATTGCCCGCAGAAACGTGGTGAAATCAGAAAATTCGAAGCCACGGACGACATATTAGACGCAGTCTACTATGGTGAATTGGTACCATACCAATTCGAGGATCTTCCTTCGACGAAAGTGTCTATGAGAAGAAATGGACTGATTCGGATGGATCTTCAACCGAGTCAAAATAATCACAATGAGGAAGATAGGCTTCAGACCTCTGAAAGCCTGTCAGGATTCTTTTCCAGGATGACGGTATCAAACAAAACCATGGAAAGAATCATGAGACAAGACTCCAACCTCAGTCCATATGATGGATTCAGAATTGGAGGAATTAGTAAAGTCCTCAACCAGATAGGACTAAACCAGAGAAAGCATCACATAATCTACAAAGTAAGTTCAGGTGAGTTCGCTATTCCATAGAATTTACTGGTAATGTGATGGAAATGCAGCTTATTCCTAAAGAAGAAATTCTTGAAGAATTAAGTAGGCTCAGAGAAGAAGTAGCAGTTACTATGAAATGGATCCACATAGGAACTATTGAAGTAGTAATAAAAGCAACTTTTAAGGAAGGTATTGATTCAGAGATACATTTATCAATAATGGATAGAGAATCAATAACTTGAGAGATGGTTGTCTTGGGACAATGATAGGTAATTTGTATGCAGGAAAATTGATGTTTGATATTCATCCTAGGATTGCATACAACCTAGCTGACCAAGATTTCAGTAGAGTCTTAACCCTTCATCAGGATTTTAAAAGAAAAGATCTAATGAAAGAAGGAAATAGACCATATTCTATAACTTATAGAATTGCTTATGCCCTTTCCAATACACATCATTCGGATTTATTCCTTAGGAAAGAGTATATCGAAATTCCAGAATTTTCAAGGAATTTGCTAAGGTAATGGCACCAGATCCAATTAGGATACCTAAAATAGGTGGTGTCGATATCGTTATAAAAGATCACCCAGTCTTAGACAGAACAATGAGTTCTAGGATTGAGTTTGGTAGCAGGATGTCCTTTTCGAAGATAGGATAATTGGCTACAAAGGAAAAGAGAAAGACTTAGCTAGAGTCTTGACTCCTCAAGAGATTAGGGTAGATAACGTAAAACTTAAATGCCCTGAAGGATGGAAAGAAATACAAGTTATATTTGACATCACTAAGAATGAAAATTTTTTTCCTTGTGATGACTTATATCATTTGCAGCAACCTGTTGTTGGTAGATATGAAGGCATGTTAGAAATAGCAGGCCATGAATTTCTAGTTGCAGGTGTTGCAGGACGAGAAAATGGGTGTATGACTTTGGGGTTAAGTTTCCTCGAAGATCATAAACCATGGGAAGAAAATGGTATGGAGTTCAGTCTTGATGGTGTGACCATAAGGATTGAATGACAAGCCCCTTTTCTATATACATATCTGTTGGTATGTTATATGATCAATATAAGACAGAATATTTTGCAGCTTATATTGACTCAGGATCAGGAATTTGCACAGCAAAGCCTGGAGTTTTCCCTAAGGAAGCAAGGGAAACATTACCTGTCATTGCAGGAAGGGATTTTTCACAAAAAATCCTAATACTCAATACAGGAATTCGAGAGGCAAAAATCATGATCGGGGAGCATTTGGAACGCCCTGGTTCAGGGTAAAAACACCTCCCATTTACTTTCATGATACAGGTGCTGATATCTTGCTGGGTAATAATTTTATTCAAACATTTGCAAGATATATGCAGGATAATCAGAGAAATCTGTTAATCTTTACTACTAACTGTGGTAATGAGATACAGGTTCTGCGAAGAGAAAAGGCATTTAACAGAATAATGCCTATAAATTTTCGCAGCAAGCGTGGTGATTTCGATGCCAAATTGACTAATCCAAAAATGCAGATAAAAGGAAATTTGGAAAAGTTCTCTTGTCTTTCAGGCAACAGGGACTCATCGATAGCGATAGTTTCTACGAGGAATCTGAGGAAGAAATCAAGAACCTCAGGGAAGCCCTGGTAGAACTAAAGACAATGGACATAAGCGAAGAAAGCATTCTTTCTCTCGAAAATGTCAAGCGACTCATCCAGAGAAATTTCAGTGAAAATCCTCTGGCATGGTGGGATAGGAACAAGATCGAAGCTACTCTAAAGATTAAAGAAGAGTGCAAATACGAGTATGTTCGATACAAGCCTATTCAGATGAACATGGAGGACAAGAAGGATATGCAGATCATTATCAAGGAGCATATCAGCCTTGGACTCATTGAGCCTGGAATCTCTGCATACAGTAGCCCTGGATTTCTGGTAAGAAACCATGGCGAGATAAAGCGAGGTAAACCCAGGTTGGTAATTAACTATCAAGGTATTAATAAAATACTTGAATTTGATGGTTATTACATCCCGAGTAGAGAGCACTTAATTGATTGCATTAAAGGTGCAAAAGTGTTTTCCAAATTTGATTGCAAATCTGGTTTTTATCAGATTAAAATGGAGAGTGAATCAAAGAAGTTTACTGCATTCTCCACACCACAGGTCAATATCTGGAACGTATTACCAATGGGTTTAGCTAATGCACCCCAGATATTTCAAAGGAAAATGGATAATCTCTTTAAAGATTATTTTGAGTTCATGTTTGTCTACATTGACGACATCCTGATTGCATCTAAAAATATGAAAGATCATATTAAACATTTAGAATATTTTCTGATGCATGTCATAAAGAGGGTTTAGTACTTTCTGAAAAGAAAGCTACTATAGCGTCAATAAGATTGAATTTTTAGGAATTCTTATTGACGAAGCAGGTATTGAGTTGCAGGAACATATTGTGGAGAAAATCCGCAATTTTCCCGATGTACTCAAAGATAAGAAGCAATTACAAAGCTTCTTGGGAGTTGTGAATTTTGCAGGTATCTTTATAAAGGATCTTGCAAAATACAGAAAGGATTTCCGGCCACTTTTGAAAGAAACAGAAAGTGCAAAGTGGAAATGGGAGGAAATCCATACACAAAGGGTTCGTGAGCTAAAGCAGGTTTGCAATAATCTGCCAAAGCTTGCAATACCGCAGGACGAGGACGAATTGGTAGTCTACACAGACGCCAATGATTACAGATGGCAGCAGTGCTCATGAAAAGGACTACTACAGGGGAAGAACCTTGTAGATACACAGGAGGGTTGTTCACTGAACAACAAGCCCAAGTGTGGCACATCAATGAGAAGGAATTCTTTGCTGTTTGGAAGGCTTTTAAGAAATGGCCTTTGTTCTTACTTGCTAAAGAATTTATATTGAAAGTTGATAATACTAATGTTAAAGCTTTCCTGAAAAATAAACTGGAATCAAAATTGAGAAAACTCGTATTATCAGATGGCAAGCTGAATGCCAATATTATTGTTATAATATTGTCGTTATTAAATCTCATGAAAATGTTTTTGCAGATTTCTTGACAAGAGATGGAGGGATATGAAGCCAACTCCGTCATGCTGAGACTCAGGCACCTCAGAGAAAACCTCGAGGAGCTTGACCGAGAATTTGGACGGCTAGCGGTTAATGCCCAGGTAGCCGGACAAGTCCAACGAGCTGATCTGGACAAAGTCCAGACAAATATCAGGAGTTCCTTGGTAGCTTCAACGGCGCTATGGAACGCTCTACAAGAACCAATTCGAAATGTATCGCCCTCGGTGATGACTCGCGAGTTGAGAGAGCAGGGCTCTAAACCTGCACTTAGAGTACAGGACTCTAAACCTATAGCGGCAGATTCAAGTACTGCTTGCACAAGGCCATCATCAGATTCTGGTGAAACGGCGACGGACAAGTCACAGGGAGTGAAAACCTCTGATGATTCGAGTCAACCCAGCACCTCTGGGGTTAAAGAGGGAGAGATTAGTCTTAGGCCAATGACAGGCACTTCTAAGACTAATACTAATGAATTATCTTCTTCATCTTCTTCTGCTTGGCAGGTATATCAAAGATGTGGGAAAAATTAATTTCCCGCAAAGGTGTCAACCCAAGCAAGACCATTATCGAGACCACTGGAAAATATAATAGGGTCTGGATGATGGAAGGATCAAAACCCGAAGAAGTTCGAGAATGGTATGAGTTTGGAGCTCTGACTTCAGTTCATACTATGTCAAGTTTTCCGGAAATCTCCAAATTACCGGAATGGATTAGTGGGCGGTATACGATTCATGGCAAAACAATCCCCACTTAAAGAAAGGAGATATCTTGGAGCTAAAATTCATTTCAGCAGCTCAAAGATGGCAGGAAAAGGGTCTCATCCAGCGTTTCATTTCATCAAGCTATAGAGACCAGACATGGTGGCTTTTAACAGAATCAAAGCTACCACAGAAGCAGCTCCGCTGGTGTCGCTATTAGTGAAGACGATATTTCCACCAGAAGAGCTTGGGGTCTATGGGTCTGTCTCACCGAGATGGACAAAGTCAAGTATCCATTCAAGATCTTCTCAAACAAGGTGAATGGATCATTCCTGTTAAATTCCATGACGGAAAAAAGCACTGAGTTTGCAGAAAGCATGTTCGAAAAGAAACGAATGCTTATATGGGAGAACAAGCTGCCTGCAACTGAGTCCACAAGGATGAAGGCATGCAACATGTTGCATGTTGGGCAATGGCATAACCATGTATGCCCTTGCTGCGAGAAACAGGAAAAACCACTGTTCGGCATAAAGATACGGGTGACCCAAAAGAAACCCGAACCAAACCCGGACAAAGGTAAAAGGAAGAATTTTTACAAGAACAAGTAAAAATCGAAGGATGTAAAAATTCAAAAAGGAGACTGTCGGCAGAAACCGACAAAAACCAACAGTCAGAACCAGCTAGCAATTGAATGGCCGACAAGCCATTATGGAATACAGCTGGAAAGAACGATGACGGAAGCAATGACGTCATCCAGATGACAAACGCAAGGACGTCATCAAAAACAAGTCTGAAGTCCGCATTTGAAGTCCGCGGATGGCTATAAATAAGGAAGCAGCGAAGCAGAAAGGGATCATCAAATATTTTCCCCTACTCTTCAAAGCATAACTTCCAAGTCTCTATCTTTGTAAATTTTCAAGTTTTTAGTTTATGGGGGTTTCCCCAAAAAGTCCAGCCCTCAATACCATGAGAGGCTAAACAGTTGTCTCCTCCAACGGAGGAAATAGTATCTATGTAATATTTCCTATATTTCTTCAATAAAAGAAAGGTTTTTGTTCAACCTGTCAAACCAAAATTTTATCAAGTCTCTATATTGAAAATATCTCTACGCCCTAAGGTAGGAAACGAAATAGGGCTGTGCTGTTTGTTGCTGAAGGAGCTAAGGACCTGCGAACCATCTGCTGCGGTAGTGTGGTTGGAAGAAGTCCGTAAAACCGAGGACTTGGAATACCCGGCAACAACGCGGTCAAAAAAGGTATGAATTTATAGAGGCTTAATTCTATTTCGGAAGCATGTTGGGCCTGATAAATTGAATAGTGAAGGGAATGAGTTCTGCGAAAAAAAAAAAAAAAAGTTTTAGGGACTGAATTGATACTTTTTGAAAGTTTTAAAGGCCAAAAGCAAAGGTGGTACCAAAACTGCAAGTCTCTGTAAAGTATGGTATCGAAGTTGTGATTTTGTAAATAATGGTACCTGTTTTGCAAAGCTCTATAAACTACAGTACCAAAATTGCAATCATCTCTAATAAAATATATAGTTTGAATTTTGACCTTTTCTTTTTAAGAATTATTAATAATTATTTTATTATTCTCAAACATCCAAACATTTAAATTCTACCCATTACCAACGTTCCACATCCAAACTCCAATTTCAAATTTTAAATTGCATCCCATCATAAATGAAAGATACATCCCAACTATCTCCAAAATTAATTAAATTTTAAAATAAATTACAACCGACTCTTCTAAAATACGTCTCATTATTTGAATTTTTGAAATTAATGGACATCTAACAAGTATTCTTTATAAATGGACTATTACGATGGGGTGTTTTTTAAATAATTTTTAATTTTAGGGGGTATTTGAAAGAGATAATTAAACTCTCCTCTCTTGCAATTTGGTGTAATTATACGTAGATCCCATGTTGTTTAGAAATTGCATAACCTAAAGTTTTTTTTTCTGTCTAACAAATAGGTCCGTCTATTAGTTACAATTAACTGAATTTTATTGATATTAGCAAAAAAAAAATAATGAAAATTGATATTTGCTCTCGATTGACTTATTGCAGGTCAAATAGTTTTTTTTTT
The DNA here is from genome assembly GCA_034509725.1 of Sesamum angolense. Lineage (NCBI taxonomy): Eukaryota > Viridiplantae > Streptophyta > Magnoliopsida > Lamiales > Pedaliaceae > Sesamum > Sesamum angolense. Next base: position 14,976,965 of record JACGWL010000010.1, read on the forward strand.
CCCACTAAACTACCCTTATAACATTGAAGATCTACCCCTCACATGCATTAACGCGTAAAGATTTATGAGGGTAATTTGATTATAAAATATTTGTTTGACATGCAATAAATCAGTCAATTGAGGACAAATATAGATTTTTATCTAATTTTTTTATTAATATCAATAAATTCGATATTTTTTTATGAACGGAAAGACTTATTTGTTAGACAAAAGTAGATCTCAGGAGTGCTAGATGCAATTTTCCACACCACAGAGGATTTACATGTAATTACACCACAACTCAATGAATGAGAGTATGATTGTACCTATTTGTACTTACATAAATTTTCAGGAGAGTTTGTTGTAATTTATCCTAGATTTTAACGATAAACCAAAATTTAAAAAAAAAAAAAAAAAAGAATTGAAAAGAAAACACAACGTTGGACATCCAAATATAATTTTTAGTTCTTTTTATTATTGTACCGAGTAATATATTTTTCTAAAAAAAAATACTTGGCACAATTATCTTGATATTTTTTAAAATAAAAAACAATCAATAAATAATTAGAAAAAAATATAAGCAACCCCTGCAATATTACAAATGAGCAAATTACCCCTCTATAAAAAAATTAATAATTTATTTCCTATATTTTTTATAATGCAACAATTTAACCCCGAATTCCTCATCTCCCGTATTTTTAAAGTTGAAACAAAAGAGGATAAATTACTATTTTTTTATTATGGGGGAGTAATTTGCTCATTTACAATATCATAGAAGAGTAAATTACATTAAGCCCTAAATAATCACGGGTTATATTTATATCTGAATCGTTGTTCTAGAGTTCTTTTTATAGTTAAAAAACCTAATAATTTTTCAAAATATCATGCATACGTCATCACAGTTTATAACGGTCTTTGTTGACCAGTACATATGAAATTATAAATGGGGGTGGGAAATGGTAATGCAACAAAACAAAAAAACACTAAAATTGTTGCTTTATGTTATTAAAATCGTTAATTAGTGTCATAAGCACATGGGTTGTTGTCAATTAGGCACATGGAATGAGGAATCCTTTGAACAATTTGCCTATGAAAATGGGCCCTTGTGGAATTCTCCAAAAGTTTGATCACACCATAACAATTTTATTTTAGTCTTGCTGCCCTACAATAAAATTATCAAATTAATTTCACCATATAGGGTATGGAAAATTCTGGTTCGAATTCGACACGATTAAATTTTAATTAATTATATGATATGTATAATATATTTACCGAATGATTGATGTACAATTTAGAAAAAGTGAGCAATAGCATAGCAAGTGTGATACGCTTGCTCTGTGATTGGTTTGATTCGATCGAATTTGATCTAAACAAAAAAAATTCATAGGATATTTAATTTTCATATGTTGAAGATAAAAATAATATAAAATTTTTAGTACATATAAAATAAATTGATCAAAATATTATGTAACTGATTTTGATAATTTTCCACCATAGTCAAGTACTGCCCAGTATAGGTCTCACGTCGTAAGAAATTTTCCAGTGTCAGTTCCTGCTAGCTTTCTCCAACAATATAATATTTACATATAGATAATTGTCATGATTAAAAATAAATAATCGTAGTAAATAGACTAGGGCGACACAACATTTATTGTCCACGATTTTTGCGAGTAAGGCTAAAATATTTGACGTGGTGGATAAGCTAAGTTTTTTTATCAATTTTATTTAATAATAGTTAATAATAATTATTTATTATGATTTTTTGTCCATATTTATTAAAATGTAAGCAGTAGTATTTTTTTTTTTTTTTTTAGTGAAGTATTTTCTTATAAAATTTGCAAATGAAAATCAAGATGAAGGGTTTTGCCATCTTCTCAAGATTTTCATAAAATAATTTATAAAGTCCAATACTTGGAGCAATAGGAGTAAAGGGTTTTATTCTTTATTGGTGAGAATAATAATTAATCATTTTTGCTTGTGCTAAAGTTGTTATTTTGATTGATATATCCTTCACTATCACGACTTTAGGAGGTATTTATTTATATACATGTGGAGTGCATTACATGTCGTCAAAGCCAATTATGTGGCACCACGTGTGATTGATTAATCATTTTAATTAATTTTAATTTTGACTAAAGTACAAGCACATTAATTATAATTATAGTTGGATTTAGTCTTTTCAAGAATTATTATTATTATTATTAGCCTCTTTGGCACATGTCACAAGGGCCAAGGACCCTAACAAGAACCCACCAACCATAATAATTAATACAATACTTTATCACTTTTATTATTATTATTATTATTATTATTATTATTATTATTATTATATTATTATATAAAAAACCATAATTAACACTATACAAAAATTAAAACAGGTGATAATTTAATATTATATATATTTAATGTTTAAATGAATTATTTTTTGTCGATAAATGAAAATTTATAGCTTTAATAATCACTATTATTTCATAAAAGTTATAGATACATTGTTAAAGATAAATTACTGATAAATATATGGTGACAATTTAATTGTCATCATTTGTCGTCATTATAAATGTATTACTAATCATTTATAATAAAATTTTATATATAATTATTGTCACTAATAATATATAGTAACAAAATCAAAAAATTATTGCCATTTACAAACATTTTTAGTGACAATAATGATACTTTGTTACCATCATTTTTTGTTGTAGTGCCGCTATAATAAATGATAATATTGATGATAAAAATATTAAATAAGGCGATCTTATAATTGTCATTTAAAAAGATACATTAAGTGATAGTAATTTTAAATATTGTCACAATATAATTATCATAAACAAGAATTAGGCATAAAATGGTCATTCTATTGTTATTAAACATATGTCGTTAATTGTTTATGATAATAATCTTACGCATAATTTTTTTGTCATTAATTACTATTAATGATATTTTACACAAATGTTATTACTATTAAAATTATAAAAAATATATAATGACAAAATAAATATTTTTTATCACTTAATCGCTTGATTTTTTTTTTACTATGGGCTATAATAGTGATGGCTATGACTAAAATCAAAGTAAATAACTATTATTAACTACAGTTTAATAAAATCGATACAAAAAAATTAGTTTTTCCACCATGACAAGCCTATTTGCTATAGCTAAGAGTCGTGGTGAAAATATTTGTCATGTCTTTTATTTTAGCCACTCTTGCAAAAATCATAATCAGCAATTGTGTGATCGTGGTTAATAACTATTTATTACATCTATTTGTTATTAACTATGATAATTATACATGGTTAAATATTATTTTATGTTAATTAATACATATAGATAGTGACAATTATGGTATTTGCATTTAAATTTTGGAGCTAATAATATGTTTATATCTATACTTTTTATTGAAATTAAAAGCTCAAAAATTAGTAATATCACGCAATTATTAAAGATGATAATGCACTTTTTGGAAGGAAAAAGAACATTTTGGAAATTAAATTTTATTTAAAATATTTCAAAATAAAAATAATAATTTTGAGATGTATAAAACATTGTTGTAAGTATAATAATTACTTGCACATAGTACTCTTTTTTTTTTTCCTTCTTAAAACATAAAAATATTACCAAGCTCATAGCACCTTATGCAATCATGAACATAAAGCAAAGAATAAAGGTCGTGAAGATATTTAATCATGAGTAGTTAGACCAGTTTTGTTATTATTTAATAAAAAAAAATGTAGAAGCTCTATATTTCCCTTGATAATGTATGATGATTAAGGTCGAACATTACACACTCAAAATATGGAGTTTGAATTTTTATTAAAGTGTTTGATGCCATTAAATGTATGTCCTAATTTATGTGATGATTTTCACGTAGTTGAACCTTAATTTTTGACGATAATAAATTAATTATAAGGACCTGGTCGATACGTTTGGAGTGATGCAATTCTATGGGAGGAGTCTATAGAGCATCACCCCTACTTTTTCATTTTGTCATCTAAAAATATATCATTAAAAGAAATATGACTTTTCGCTATGGTCAAATATCATGTTTGAAGGTAAAAATCGTGGCGGATACTAATTAACCGGTTGCGCAATGATTATTAGTCGTTGTTTCTGCAAGCGACGCTAAAATATTTGTTAAAGCTAAAAACTGCAGCAATATTTTGATCATAAGTAAAACCATAACGAATTTTGATTAACGATGGTCAAAATTTAAGTTTTTGCATCGATTTTATCTGAGCGTGGTGAATAATAGTGATTTACTATGATTTTTAAATCGTAGTGATTTATAGCACAAACAATAATAAATTCTTTTTGTAGTGTGTGTGGATATATATATATATATATATATATATATATATATATATATATATATTCAACTATTTATTTTCTTCAACATAATTACATTGGATATCGTTATCTATACCTTATTTATACTATATAAAAAAGAAAATGTCATTTTTTACTCACAAACGGCTATTACTTAAACCACCGCATTAATTTTTTATAAAGTCAAAAGTACCCTTAAACTAATAATAAAAAAAACTTATTCAATTTTTTAAATTTTATTTTAACTGATAAATTAATTGTTTTTTATTTTTAAAATTTAATATATTGATTTATATCTTTTACTCTTATATAATATATTTAAAATATAAAAAATTATTTATTATATGCACGCAGGAACAACGTGCCACAACAGCTAGTTATTAAATGAGAGCACCACTTTGATGTCTCAATTTCTATTGGTATGCTAATTTATGTATTTTTAAATATTTAATTTATTTATTTATTAACTTCCCACACTCTCATTCTTCTACACTGTAAACCACTTTTCTAAACTCCAAAATTGCCCACTCTTTTCAACTTTCCACTAACTTTAACTTCTTATAACTTTATTTTTTTCTGTTTAATATTTTTATTTTCTTAATTAAAATATAATTTTAAAATATGAATACTTTTAGAAACAAATTATTTAATTATCACACTCATTTGAGAGTGCCAGCACACACTAGTTACAAATAAACATACTGCATTCCAATATACACCATTTTTTTTTGGGGTAAATTTTAACAGATTTTTTTAAAATTTGCTATAATTACAAATACTCTTTCATTATTTAAAATTAAAAATACCCCTTGAAATTGACGATCGTTTAACAAATACCCCTCATGACAGTTCATTATAGGGGGTATTTGTTAGACGATCATTAATTTCAAGAGTATTTATAATTTTTTAAATAATAAAAAAATGTATAATTTTAACAAATCTAAAAAAAGTTAATTGTAATTTATCTTTTTTTTTACTTTAAAAAGAAAGTAAATATTGTACATATATGAAAGTGGGAATTAATGGTGTAGTAAAAATGGAGCAGCACATTTAATGTGAATAAGTGAAAAAAAGGAGGCCCTCCCAATCAAAGAACTGAGCTTTAGTCAACTCTGCAAATTGATAGTGTCATCTCACTTTCAATTTAATATGGACACAATAATTTGTTTTCTTATCTATTTATTAAAAAGAAAAAAAAAGGAAAATATTTTATGTGGTGATGAATATATTTTCAATTTTAAAATTAGTCTTATCATCTTAATGAGAAAATTTTAGGGCACATTGAATTTTCTTTTCTTGAAAATTTAAAATAAGATAAGAAAATAAATTCATAATTATAATCCTACTAACATATAAAAAAATTAAAATTAATTTTATTAATAAATCATCGGTTTAATAATACATACTATTGCATTTTTTGTCCTGTAATTAGATTTTTAGTACTTTTGATTGTATGATTTATTTTATTTGTGCATTTAATTATTATTTTTTTGATAAATTTAGTAAAAAACATCTGACTTTCGATCCTCCTTACACAAAAATAAATCTCTTTTTGTCTTATAACTAGAAGTCGTCAAGACTAAGTTTATCATAAATATTTATGATTAAATTCATTAAAAAATTTATTGCATGATAAAAAATACTAATAATTTATAATTACAAGACCAAAAAAAAAATGTAATTTTGTTGATTCATATTTAAATCAATTTGATCCGCTGAAATATCTTAAAAGAAAATTATACTTTTTTTTCTTTTTGGGTTGTATTGGGGTAAATAAAATTGAGTCTACGTATATTATTAAATTGTAGTCAATTATAATATTAAATATATATATATATATATATATATTTTAGTGGACGCATATTATGGTTAAAATTAATTATTTTTGAATTTCAAATTTTACCATCTATGCTAATATAAGAAGAAGAAAAAGAAGTAAAATCCTCTATACTAAAAAATGTCAGTTAGTAACACCAATATACTAATTTTTAAATATGACAATCATACCCTTAATTAAATTATTTTAAATATTAATTGTAATTACTTTTTTATTTTTTTTTACAAACATGACTCCACATCATTTTTACAACACTCACCAGTTTTTTGATTGGGTTGATAATACCTTAAATTGATTTTTTCTTCATTTATTTTTAAATGTAATTTGTTGATTTATATATTTTATAATTATTTATAAAGCATTTTAAAATATGAATGAATTATTTATTATATACATATAAAAACAGCGTGTTATGTCGGCTAGTATAAAAGAAAAAGATATTTTTCACTTACAAACGACGATGTGAGATACCACTACACCAATTATTTGGTTGTGTCAATATGCAATATTCATAAGTTTTTTTTTATTTCTTTTATTTTTTTAATACAATGTGATAATTTATATATTTTATTTTTATTTATAATATATTTTAAAATATAAATAATTATTTATTATATACACGTACAAATAACGTATAAAAAAAAAAATCAACATTGATTTGTAGTCTTAACAAATCGAGTATATTTCCAGCCCTAGACTAGGTTGTGGTTACCATTACAGCTAAGTATAGTTATTACAAATGTGAATTTTAGTAGCATGTTATATTTAAAAGGGTTAATTACATCTTTCCATTTAAATTATGATTATTTTTATTTTTTGGTATTTAATTTTTTTTTTGTTAATTTATCATTTCAACTTTATGGATTTTATATTTTGTTATCTATAACTATTTTTTAATAAAGTTTTTAATCAAAAAAAATCACATTCAGTGCATATGTGATATTTAAGGGTTGTGTGATGCAATATTTTTCGCATATGTACAACATATAATAATTTTCTAATGAAAGAATCAACAAAAAAAACGATCATATATGATAAAATCGACAAAAGAAAAGTTGATGATAAGTTATAAAAACGGACATAGCGCGAATGGGGAAATATAATTTACCCTATATTAAATATCTATGTACGGATATAAAGCAAATATTTATGTATATTAAATTGCATTCTCTATTATTTTTGTTATGTATAATTATATTTACAACCCCTCATCTATTGTCATTTTATACAAATCATCCTCCCTTTTCAAAAATTACAGAAACCTCCTCTAGCAACCTTTAAAATCCCAAATTTTTCTGTTGACTTGATCAAACTTTAATTTATTTTTTCAATAGTAAAAATGCTCTCAAGGGTGTTTTGTAACTACCAAACGGTAGGGGTATCAAAGTAATGTTTAAGGGGATGAATAATATGACCACATATATTTTTATTATTATTATTTATACTAATTTTTAATTTAAATTTAAACTATTTTATTAAATTTTATTTAATGAATGCTTATATAAATTTACTCCTCTTAATAATTAAATTATGTAATTAATATATTAATAAAAATTAATTACTAGCTTGTAAATCCAAATTAAAAAATTATCACACTTGTATAAATTATTTTAAATTCTTAAAATTAAAAATTTTATCTTTTATTTTTATTTCTAACTAAATTTTATTTAAAATTAATAAATTATACATATATGTATATATGTTTATACAATATAAATACATAAATATGCTTATAATTGGACATATTTATATGTATATATTTTATATTTATTCATACATATTTGATGGCCGACAATGGCGAAGGAGGGTGAAAGTTTGGGCGCAAGTGGGGCGAGGCCGTAGGCCTCAATGGGGCAGTGGGAGCAAGGGCACATGAAAGAGTTGAGGGCGGGCATGGCGATAGATTGGGAAAAGGGAATAATTTAAAATAAATTAATAATTTAATTTTTTTCAATAAATAAATTATTTATTTTACTAATTTAATATGATTTATATAAATTGCCTAACTTATTTTGAATTATATTATTAGTTTTAATAAAATTTAATTATAAATATAAATAGAGATAAATACTTTTTAAATTTTAAGAATTTAAAATAATTTATACAATTGTGATAATTTTTTAATTTGAATTTATAAAGCTAGTAACTAATTCTTATTAATATGTTAATTAAATAATTTAATATTTTATTATTAAGAGGTGTAAATTTATACATATATTTTATTAAAAAATAAATAAAATAATTTAAATTCAAATTAAAAATTAGTATAAATAATAATAAGAAATATATATAGTCATATTATTCATCCCCATAAACATTACTTTGACACTCTTTCTACCTTTTGTTAATTACAAGACACTCCTGTGGCATTTTTTATTAAAAAATTAAATTAAAATTTGATCAAGTCAACAGGGGCATTTTGAAGTTTTAAAGGTTGTCAAAGATAGTTTTTGTAATTTTTAAAAAGATAGCGATAATTGATGTAAAATAACAATAAATGAGAGGATGTAAATATAATTATCCTTTTAATTATTAAGTTTTATGGTAATGGTCATTAACTTTTTTATGTAACTTTATAAAATGTGAGAGTGACTATAGGTAACTCCTTGGAATTAGTTTGCAGTAAGAGAATACGTTGGAGATGTTGATTATTCACCATGAAATTATTTGATCCAGGGTTGCAGGTGGGGCGTATCCTGAAGTCCTCGTGTCCTCGGAATATTGTGATCCTGAGAAAAGAAAGCAGATCGTTAGGCTCGTTGGGGGTGCCCAGTCAAGACTCTTTGATGCTTAAGCTAGTAAAGTGTATGAGATAAATTGAGTGGGGTAGATATAGAAGTATCGATCTAGAATGTAAGTAAGTATGATCAATAAAAGTTGCTATAAATGAATTAGGTATGAAGTATTTATAGTACCCGTGTGGGTCCACTTGCTTGGTTAAGAGGTCCATTCATATGGCCCTACGTGGCTTCATCTGGAGCTATGGGTGCGACGATCAACGGTTGGTAATGGTTGTCGGTTGGGTCGGACCCTAGATGCGGGTCGGTTCTCGGGTAACCGGCAACCCGACCCAATGGACCTATATAGAGTACATTCGAAGCAGGTTCCAAGATAGGTCCGGGTCGAGCTGGATCCATCAGAGGTCCTTCTGCAATTTCATCCATCTCTGGGAATAATTTCATCCTTTTATAGGTGAATTCCAAAAACACCTCATCATTATTTAATGCATGAGTCAAGTTTGAGATTACAAAGTTTAATTACAGGAAAGAAAAAATATATATCGATAGCTTAAAGTATGTGATTTTTAGTTTTATGAAAATTCAATAGTTAGGTTGGTTTCGATTTATTAAATTATATCTAATTAAGACTGAAGCATTATTTTTATATTTAAATTTTGTGTACATATTTTTACATCTATAAGTTGTTTCTATACCTTTTTTTTGTTTTTTTGGCCATTCTACTTATCAAAATTTTAAAAACATATATATTTCTTTTTTATCTTTTTAATAAATGCTTAACGTACTGAGTATCGAGTCAAAATATTGAAAATTAAATTAATAATTACTGAAATCGAATCCAAGAACTCTTTTTATATTCAGTATGAAATTTTGGAATATCAAAATTTTGATTTATTGGAGCTTTGATTGGTTGAATTTAATTTTATCGAACGAACACCCCTAACTTTAATTTAAATGGCAAGTATATATGATTATTTTACAATTTTGCCCCCACCATTCTCATTAAATTGGAACCATATTTTCAATGGACTTTAATAGAATAATAATTATTATTTATGATTCCTACTCCACCAATACCATCCATAATTTTATTGTTATTAATAGGCATTAATGTGAGCAGATTTTAGCTACATCAATCACAATTACTACCTCAACTTCAACACTACACTTTTGAACTCTTGTCTTTCGAATATATATATATATATATATGAAATTGTAATATTTAGAAAAAAAAATTGAAATAAATTGGGACATTACAAAGACTAATATCTACTAATCCAAGTAAAGAATCATAAAAATCTAAGTGTCTACAATCTCGCAAAGCAAAGAACACACTGGTATCTAATCATTGACTTGTTAAAGGTTTAATAGCAATTTGGATAAGGTCAATATGCAGAAATTTATAACCATTCTTAATATGTTTAATAATGAAAGATTTTGAAAATAAATGTAAAATTTGTTGATCTGAAACTAGTGGTAAGACTTGTTCTTCGGTTTTTATACTATATACAGACTTTTTCCTTAATTTTAGATCTTATTGATAAAATTTAAAATCCTAAAGATAAGGAAATCTATTAAATAAACTCCAAGAATTAATCTCAACCCCAAAAATCAAAAACCTCCTTCTAAAACAATTTTTTCAGAAATTATGAACATGTTTGATTCCTCCAACTCTAAAGTTTCAATATCTGATTTAAAGCATGAAGTTAGACAACTAAAAAAAGAAGTAAAACTCTAAAAAGAGAAGTTAAGACTCTTGCCCCTTCCAAACTCACACAAACTTACAAAGATATAGCAGGAACCTCTACTGCTAGACTGGTCAGTTTACAAACCAATTCATCAACCAGTTCCATAAATACTCCATATATTGAGAAATATAATATATATATATGATAGGGGGTATATTATGATTACACATAAAAAGACAGTAATACCCCTCTACCCAATGAAAAATGTCATATCTGCATCATGATTTGTACCCATCGATTTTTGTTCGGGTTACACGACTCGACCCATTCTAGTAACCTACAATCAGGGTTGTGGATCATTTGATTACACTTAGTGGGAGATTATGCCACGTGGACCAGGTAAGTTTGGCACATTAGGTCCTATGAATACGTTCATTGTGCTTCATTTATGGTAAGACGCATTTTATTGCAATTTGCCAGCATTAAATATCTCCAGTTCAAATTATACTTTTTTTATCTTGAGTTAACTTAAATATCGGAAGGTCTTAGTTGGGAACCTCCCAACAAACCTAACGATTCTATCTTTTCTCAAGTTCCACACTTTATTTGGGATATCCTTGAGACGATCTCGACTTTCCACCCGAATTAATATAATATATATTTCATTTTATTTTAGAATTATAGAAAATCATTATCATAAATATATAGACTCGTATGGTAAATGATAATAAATGTAATTAAATTATTAGGAGCGAGCATTTGCAATTATTTAAATGAGCCTTTATCAACTTATTGTTGAATATATATATATATATATATATATATATATATATTAAAAATATTTTATTTATTTATTTATATTTTAAAACGGTTTAAATTAAATTGACTTTAAGCCAAAAATTATAAGAAGTCCTCACCAAAATTTACAACTTAGCAAATTGTGACTTTTAACCTTCTTTTCCATATATATATATATATATATATATATATATATATATTCATGTATATATATATACATATTTACTTTTGTTTTTAGATACTCTAAACTTTCACTTCTGCTTAATTTACAACTATTTTTGATAATTTATTACTCAAAAAAGAAACAGTTAAAAGCACATACCCCCCAATATTTGGGTCGTTTTGCACTTTGCCCATCACCCGTTTTCTTTTACAAGTCACATTCCAACCTTGTATTTTTGTAGCACTTAGATTTTTTTTAAAATTTCAGGCGAATGTAATTGAAATATTTCATTATGTGAGATGCACGTGCCTTTAGGTCAGTATGGGCTCGATAAAATTATAATTTTACATATTAATTTAAAAAAATAACTAAATAAAACATAAATCCTTTGACCTGTTGCTAGCCACCTCCTTCACGTTTTCAGCCACCGCCCACCTCCAATGGCTACATCACCTTCTCAAATTTTAGAAGAGTCTATTGGAATTTAATTTTTTAGTTATACTATAAAGTAAATTTCGTGTTTCTAAATTGAATGAAACAAGAAAAATTACAAATAATTTTTGAATTTTTAATTGTACATTTTATGAGCACAATATCTCTACTCCAAACCTTTGAATTTTCACTTCACGAATGCGATCTTTGATTTGACGACATTGAAAGTGGAGCTTAATGCTTTGATCTCATCCAATGTTGACTTGGGTCTTCGATAACATTAATTGAATGATCTTTTGACTTATTGTCAAATTAAATGTTATAAACTTGGAGTGTTTGACTTGAAGTTTGGGTATTTGTTGGTGGATTGGATGCTTTGTTCTTCAGCCAAGATGAATTTGTGTCTTGACAATGTTGATTCCCGGGTCTTTTGACTTCTTCACGTATTAAATGTTGATTTTGGTTGGTTTTTGCGACAAACGCCTTGATTTTGCTTTGAATGCTGTAGATTTTCCTTAATTTGCACTTCAGAAATTTTTTAGACTTCTTGAACGCTCTCTTACTTTTTTCTTCGATTGTCTCTTCAATTCTATTCTGAGTGACCTTTTAACTCATCTTCACTTGTGTCTTGTCTTGTGCCTTGAGTTGTGTGTCTACTTGTTGAAAAAACACCCCTATTATAATTATAGGATGGAAGGCGTTGCAATATTTATGTGATGATGTGCCACGATATGATTGGTTTCCTTAACACAAGATGCAATATAAAATTCTTGATGTTTGTGCCTTGAGTTGTGTGTCCACTTGTTGAAAAAACACCCCTATTTATAATTATAGGGTGGAAGGCGTTGCAACATTTACGTGATGATGTGCCGCGATATGATTGGTTTCCTTAACACAAGATGCAATATAAAATTACCAAATTCTTGATGTTTGTTTCTTTTGTTGGCAAGAAAAAATTTAAATTGCCTTAAATACTTCAATTCCATCCATGATAATACTTGATTTTATCCATCAATCAATATTTTATCATAAAAAATATATAAAATTAATAAAAAACATATATAACACATGTCAATATATAATTCACAATAAATTTTACATGCTCACATATACAACATGAAATTCCTAAAAAGATAAACTCCAAGAACATATCAAATTCTGGGGACTGACGAACACATTGCCTAATACTTTATTTTATATTCTAACACAAATTTTGTTTGTACATGAAAAATTTATATCCGTGATGAGGACTCTGCACCAATCTTTATCCATACCCCCAAAATCCTATAACATTAATATTTATTTTATAATTTTTAAATAATATATATTTATCGAGTCGATATATTATATTAAAAATAAAAATTTATTTTAAATTTCATAAGAAATACATATAATGTTTAGACTTAATTTGGCACCGTAATTGCATAATTAATTGTGAAAGAATTGATTTTTGTAAAAAATAATAACATAAGAGGTTTGAATTCACAGTTTCATAATCGATAGTAAAAAAGTATATTGTACCTAAGTTCTAAAATTTATCTCATTACTAAAATTAATGGAGGAATCATTTCACGGGTATATGGTTAATTAGGTATAGAATAATTCCAGTGAGATTAAAACTGCGAATTGTGATTTTATCAAAACATTATTCGAATTAAATTTAATCCGAGAGGTGAGTACTGAAATAAATAAAAAAATCCACAATAAATTGTATTTGTATGCTTGATGTAAATTTATATTCCTCGATTGCAAGGTCAAACGGAGGCTTAGAGGATCCTGAAAATATTTTATAAGGTGTTTGAGAGTTTGTAAACTCTTAAAATAATCTGATGGTTTTTTTTTCGAAGAGCTTATAAAATCCTAAAAAGTAAAAAATATTTTTATATTATAAACTCTTTAAAAAGAAATTACCTTTGCATAACTTTTTTAGAATACTTATAAACTGTTTAAACTTAACATTCCATAGATAAAAAAACACACTCATAATTTTGTTAGTATTTCACTTTTACTCTTCACATAATTGATGTTTTTTCCCAAAACAAAAATATCTATTTATATTATTTTAATTTCTAAAAGGTTCGATGATTTTTTCGAGCATTGTTACAGTACGAAAAGCTTATTATACAAGCACTTCACATTTTATAAGCTTTGATATTTTGTTTATTTAAGCACTTTAAATTAAGATATTTAAAATTTTAAAATATTTTACAAGATGTAGGAGCTTAGACGATATTTTAAATAAGATTGGGCGTGTTTTAACCTCCATTTCTAATTCCACGCCAATTTGAAAATTTAAAAAATAAATCAAATTATCAGATACTCGACTCGATATCGATTGCTTTACAATTCATTAAATAAGGATTATGAAGGATAAAAAAAATTAAACTTGATTGTTAATCGATTAAATTAACTTAATTTTGGGTTGAATAAATTAGTTAAAATAATAAAGTAATTAGCAAAAAATGTATTTTTTTCAACTTAACCCCCTAACTTACGAACCCTAAGTTAAAATGCAACCACATTTAACTCCAATATCTATACTATTTATTAACTCAAATATCTATATGCATTAACTAAAATACCCTTCGAACATATTTATTCTTAAACAAATATTTTTTTTGAAAATTTCTCTATCGAACTGTTTACGCATTTAAAAGGATAATTTATTCTCTTATGATATGTGAAATGGGCAAATACTCCTTCACGAAAAAGAATTAGCAAATCACTCTCATGTGTTTTGAAAAATTACGCACATTACCCCATATAAACGGTTTAAATAGGGGGTAACTTGCTTCATTTTCTAGAACACATGGAATGATTTGCTATTATTTTTTATATGGAGTTTTTCACTCATTTCTCATATCACAGAGGTAAATTGTATTTTTTTTTCATATTTAAAATTAAGAAAAATATATTTAAAAAATATAAATTTGGTCGATTATTTATTTAATTTACTTTGTTTCTCTTTGAAATAAAATAATAAATATTTAGAATATGCGCAAACATCAAACTTGGTTTGCTAACTACTAAAAATAAGGGTAAATTACAACGAGTTTCTGTTAGATTGGATAGAATTATGAATATCTTTTTGTTCTTTTAAAAATTACCTATAATTATGATGTTTGATGAAATGATATAATCTGTCGATGGAAGTATAAATTGCCAAATTTGCCCTTAAGATTAAAATAAGGGATATTAGTAATTTTTTAATAATAAAAAATATTTACAATTATTCTAAATATTAGAAGAGTTTGTTATAATTTACCTTAAAAATAAAGGGTAAATTACATCTACTTCCCCTGAGGTTTGGTATAATTACAAATACCCCCTCGTTGTTTGAGAAATTACAAATACCCCCTAATGTTTGATAAAATTATGTAATCCTTGGATGGAGGCATAGAAATGTCAACTTTGCCCTTACAGTATTTTTTTTATTTTTTTAAAAAAAATTAAAATCTTATAAAAATATTGAATGGGATGGATGAAAAAAATTAAAAATTATAAAAAAAAATTATCGCCTTAGTTGATAAAAAAATATTTTTTTAAAAAAATAAATAAAATTATAAATTTTTAATTCATAAGGGTATTTTGGTCAGTTCACTATAAAAAATGCATAGATTGGGGTAATTGTTAGACGGTCCTTAAAATTAGGGGGTATTTGTAATTTTTCAAACAACGAGGGGGTATTTGTAATTATGCCAAACCTCAGGGGAGGTAGATGTAATTTACCCAAAAATAGATACTAGCAACATAACAATATTTATAGTACATATATATATATATATATTAATATATAAAAAAATCATTTACACTTACAAACGATGGTTAATGACACCACATCATTTTTTGAATATAACAATTATATTCCTAATTAGTTGACTTGAGAAATTAATTGTAATTACCTTTTTCCTTTTACAAAAGTGATCTCAAGAAATTTTAACACTATACATTTATTATTTTATTGTGTTAATAATACCTTAAGTTAGTTTTTTTTATTTAATATATAATTTAAAGATAATTACACTTTTCTCCTTTAGATTTTGGTGTAATTACATATAAACCCCATGTGGTTTGAAAATTTACATCTAATATCCTTGAGGTTTGTTTTTGTCTAACAAATAAGTCCATCCGTTAGTAAAAAAATTAACCGATTTGATAATATTAACCCCTGGTTGACTTATTACTGATTTATTGTAGATCAAATAATTTTTTTGATCAAATTACCCTCACACGTCTTCACGTGTTAATGCTTGTGGAAAGATATATCTCACCGTCATGAGGTTAGTTTAGTTCCAAAAAATTGATTGACCTGCAATAAGTCAGTAATCAATCAATCGAGTGTAAACATTAATTCTTATTCAAATTTTTTTGTTAATATCAACAAATTCAGTGAATTTTGATAAATAAAAAGATTTATTTGTCATACGAAAACAAATCTTAAGAGTGCTAGATGTAAATTCTCAAACCATAAAAAAATTATGTATAATTACACCAAATATTAAGAGAAAAAAATATAGTCATTTTTATAATTTATCAATATATATATTTAAAAAAAATAAAAATTATTTATATAAGCACGAAAACAAAGAATAACAAGACACGAGTCAGCTAATAATACATACATATGCGTACACTCTACATGTGAAATTCCGTAGTTTCAACGTTTTCACTTTTTACACACAGACACACACACACACTAACTAACCTAGTAAAGTAGGACCTCTTCACGCGGTTTCCTTTGCCTCTCTCTCTCTCTCATCCTACGCGTTTCCTTTTCTCTTGTTCATGTAATTATTGAAGTGAAATTTAAATAAAATTTGCCGTATTTCTCGACAAAAATTACGCAGAAAATTTTGAATTTAATTGGTTAAAACGAAATGAATATTTATTTATTTTTAATCGACAGATCGTGTATTTGAATTTTGTTTTAATTAATGTAAAAATTGAGTTAGATTCATTTTAATCTCCTGTAATATAAAAAATATAAAAAAATTCTCTATGCAAATTTAAATATTTAAAATCACCATTATGTTATGAATAATGACTTACACAACCCCTGATCAATCTGGCCTCGAGGGGATTTTTTGAATATTTTTTTATATCACAAGGGATATAATTGACACTTCATTTTTTCTCCAGCAATTTTTTGAACATTTGCAATATCACATGGGTCCTTGAATTTTTTCCTATAAAATTTGTATTGATGAATGATAAATAATTGTCCTGATTCGTTGTGATATTTAGAGTCGATTATTGTTATTATTATTTTTAAATTTTCATTCAACTCTTTTGATTTTCTTTTTATAAAGTTTATAATTTATAATTTTAATTCAAAATTAAATGATTTGATTAAATATTAGGAAGTATGTTTGGATTTTTAAAGAATATTTAAACGAATTTGTTATAATTTAATGATATTAAGAAAAAGAAAGAAATAGAGAGTGTCAGAGAGAGGGACAGAAGATATACGGCATAAAGACATGCCTTAGCTGGATTTGTCAAGTCGAAGGACCATCCATCATCTTTTCTTCTTCTCTTTCTCTCTCTACATATACATACACAATACTTGTAATTAATTGAATGTATATATATATACATACAGCTTTTATTACTATACCATCTCCGGGGTGGGGTGGGGTGGGGTGGGGTGGGGACGACTCAAAGCTAGCAGCCACCACCTCCTCCACCACTACATTTTGGGCCCATTCTTCTCACACACACACACACACAACACACACTCTACTTTTTCCTCATTAATTTAGAGAGAGAGAGTGTGAGAGAGAGAGAGAGATTTGTTTGTTTTTTGGTTTAGCCATCTTACAAAGAATCCAAGTCCCACCCACCACTGCCTTTTCTCTCTCCTCATCTCTCTCTCTCTCTCTCTCTCTCTCAAGACAACAACTCGAAAAAGTCCATCAGTCCTGTCCAGCCATATTCCAGTGCAGAGTTAGCTTGTAAAGAAAACCATATATATATATTTCTTTAATTATTATTATATTTATCACATTGACATTTTTCAAGAAACACACACACAGACACTCTCTATAAACCTTTCCAGAGTATTGTATTTTAGTTTCTTTTTCTTTTATTTCTTTTCGCCAACTGGGTTCTGCTTTTTTATACGAATGCTTTTCCCAATGTGGGGATTTGGGGTCGCTGGTTTCTTCTAATGGGGTTTACATTCGGTGCTCCAACCCTAAATTTTTTAGCGCAAAAAAGTTTCTTTTTCTCAGGCATTGTGTTTTAAGGTTGATTCTTGAGGTGGGATTTTGTGTATCTCAACTCAAATATTAGGCAACAAATAGCTGGATTTTTTCCAGCTGTTTTATGGGCATTGAGAGCTAAATCTTGAGTGGGTTTAAGTGTGATTGCAAGATTTGTTCATTTTTCTACAAAGATTTTTGTTTGCTGTTTGGAATTGAATAGAGAAGTGTGGCTTTTCGGAGCAATCCCCAGTTGGGTTTCTTGATTGTGGAGGATTGAGTTCTAAGGTGGATAATTTGTGGGAGTTCTTGAGGAGTTTTTCTTAGTGGGAATGGCGTTGAATACAGGAGGGAGGCTTGTTGCTGGTTCTCACAATAGAAATGAGTTTGCTTATTAATGCTGATGAAATTGGAAGGGTGAGTCTTTTGATAAACCTCATTTTTTTTCCTAGTTTCATTCGTTTAGATGCTCATTATCTCTTCTGGGTTTCTTGAAACTCTTTGTTTTTAGATTTCATTGTTAGCCTTGTAGATGGACAGGTGTGGAATTTGGTTTTTACTGAAATGGTTTATTTCTGCTTGTTGTTTGATTTTATATGACTTTGAGAGATGGGCATGGAAATTTGTTATTCTTGTTAATCTTAAACTTAGTTTTTGACATAATTTAGCTCGAGATTTATGTAAGAAGGTTGTTATTTGTTCATTGGTGAATGAATGAAATTAGAATATTTTGACTCTCTGCATTTCATTCCAAATTCCGTGCTTCATATCAGCCTGTGGATGCTTCAAGAGATTTATCTGAGACTAATCCTATTTGGCCGAGCAATTTCTCTCATTCTGATTGCTAGATACCTCTGAAAATGATCCTTTTTGGGTACTAGTATCTTTTAAAATCTTCTAGAGAGCTGAAGGACTTGATGCTGTGAACTATTGTGGACTTTTGATGCGCTGATTAGTCTTGCACCGTTATGTGAAAGCAAAAAAGAAAAATTTCATGATGTTTTGGTTACATATCTGCATATACGAGAACAAATGGTAAATCCAACTTGGTAGTGCTGATGAAGCTTAAGAATTCGAACTAAATAATTAATTGGCTTTTAGGAACTATATGATATGTGGGTTTGTTACATTATTTGGAGCAATGTTTTCACTAAGTGGTTCTTTTGAAGTTTTTGTCCTATGGATGGATAAAGAAAAGCTATATGATTTCCTTTATGCCAGCCTTGCAGCATTAGAGGTCTAATGGATATTGAACTCCTACTTTTTGTTACTTTATAGATCAAGTCCGTTCATGAACTAAGTGGGCAGACGTGCCAAATCTGCGAGGATGAAGTGGAGATAACTGTAGATGGGGAACTCTTTGTTGCGTGCAATGAATGTGCTTTCCCTGTCTGTAGAACTTGCTATGAGTACGAGAGGAAAGAGGGAAGTCAGTGTTGTCCTCAGTGCAAAACCAGATACAAACGCATCAAAGGTCAGTTTCTCAGTGTTCTTATATTTACACATGGTCATTGTTAACTAGCTGCAACCTTGCTGTGTCCGCTTATATGATTGTTTTTCGGTAGTTGAGTTAAAATATGATTGACATGTTTATTCTGTTCTCTAGGTAGCCCTAGAGTTGAGGGTGATGAGGACGAAGATAACATTGATGATTTGGAACATGAGTTTGATTATGGGGACATTGAGGCTTCAGGCTTTACACACAGTGCAGGTGCTGTAACATCTGCCCACGGTGCTTTGGCTGGATCAGCTACAACCTCGAAACAGGATCCATCTTCCCAGGGTCTTGAAATCCCTCTTTTGACATATGGTGAAGAGGTAATGGAAGTGTCTCGTGTTATGTATGTGTGTGTGCTTTATTGCATAGGCTTTCTGTGGCTTAATTGTCCTCTAATCACTTCTAGGATGCTGAGATTGCGTATAATCAGAATGCTATCATAGTACCCCCATTTGTCAATCATGGGAATGGAACTCATCCAACTCCGCCCGGTACAACAACACCTTGTAAGTTGTTTCTTCTGAACAGATTTTTTAACTAAAATAGTCTTTTCAAGCATAGTCTTTTCAAGCTTGCTTATAATTTTTATTGGGTAAATCTGTTGATGCACTAGTGCATCCACGACCTATGGTTCCGGAGAAAGACATTGCATTGTATGGCTACGGAAGTGTTGCATGGAAGGATCGTATGGAGGAATGGAAAAGGAGGCAAAATGACAAACTTCAAGTGGTTAAACATCAAGGGGTAATGATGGTGGGGACTTTGACGGAAGTGAACTGGACCCGGATTTGCCTATGTAAGTAATAGCTTGACCTCAATGTGCAAATGGCTAATCTCTTCTTTGCTTTCTTATTATCTTTTTGTGAAGCCTAATCCCGTTTTCTAGTTAAATTATACATCTCCATGGGACAACTGCTTCCTATAAGATGACTTTAAAGGAAGATAAAGATAGTACACTTGCTAGTGTATCTGCTTTTTACTGAAGTTTTAATGTTAAGAAAGGGATAGTTCTAAACAACATTATTGAAACTGATGAAACTATAAATTTGTCAGATACACACTTAATCTTGAGATTTGATCCTGTTGAGGGAATACTTAAAACTTTGATCACTGTTTCGTCAATAAATAAATAAATAACTTTTAATCTCTGTGTCTTGCCATTTATCCAGTGTGAAATAAGTTTGCAATGGTGAGGCATTTGTATCTTACATTCTGTGTGTAGAAGGTTAAGATAAACGGCAAGTGCGCTCATTTATTGATCTGATGTCTCTGTCTTTGAACTATCCTTGTAGGATGGATGAGGGGAGGCAGCCACTGTCAAGGAAATTACCCATTGCTTCAAGCAAGATAAACCCCTACAGAATGATAATTTTGCTGCGACTTGTGGTTCTTGGATTATTTTTTCACTATAGGATTCTCAATCCAGTTCCTGATGCATACGGCTTATGGATGACATCAGTTATTTGTGAAATATGGTTTGCTGTATCATGGATACTGGATCAGTTTCCAAAGTGGTACCCAATTGAGCGGGAGACATACCTTGATCGACTATCGCTTAGGTAGGTAACCTTTGTAATGAACTCAAGAGTTCATTTGATATTCCAAATTTGTCAAATTACTAAATGGTGACTAGACGAACACAGTGTGAATTTTGACAAGTACCATCTCTCTCTCTCTCTCTCATACCCAAACTCTTTCGAAGCTGTCCTAACAGACACCATTCCACTTCATAGAGTTTATTCTTGGTCTTATTTAACTTTTGCTTCAATTCGTGGCATTCTCTGATTATTATAGTCATTATAATTGAAGAAGCACCATAGTTCTCTTTTGCTGTTGATGTCTCTGACGTTGCTTTAACTCTTTTAGGTATGAAAAGGAAGGGAAGCCCTCAGAATTAGCGGATATAGACGTCTTTGTCAGCACAGTTGATCCCATGAAAGAACCTCCACTGATTACTGCAAACACAGTTCTCTCCATCCTTGCAGTGGATTATCCAGTCGACAAAGTAGCATGCTATGTTTCAGATGATGGTGCAGCCATGCTTACTTTTGAAGCACTTTCTGAGACATCCGAATTTGCTCGAAAATGGGTTCCCTTCTGTAAGAAGTTCAACATTGAACCAAGAGCCCCAGAATGGTACTTTTCTCAGAAGATGGACTATTTGAGAAACAAAGTACATCCTGCATTTGTGAGAGAAAGGCGTGAAATGAAGGTTTGTATCCATAATATACTCTAATTTCTTGATTGAGTTTTATGAACACACAACAACAAAGGAAAAGACAATATACGAGTTCCTGCTTGCATGCTTGAATTAGCCTCCCTATTAGATTGACTAACGATTGCCCTCATCTGATTGACGACATACTTGTTTATCAACTACAGAGAGAATACGAGGAGTTTAAAGTTTGTATCAATCGTTTGGTGGCCATGGCAGAAAAGGTTCCTGAGGATGGTTGGACAATGCAAGATGGGACGCCCTGGCCTGGTAACAATGTCAGGGACCATCCTGGTATGATCCAGGTACGTTACCGATCAACAATGTCTTAATTCAATACGTGAATTCTCTGATGTAATGTGGTGAATGTTATGTCTGTTATACAAGGATCCGCTTGCACTCTGAGTGCACCTATTTGAATCTGCAGGCAAAAGTTTGGAACTGATGATTCTTGTCCTGTTCCATTGTACTGTGTTTCTTATGCAATGTGTGAACATCATTCCTGTACTATGAATGTCTATGGTATTGGTTTGACAGTGTTTCGATGTAACTGAAGTTTAGGACTTGTACATTTAGTTTGTGGTGCTGACAGCCTTACATTTGGACTAAAGGGTTTTGTAAATATTTAACTCAGATTGTTCTATTTCTTGTAATAACAATTACAATGTGGGGCCGCAGGCGTGTGAAAAATGCACTACACAAATTCAATATGTACAGCACTGTCCATTCCTTGCTATCTCCTACTCTGATGCACAACGACACTTTTATTTAATTTTTCTACACTACTTCGGTTGCTTATTCTTATCTATGTTGCAACTAGGTTTCACTGTGGTGGCTACGCACAGATAACATTGATTTCATGCAATCTTCTTTTGTTAGTAGAGGGTTCTTAGTTTTGATTTTTTAAATTGCTCTCTCAACAGGTATTCCTTGGTCATGATGGTGTTCGTGATATTGAAGGCAATGAACTGCCTCGGCTGGTTTACGTTTCCCGTGAAAAAAGACCTGGCTTTGAGCATCATAAGAAAGCTGGTGCTATGAATTCGCTGGTAAATAATGATTACGCATCTTCAATATATTGCCCACCCCAACTGCCACTACAACCAAAACAAAAAATAAATTTTAAAGCCACAATTTGTAATTTGTTAATTTACTTGTATCTTCTTCAGATTCGGGTTTCGGCTGTTCTGTCCAACGCTCCTTATCTTCTGAATGTTGACTGTGATCACTACATAAACAACAGCAAGGCTCTGAGAGAGGCTATGTGTTTTATGATGGATCCCACTTCGGGAAAGAAAGTATGTTATGTGCAGTTTCCGCAAAGATTTGATGGGATTGATCGTCATGATAGATATTCCAACCGTAATGTCGTGTTCTTTGATGTATGTACCTTCTTTCGTCCTGTATTTGCTTGTTTTATTACGCTTATCATCATGCAAACTCCGACTCTTCAACTTTTATACAGATCAATATGAAGGGTTTGGATGGTTTGCAAGGACCTATTTATGTTGGAACCGGGTGTGTCTTCAGAAGGCAAGCACTGTATGGATATGATGCTCCTGCTAAGAAGAAACCACCCAGCAAGACGTGCAACTGCTGGCCAAAATGGTGCTGTTTGTGTTGTGGTTCTAGGAAGAACAAGAGAAGCAAAACAAAGAAAGATAAAAAGAAGTCAAAGCACAGAGAAGCATCAAAGCAAATACATGCTCTTGAAACCATAGAAGAGGGGATTGAAGGTAAAACTTCTGCTTTGATTAAATCATGACATATTGTTGCTTGCTATTTTCGCATAATTACATAGACACCACCAATTGGACATATTATTTAAAAACCCCTGATTTGAAAAATTACATTGTAAACCATGTGTGAAAATTTTACATTGCAGGTTCCCTTAGTCATCTGGTCTTTATGAGTAAATATGTTATGTATAAAAACAGGACCATTGGTTCTTTTTGTAATATATATCTGAACTTCCAAGATTTCTTGGTGTGATCATCCCTTCGTTTTATACTAACTTTCCTGATCTTATGCCAAAGAAAGAAACAAGAAAGGGGAATCGCCTTATACATTCAACTGAATTTGTCTATTTCATTACAGAAACGAATATTGTTGCTCGACCTCCTCTGTCCCAAGAGAAACTTGAGAAGAAGTTCGGGCAGTCACCAGTATTTGTGGCCTCAACGCTGCTAGAAAATGGTGGTATTCCTAATACTGTTAGTTCCTCATCCCTCTTAAAGGAGGCCATTCATGTTATCAGCTGTGGTTATGAAGATAAAACCGAATGGGGGAAGGAGGTAAGTTATTTAGTCTTTAGCTTTCTGTTACGTCACATTGCTTGTTTCCTTCTAAACAAAACATTTGAATGCTAAACCAGGTTGGCTGGATTTACGGCTCCGTCACAGAAGATATCCTGACGGGTTTCAAGATGCATTGCCATGGCTGGCGTTCTGTTTACTGCATACCTAAGAGGCCTGCGTTTAAGGGATCTGCTCCCATCAATCTTTCCGATCGTCTTCACCAGGTTCTTCGATGGGCTCTTGGATCAGTCGAGATTTTTCTGAGCAAACACTGCCCTATTTGGTATGGGTATGGAGGTGGATTGAAGTGGTTGGAACGATTTTCCTATATAAACTCTGTTGTATATCCCTGGACTTCTCTTCCGTTGCTCGTCTACTGTACATTACCAGCCATCTGCCTTCTTACTGGGAAATTTATTGTCCCTGAGGTACGTACGCTTTCGTATCATCTTGATTCAGGGGATTCAATATTGTGGAAAATTTTGCGTTTGTTTGGAGCCTTTTCTGAAATGTATTTACCTGGAGAAATGAAATTTTTTGTCCTTCAAATTATCCCTTCCAAAAATCTCAAGTGTCTAATTATCACTCAAATTATTACATATTTTAACAAAAGATTTTATACATACTTCAGTCTTCCAATAGTTTTCTTCAAATACAATAGAAACGTTTAATTTGACACCACTACCAAAATATTCCGGCAAGTCATCAACAACACGTTTTCATTCCTGACTCATTTTCAATCCCAGTACCGAAATACCAGTACCTCAATATAAAACTCCCACAAAGTTCAGAAAACAACTCCAAACAAAGTTTGGTTTCGAGATTTTTTTCCGGTGTTCCTTGCGTCCTGAGATGACATAGAAGATACACCAATATTCTTGAATTTATTTATTTTTATTTGAGCACCAGAACATTATCTGCCTCGTGCTTTGTCAATCACTGTTTGTACTTGTTTGTTCAAGAACGTTGGCTAATGCTTCACTCTATTTACAGATCAGTAATTATGCCAGCATCATATTCATGGCCCTCTTCATCTCCATTGCCGCAACTGGTGTCCTTGAAATGCAATGGGGCGGCGTTCCTATCGACGACTGGTGGAGAAACGAGCAGTTCTGGGTTATCGGAGGAGTTTCGTCTCACCTCTTTGCCCTCTTCCAAGGTTTGCTCAAGGTTTTGGCTGGTGTGAGCACAAATTTCATGGTTACCTCAAAAGGAGGCGATGATGGAGAATTTGCCGAGCTATATATCTTCAAGTGGACATCATTGTTGATCCCGCCCACGACTTTGTTGATCATAAACATAGTCGGGGTCGTGGTCGGCATTGCAGATGCCGTGAATAACGGGTACGATTCTTGGGGGCCGTTGTTCGGCAAACTATTCTTCGCCATTTGGGTTATCATGCACCTCTACCCATTCCTCAAGGGGTTGACAGGCAAACAAGACAGAGTTCCTACCGTAATCGTGATATGGTCAATTCTCCTTGCATCAATACTAACCCTCGTGTGGGTACGGGTGAACCCGTTCATTTCAAGAGAGGGGCCGGTACTGGAAATTTGCGGGCTCAACTGTGATGACTAAGGAGTCAATCAGCAGCAGCTCAAATGACACTCTTTTGCAAGTCACAAGATGTTGGAGTAGGAATCTCCTTGTGCAGCCCAGACATTCTGGAACGGTTTTGTCCGATTCGATTTGCCTAAGGTAGAATAAAAAGTTGTTTGTGTTGATCAAGAGTTGTGTAGATACGAGGAGGTGGGAACTGACTGATTGATATTTGTTTTTGAGATGGTTTCATTGATTCTTTTGTTGGATATACATATGTATGTGGTTGTTGTCATGGTGTCTAGTGTTTGTCAGGGGATATATATATACTGTAAGTTATGGCCCTCAAAGGGTTCAAATATGTAAACTGCAAAAAGGTCATACACTTGTTCAATATCATTCTTTGTTCTCTCCTTGTGGACTTGAATTTGCTTCTGTTTCAACTCTCTTTTAGTACTCGTGTTTTTTCACTAGGAAGGGAATTTTTTATTGAAAAATTCATGGTAAATTGCACTCAGACCCCTGCAGTTTGTCTGAATTAGAATGGTTATCTCGTTGTTTGAAAAATTATTAATTTTCCATGATATAGTACCCAATTTTGGGTATGATTCAAGTTGAGTATGAGCTGTTGGTTGGCTTTTATGATGATATATTGACGTCTAGTTTAGTTGGCGAGTTAAAGTTCAAGATTTAAGCTTTAGCTTTAAATTTTAGGGTAAATTACAATGACTTATCATGAAATTTAGTATAATTATAAATATCATCTCGTTATTTAAAAAATTACAAATACCAATTGAATGAGTGGAATATCCATTTTTTTTTATTCATCATTGGGGTTGATGAACTAAACCAGATAGTTATATGAGTGAAATAAAAGAGCATAAAAATTTGCTGTTAAAGGAATTCAATCTCATTTCCTATGTACAAGAATTAAGTGAAAGTAAACATAAGCAGTCGAGACTGTTTACCCCAAGATTCGTTGATTAGTCATCATGGCGGGTTCAAAAGATCAACTGTATGGGGTTTTTATTATCTATTACCATAGATGTATTACCCTAATGAGAGATTAAAAAAAATGAGTGGATGGTTAGGAAGACCAAGATAGACAAAGGATTAGTAATAGAGATTCTGTAAATTATCCAACAGGATATTTCTTTATAGAAAATTAATGCGAATTGGGGCTTTAAGTTGGTAGAAATGATTAAGAAGTACTCCCCGCGATTTCGATCCAGAGTATGTTCCTATCCACCGATTAAGTAAATAACTATCAAGAACGAAGAAATCTTTGACTTTGGCTCCTAATGTTTGATGAAATTATATAATCTTTGGATGGAAGTATGAAATTGTTAATTTTGTCCTTCTACTATTTTTTTTAAAAAAAATTAAAAATTTGTAAAAAAAATAAAACGGGAAGGATGGAAAAATTTTAAAAATTATAAAAAAATTATCTATTCAGTCCATAAAAAATTAAATTTTTTTAAACAATAAATAAAATTATAATTTTAAATCCACAAGAATATTTTGGTCAGTTCACCACAAAAAATAAATGAAAACCTAATGCATTGGGTTAATTTTTAGGCAATCGTTAAAATCAAAGGAGTATTGATAATCTTTCAAACAACAAGGGAATATTCGTAATTATGTTAAATCTCAGAGGAGGTCGTTGTAATTTACCCTAAATTTTAAGGGCATTTAAAGGTGTTTGGGTGGGTTTATAAATACTTCAAAACATTTTATAGAATGTTTTAGATATCATAAGATACTGTAAAGTGTTCGATAAATTTTTCGATGGAATGGGCTTATAAGGTCGAGAAATAAAATGTTCTTCAAATTAATTATTTACTTGGCTTAGTAATATATTATAAACTAGATGAATTTATTTTATTTAAACACATTAATAGTTTGTTTTTAAAATAAAATTTAATATATTACAAACTCAAAATATATTATATAATGTATGACTTTATAAGATCTTATAAATAAATTTAGCCAAACACCCTTTAAATATATATGTTACTAGCGTGTGACTTGTGCTATGCACGGATTTAATTTATATGATTGAAACTATATTCTATTGAAATTTCAAATATGTGAATTCAATCTATTCTTTTTAAATAAATTAATTTTTTAAAAGAATAATTACAGTCAATCAACATCAATAAAATTCATAGAAATTTACAGTTATAAGAACATGGGAAAAAAAAATTTTTGGTCAATTTAACTTTTCTCATTCAATTTTAGTCCACTAACTATGATAATTATCACATTTTCTACACTAACTTTGAAAAATGGGTCAATCAGGTACTCCGATGGCATTTGGCTGGAAATTGCTGATGTGTCAATATTTTCCGGTGAAATAAGCCATGTCATCGTCTGACATGTCTGATGACGTGGACTTATTTTTTAACAGTGTAATAATTTAGGCCACTAACTTTATCCTGGTGTAATTTTAGTCCACTAAGTTTGTCCTAGTGCAATTTTTATCCATTATTTAATTATATTTTATATAATATATTTTAAATAAAAAAAAATAACCACCCACCTCCCTCAAACACCCAGCCCCCGCCCGGCCCCCAACACACAACTTGGCGATGGTGGTCGCCCAATTGTGCGTTGGACGACGACGTCGCCAATTGTACTAAGCTTCTTTTCTTTTTGGGCTACAAATTCTATAGGATCAAACTTATGGGACTTAGGGAATGATATAAAAAAAAAGAGAGAAAAAAAGAAATTTATATTAAATAAAAATGAAGTAGAAGAATATAAATTCCAAATGACAAATTCAAACTTGAAAATTTTCTAATTCTCGAAGAATGAGCGGAAGGGTGGGTGGGTGGGTTAATTTTTTATTTAAATTATGTTATATAAATCTAGTTGTTATGACGTCGACCCTACGTGCATATAATAAATAATTATTTATTTTATTGCCACAAATATATATGGTTGGAGAATATATATGGTATAACTAATTAAGAAAATTATTAATATTGCGCAATAAAAATTTTAAATTATAAGAATTCACATTTGGTCAAAATTAAAGGATTTGGGCCAAAAAACCCTCTTCAATATATATATATATATATATATATATATATATATAGTATATATATATAGTTGGTATACCCCAACTATATATATATATATATATATATATATATATATATATATTCATTATTTATGAAATCAAAAAATAAAAGCATTGGTAGTAAAAAAAACAAAAAGCAAAACTCCCCAATAAGAATTACATGCAAATTTCAATCTTTCTGTAAAAGACTACTAATAAATTGAACTTAAAAAATTATGATTAACCCATAAATTACATATTTGAATAAATAATTGATAATGGAAAATATTCAAAAGCAACGAAAAGAAATGACTTGTAATCTTTTCCTTTCTATATAATATGGACTTGGAATACATATATTATTGTTTGACAAAATAGGTAAAAAAAATTAAGTAAAGAAGATTATTATTAACACATCAATAACATGTTTCATGAACCCATTAATAAAGTAATTGATAATAAAATTTTAGAGGGCAAACATAATCATTCAGTTTTCATTTTTAAGTTGTCTTTGAGATGAGTCAAAACATACTCAATGTTTGTCATCTTATAAAAATACTTTATCTAGGTGTTTTTAACTATTTTAATATAAATACATATATATATATATATATATATATATATATATATATATATACACACACACACAATATATATAAATATATATAAAAAGACATGATTAGACAATGAACAGAGATTTTTTTGTCTCCAAAATACAACATCAAACATACAACACTTATTTTAAATTATCTCAAGAAACAAATCCAAACATACACACTATCTCAAACACATTTATTTATCTTTGTTTTTCTCTCTCTATCTCTACAAAATACAACAGAACACTCAGAAAATGAATCCAAACACTATCAATTATGTTTGGATTCATTTTTGGAGTATTTTTGTGTGTTTTGCGGAGATAGAGAGAGAAAAACGCAAAACAAAGATAAATAAGTATATATTGGAGATAGTGTGTATGTTTGAATTTGTTTTTAGAGATAATTTAAAATAAGTGTTGTATGTTTGATGTTGTATTTTGAGAGACATAAATTACTGTTCATTGTAAAATCATCTCTTTTATATATATTTGTATGTATATGTGTGTGTGTGTGTGAGTATAGTATTTTATTTGTGAGTAGATTAAATGATATAGTATATTATTCATCATATTTGTATGTAAAATAATTATATTTTATAAAAATAATAGTTATATATTTAATAAATAATTAAATGCACTCATAATATTGCGTTAAAAGTTTTTTTATTAGACGTTCTATTTGAAGTGATAAATTTAAATAAATTATTCAAACAATGAAAGATTTGGATTAACTATGTAATACTGGTATATTATTTAATATTTTTAAAATCTATTAATTATTCCATTGAAGTCGAAAAATATTGAGTACAAAATATAATGTAGTTAAAATTAAATAAATTTAATTTAAACATACTATATACACCTTTTGGAAAAAAAAATGTATACATTTAACATGTAAATCAAGCCTTCCAATTCATCCTCCATTTTTTTAATTTTGAATATCCACAAATGGTGGTGTTAATTAATTAAAATTTATAATTATATAATGTGACAGTTGGTAAAAGTATTTTTTGATTAATAGGGAGTTGTCCAAATTAAATACTTCATCAGGACACATAAGTTATTGAATGATATAACACGCATAAAAAGAGGATCCCATCAACTTCATAATACACATGACAACAATTAGTTGGCTCGCATATTCAACAAAAAGCCACCGATGTCTAATGACCGTCACATTGCCGTGGTGGATGTCCTTGTGGTCTCGGTGAGCGTGCTGTACTGTCTCCCTCACTATGCGTTTGGCCTCCACGGTCGGATTGCATGCCAAAATGACGAATGTAGTCTGTCCAGAATCCATTATCGCCAACTCCTGACCCCATGTCCAGACTTCGCCGTGGTGCTAATGAAATACTTCGTGCCAATCGTGGGCCACCATTCCCATGACCTACTTGTTGCACTGCATCCCAACTAGTAATATGGGTATGTGTTTGGGCCGTTGGTGTAGTGAAATTCGAGATCATAATGGGGGCTTCCTCGCTACCTCTCGCATAACTACGCACGACGTTACTATTCTGGCTATGTCGTGCATCACTCTGCTCCTCCACTGGAATAGGGGGCAGTCTAATGGGACCCCATATCTCGAGCATGCTGGGGTAATGAGGCTTTGGGTACTAGTAGTATCGTCTCGCCAACGAGTACAACTGCAACAGACGCCCTATGACAGCCACACATTGCACATTATATAGTAATTCGAAACGGCAATTGTTAATATAAAAAATACACAAACTATTTTCATAAAAATGTTTTAGTAATTTGATAATATAATCAAGTTATTAACTATTTATTATTGCAAATAAAAATGAATAATTCAAAAGTTTATTGAATATATTTTCTCAAAAAAATGTAATAAGATATGTATTGAATATATTTTCTTTTAGAAATATGATAAAATATTTATATTTATTCATTTTTTGTTAAAAAAATATTTAACTTTATGTTGCTTAAGCATATATATATTTGTCAATTAAAAAAATCATATATGAATTTTGTTGGTTGTATTATATTTATTTTGTATTTACTATAAATTAATTTCGGCCCATCTCTGAAACATGGTAGATGTTTGGCATACTTTGTCTTGGAGATTTTGCAAGTATTTTGAGGTATTTTGAAATAATGTTCAATTTTATTTATTATTTTTTTTTTTGTCCAAATAAGTCTACCTAAGTGTAGGCCCTAAGCCCAATGTGAATACACGTTTTTAGCCACCACCACCATGAGATCTCTGGCGTTTTTGCTCCTTACGATGCCATTCCGATGATCCACCGATCGAGACCTACACCATTGGACTCCTCTCACAACGGCGAACATTAAAGTCCGATTAGATTTCATTTTCATCAACTTCATCTAGAATCCCCAAACATCTTATCTGCCTCGATTTCAACATCGATTCGGCAGCATCTTCATGCCGCACGCTGTCGAAGTACCACCAATCGATTGCCCATCGTCTGATGAGTCCAACAAGCCCTCACCCATGCATTTTCGTCAACAGTATGGCTAGATTCCTTCCTCCATTTTTGTTCCCGTTGCCGCCCCATTTTTTCGTAGTTTATCCCTTTTCAGCGGTGGACCACCACCAATATGGGCCCTCTTCATGACGAACACACCCATCCGAATGGATTCAGTCATCGGCGACTCGTCGGAGATGGCCTCGTCAACGCACAACTCGGCCGGGTCATAGGTGAGTTGTAGTGAGTTTCGAGTCAACTCGGCAATTGTGATTAAGCATTATTTTTGTACACCAGATAGATCATTTAATTGCTAGTGATGTTCCTCCACCCATCTTTTACTTTCCGATTTTGATTTGCCGATGAATTCAGAAGTGTCGAGAATATACCTCTATTTTTTATTTTTTCCCCTTATTTCTTAGATGATTCTTTTATAATTGAAGTTGGATTCAATTATTGTTGACTATTGTTTTATGCTTAAATTATTGCTGCCAACAACATGTACTTATTCTGGTCTTGGATAACATTTTCAGTTTGATTTTTACTTTTTTGAGACGTTTGTCGGATGTGTATTTATTTTTTTTACTCTACTGATTGTTGTTTATTGAATAGCACAATTCTTTACTTTTGAAAAATATCTATTTTACGTGTGAAGTGTACATGTTTATTATCCTCCTTCCTCTATATAATAAGTTATAACTTTGTCTGAGAATTGCACTTTTATTCTTTGCTCATTGCTAAACATTGTAAGAGTAGTCTGTTGAGCATATTTTGCTTGAAGTAAAGCAGTGCTTGCATGGACTCCTCAGCTGGGGCATCAGTAGCCGGTGGCTGGTTGGGGCGCAACATTTGGATCCCCATCTTGTCGAAAAGTATGCCCAACATAAGTTTGATTTTCTGAAGCTGTGTTGAGACGGGAGGTTCCGTGAGCGAGGCATTACTGGATGTTGATGCTCTGTGGTCTTTAGTCCATGGGCAAGCGGAATTTGATGTTAATGCCTCAGACCCCATACCAAAGACTCGGCCCCTCTTTCTCCCCCCGGCCGCCTCAGTCCAAAGTTGTTCCTCCTCTAAAGGTGTGACACTGGCAGTAGATGAGCCACCCTCCTCCGGTGGCGTCAGCTGTGATGCACGCTCCTCGAGCATCGTCTCCTGAGAATAAGTAAGATATAATACATTAGTAAATAATTATTTTTTAGTTTTAAGGAAAAAAAATGTAACTTACCGCAACCTCTTTTTGCCCGCGACCACTCCAGCTGCCGTCGTCTTTCTACTTGTAGCACGAAACAAATACCTCCATTCGTTGAGGTGGGCTGCCAAGCTGAGCCTCCTGTATAGATATTTAAAAAATATCATAAATTTGTAAAAATTTATTAACGAAAATAATTGAACTTGAAATAGATCAAATTTTACTTACTAATTTTCTCTTGTGCTCGCCCATTGAGGAGGACCCCCCACAGTAGATAGTGTTGGCGATTGCAGGGTTGGCCAGTCGGTTGGTCTTGTTCGGAGTTGACTTCTTTTTGAATTCATCTGTTCCCAATACTCCAGAAGGCTGGCCCAAACATCATTTGCTGTCCAAATGGGTTGCTTATTTGTTGTCCTGGCTTCATTGAATTTTTTACTAAGCCATTTGCTGGCGCATTTATCAAAAATAACGTCTCACCTCTTTATCGGGACAGTCCCACCTGTATATGCATTGCAGGACAAGAAGCAAATAAAATGAATAGTATAAGATGTATAAATACATTATAATTTTATATTGAAGTACAAAGAATGTTGAGTACTATATACTTTAAGCTCCTCAAATAAAAAATTCTTTTGCGGATCTAGGATGTCTTTGTAGGAGAACCATGGATGCGTGTAGTGGCCAGAAACTACTTCACCGATGCAGGAGTGAAAGGCCCGATCGTGCCTGTCTTGAATTAGTAATTTAATATATTAATCTAAGTTATATATTTTTAAAAAAATAAAAAAAATGAGAAACAACTTACTGTATGTCATCACTACTGATGTACATATGAGCACGTGGAGGTACTGAAGGTGGCGGTGCTGCTGAGGATGTGGTAAAATGCATTGAATCCACCGACGGGCTTTCTGACCCAGTGGGTATTGAAAGAGGGGCCGAAGGTGGCACAATTGGTTGTGTTGATGCTTCCGAAGCATCGGAGACATCAGGGGTGGGTGGTCGAACCACCTGCCACGCCTACGTCCCCTGCCACGTCCCGAGGGGGGGGGGGTAGAGCAGATCCTCGGGGCATCTGGAAGTTAAAAGCTCAACAACAAATATATTCAAGTAATATATGCTCACCAAATATATTAGTGTCTTTTTCTTCTTAAAAGCTAAAATTTAATCTTTTTTCTAGTGAATAAACCCATAAATAAGTTGATAAAGAAACGCATTGTAATTACAATTAGTAGCATCAGACAACACACATATTAGTTGCTCATACCGGTATCCTTTTATGTGTTACCATCATACATATAATTAGAATTAGGATGGAATGTAGGAGTAGTTGTTGACATCAACGAATCACAAGCCATTTTTCTATAAAAGAAAAATATGGATTAGCTGATACTTCTCTCAATTAATGGAAGAGGCCAATGCACAAAATGCATGTTGGATCTCCAAACCAGTGTAGATCATATTGATAATAAATGAATGTGTCTAAATTGTAAAAGGAGAAAAATCAGCAAAGACAGAAAACACTTAGCGAGCCAATGAAAATAATTTCGAATGAGAGGAAAAGTTTACTTTTAGAAGCAATTAATTAAAAAAATGATTTTTTTTCATTTATCTTTCTAAGAGCAAAGAAGATAAAATTAATTAATAAATCCATCATATCAGTACCTAACGACCTTATAATATTCAAGATCATTATGGGAAAAGTATTATCTCAAACCACTATTCCCTTCATCCCATTTATATGAGCTCATTTGATTCCGTAGAAAGCCTAGATGAAAAAATGTGAAAACTTCGTGGGTGTTACATTACTACCTTAAAATAATGGTTGATATTTAGTGGAGTTGCATTATCCCTCCTCTCTATAATCATACCCTAACAAAAGAAAATCAAGTGTAAACGAATTATTTTTGAAAGTGGTACAATTGAAATTTCAAACTAACATCATTACGTGAGATTAAAAGAAAAAATATCATTAAGTCGGGTTCATGAGTAGAAAGTGTGCAGATTGTTAAAGTGTTTAGTTCTTTTGACAAATCGTAGGAACACTTTAGTCATTAAACGCAGTTTGAGCATGCACGATGGATCGAAACTAATTCAAATTAGATTTGATAGGACTTGAATCAACTATATGATAAGTATATACACTTATTCTATAATTATTATACAGTAAAAAAAAACGAATAACATAACTCTTTTATTAATTTTATTTGACGAAAAATAATTCACACCAAAAAATTCCTAAGATCTAATTATAATCGATTTGCAAGAAAGAAAGAAAGCAAAATTAAGTAAAATTATCACTAATCATTACATAAGTAAAATTTAATTAGTAGTTACATAAATGAACTAGTCCATGAATGTACAACACTTGACACATTTCTTCTACCAAAAACATCATTCCCCATTTTGTGTAAGATTTAGGTAAAGTGTAAGATTCAGACAGGTGAAAATTAGAAAAATTACTTGCCTATCATACCACCCTGTTTCTTCATCTGTCACCCCAAAATGAAAATGAGAGATAGAGAGGAGGATAGATAATTAGTATGATTATCATATCGTAAAAAGACAAGACTGCGACGGGTTGCGGGCGATGAGCGCGCGACGGGCAGGCGCACGACAACGACGGGCAGTGGGCATGCGTGTGAGAGTCGGTGAAAGAGATGAGTGTAAAAGTAAATGAGAGATGAGGGATTTAGGGTTAAGTCACAATTATATATTAGGATTTTGGGACGACATTTGGGACGATATATAGTAATTTTAATTGTCGTCCCAAAAATAATCTTAATAAAAATGTTGTATTTAATTTAATTTAATTGTGTGATTGTTTTAAGGTAACTAACAACGTGGAATTGAATTTATTTGATATTAAAATTATATGTTTAGCATTTTTTTCTTTTTTTTTTATTAAGTATAAAAATTAAATAAGGAATAAATTTATTTCTTTTTTTTTAATAAAATATTTTGTTTTGAAAGTTTTGATTTTTAAATGAGTATAAATATTGAATTGAAATATTTTAACATTTGAAAAATTATTATTTTTAATTAAAATAACTTTTACAAGTTCTTAAAAAAGAAAAAAAATTATCTATTTAAAATCGTCCTCCTCATCTTCGTCATGTGGTCGGGATGTTCCGGCTCCATCTACCTCCTCGATTATCTTAACATAATTAACTAATTAAATAAAAATATAATTAATATACAATAATTACAAACACATCAAAAATTATATATACAATTAACTTCCATACTCATAATAGGAAAGATGTAATTGAATAAAAACACAAATGATATAAAGCACAATAATTTATATACAATTTTGTGACGAAAGTTGGGACGACATTTGAGACACAAAAGATCTGTTATAATATAGCTGTCGAAATATATCCGTTATAGATTTGGGATGGCCTTTAGGATGGAATTATTGGACGGAATTAGGGACAGTTTGTTGGGACAATATTTGGGAGAACATTCCATTACAAAATTGGACATTTTCAGGTCGTCCCAATATAGTCCCTAATGTTGTCCCAACTATGGGATGACTTTCCTATCGTCACAAATGTTGTCCCAAACTATTATTCACCAAAATCTTGGAACAACATTTGGGATGATTTCGGACGGTTATTATCTTTTGTCTATGTTGGGACGGATTGTGGGACGACCTTGAGACGTTGGGACGGTAATACTAGATCGAGATGTTGCGTCCCAATGCCGTCCGAAGTCATCCCAAAACCATCCCAATTTGGGATAGTATTTGGAACAAATGTTAACCATCCCAAAAATTCGTCCCAATAAGATTTTTTTTGTTTTTTGTAGTGATCCTTACTACGTTTACTGATTGCACTAGACAAGACATATAATGACTACATCTAAGATACTGTTGTCTTTCGCCAGATCCAAGATATAACCATCATATAGATGTGACTGCTATAGTTCCTCAAATCCGAGGATTAATCTCATATGATTGGAGCCAGGTAATTCCAATCATACCGGTCAAACCTCCAAGGCTTCTATATGACGAATCTCTCGAGTTAGTTCAGGCAGTTGACAACCTTGTCAACTAACTCACTAAAATTGCATAGACATCCTACAGTTGTCACCGATGAAACACGACACTCATACAATGAGTGCAATATTTTGAACAAGTCTCTAAAGGAATTTCGATACCCAATCTTGAGATCCTCAACTTGGAATGTATCAGATCAATCCTCAGAAGTTGATCTTATAGCTGTCATCCAATGTGCAACTTAACTACATGGATATCCAATTGGTCTGTGCATTTGTTGTGACGTCAAAATGCCATTTAACATAATCAGTAAGCACAAACAAACTCATAGCGCCAGAAATGAATGCTTACTACATTCTTCATGTCAATATTACATTAATAAATATTGCTAATAGTTCCCAAATTGCAAATACAATTGACTTTCTGGTCTCCCTTGATTTAATGTCAATCACCTATGTCCCTTAGATCTATCTAAATATGAGCAATCTGCAATACCAACTCGATCTCATGGGTCTATCAAATTTTTTGCCAAAGTAATGTAGCCTATCATCCAACTGCCTGATTATGTCTTCCTATCATCGCTCAAAGCAGATGGTGTATCTATGAATTTTCTTGGTGTATATGATGAGATCTCGGCCCATTTATTCGGGCCACAACTTGTTGTTATCCTTCAAAGTAGCCACTAGCTCAGTCGTGCTAGGCACCACATCCATCCAATGTATAGAATTTTAAATCCAAACTATTTTTCATAGACGACTTCTAAAGTCGCAATACATTTGACTTTCGTGGTGAAATCTATTGTGGTATTCTGCTTGAAACCTTTCCAAACCACCACACCACCATTAAATTCGAGCTGACGTTTACATTGAGACAAAAATTATTCACATGAATCTAGAAACTAGTATCGCATTAGTCATCCAGAATAAACTCTCTACAAAAACGTGCATTAAGAATACTTTTTTAATCCTTATTCAGGTATTAAAGACTGTTCTCAATAGTCGTCATCTGCCTTATTGGTACACCCCTAATTCCTATTGCTATCCTCAAAGCCTACATAACATCAGGTGCAATGCATCGAACAACATATTTATGCTATTTCAAAAAAAAAAAAAAAAAAACGTAGGGGATGTCAAACATCTAAGCTTTTCTCATTACCTTACCATGACTGAGTCGTGAATAGCTTAATACTCAATATAAGAATCCTATTCCTTTCTTGGAGAATTGCATAAACATGCTAGTATTTGAGTGTTTGCTAACATCTTAGATTCATTCCAAATAAATAAAACGTTAAAACTAACTACTTGGAATACAATGATACTCCCATTGACCCTAAATCCTGTTATTGACCGAGTCATATTAGATATCTACATCAAAATGCCAAGCAGAAAATACTAAGTAGATTATATGTAATATTAAATTCAAGTTAAGACTTGGCCTTTAGTCATTAACCCCTCCCACTATTTCTTCAAAACCCCAAGACTCTCGAGTGGGGTTTTGGGTAGCCATTTTCTAGTGGGCTTCGAGTCTGCAAATGCAATTCTCCATGCCCCACTTTTACAATTCACATGAAAAAGAAAAGCTCTTTCTGCCCAATTTATTTTTCCTTGTTTCTTCACATGATCCCAAGGACTCCAAACGAATCATGTTTCTCAGTGTTATACCCGACCTATCAACCAAACGAATACCTCAACTATCGCCACCAATGACTTGTGAGACAGGAAAATAATATAGTTTTCTTCTATTCCTAACATGCCACGACTCGTGAGACCGTAAATAGGTAGAAATAACACCAACAACTTTATAGCGGATGGAAGGCTTGGAGATTTAATTCCATTTTGGGCCTAATATGTATTTCGACCATCCAAGTGAGAGTTTAAGATTATTGTGATCGAGACCTCATCATTATAATATTTTGGAGTAAATTACATTTTTGGTCCCATAAGTGGGCCTATTTCTAATTTTGGTCCCATACTGTAGATGATTCGCACATTGCATCCCATATCTGTATTTTTTTTCAATTTCAGGACACAAGAGGGAAAATTATTAAATTGCTAACAGTAATTGCTTTTTCCGTTAGGTGGGTCCAAATTTAGAGGAAAATATACCAATAAATAAAAATATAGTGAGAAAACTTTATTTCTTCTTCTTCCTCATATAAATAGCTGATTTATTTTCTTCTCTCTTCCATTTAGTAAAATAAAAAGTGTAAAACATGGCTGCAAATGGAGAAGCTTTTTGTCACTCTGGAAGAGTTGCAAGTTTGAAAATCTCATGGACCAACGACAACCCAGGTAAGAGGTTTTTGAGTGTTAAAAAAAAAGAAAGTGGGTGTGTTTATTTTGCTTGGGAAGACCCACCGGTGTGTGACAAAAAAACCACACTTCTTTTTCTCGAACACTGAAAAAAACTCTTACCTAGGTTGTCATCAATTCATGAGGTTCTCAAACTTGTAGTCCTTCCACTGTGACAAAAAACTTCTCCATTTGCAGCAATATTTTACACACTTTTCTTACTAAATGAAAGAGAAAAGAAAACAAATCAACGATTTATACAAGGAAGATGAAGAAATAATCATTTCTTACTATATTTTCATTTATGGTATATTATTCCTCTAAATTTGCACCTAACTAACAAAAAAAGCAACCTCCGTTAGCAATTTAACGGTTTCCCCTCTTGTGTCCTGAAATTAAAAAAAAAATACACATATGAGATGCAATCTGCGAATCATCTATAGTATGAGACCAAAATAGGAAACAAGTCTACTGCATGCTAAAGTTTTAATGATTGAGTATAAACGCATCGCAAACAAATACATAAAAAATTAAAATACTCACCACATGCAAAAACAAGTTTAGCACGCCCCTATTAGATGATCACTAGCCCAATCCTAAGTAACCTATTTAGCCCGCAGTGAGCATATGGTCAATTTAGGGTAAGGTATAACGATTACAAAGTATACTATTATTATTCTAATGGGCCTTCCTCTTTGTTCTTCTTCCGTCGTGGGCTCCATCCAACGGGCTTGGGCCTTCATCTCCATGGGAGCTTACATTTATTCAAAATAAATAAAATCTTACATTTCTAACTACACTCATTAAAACTGAAATTAGAAACTCAATACACTAAGAGAGAAAAAAGCAAGTTTTAGTATTTTAAGGATAAAAACGTAAGAAAAATTAAAACAAAGAGGCACACATGCCTCACTCAACATAAATTTAAACCATGCATTCGGTCAATGGGATTTGTGATCATCCATATTATTTATCCAACAAACAACAATTAACACATTTATTAAATATAAACATGTTAAGCAAATATATATATTCTATGTATTTAACAATTAATATCCAATATCAAATCCCATAAATATAATTAAATGTAGAAAAACATATTAATAATGCAATTAAAAATATAGATATCAACCATACACCCAATGTATAGAAAATATTTATTGATTAGAAAATATTTTCAAATTAATCTAAGACAATTTAATTTTTGAAAGTTTCAATTCAACTAAAATTAAAATTAGCCAAAATTAATAATTTCAGAAATTAGTAGAAATAAAAAAAATTAAAATTTTCAATGATATAAAATGACCTAGCCATTTGATCGATAGACGACGGGTCAGTAACTGGCCGCACGTGTGCACACGCAAGCGCCCCTTCCTGGCATAGCTGTAGTCCATTAGGATAACCTGAATCAACAAACAAAGCAAAAATTTGGAAAATAGGACCACCTTTCAGGATCGATGGGCTACTAGGGCTTAATTAAGACAACAATAGAAGTGATGATGTGCAACGAAATTATGAGGGAGGCTCAACATAGCCCCAATAACGATTACATGGCCATCTAGTGGTCTTTAGTTCAATATATCCATGTTAAGAGAGATTCAATAAAGAATTTAAAATTGTTTCAAAGAGGTGTTCCCTTTGAAAGTTTCGAGTGTTTGGTGTTTGTCAACAAGCATAACAATAAAATAAACATGTATATGTGGCTAGAGGATGAAAACAAAAAGTATAAAAATTTAAATGAAACTCTTCCTTTTAGTTTCTTATGTCAAACAACCCACATTGTTCTCTTTGTACATTAGAACTCTTCTAAATTATCCACACTAGAATCAAAGCTCTAATATATTAAAACTAGATAGAAAAAAAAAATAAAAACAATTTCAGACAAACACTACTGCTTAGCGCTTTTGGATTGTTCAATTTCTAAACTTGAATCTAATTCAAGATAGAACAATAAGAAGAAGTTTGGGAGAGCTTTTGGCTTATGGTGAGACTGAGAGCAAGAACAATGCATTGAAGTTGTATGTGTAGTTTTGTATACTACATACAATTGAATTCCAAATTGAAACCATCATGTTCGCCTCTAAGGCAACCTATACACATTCACATAACCTCCAATTATGATGAGAAAAATCACTCCATATCCCTCATCATGGGTGGTCATATGCTTACATGGTGTGGAGGAGTTGAAACTCCTCTTAACTTGCTTCAACATCTCTCAAATCGGCTTGAACTTCAAGTTATGGACCAGTCTTGATTACATTAAGTCCAACCGAGGTCCATTGGGCATTACATCACTATAATTAATTTTAACCCAACTAAGTTCAATAATTCATTAATCCAATTAAATAAACCTAAGCCCAAATACAAATTAATTGATCAATCAATTAATTAAGCCAAATCCAATAAATTAATTTAATTAATTTAAAGGCGTTAAGTCCAAATTTAATTAATTTAATTAATTAATTCTTGAGCTATCCAATAAAAAAAGTTTCAATAAATGATCCAATCATTTATATTCTCTTTGAATTAATTTAATCCAATTTAGTTAGTTTGTTTATTCTAGAATTAATTCACAATTAATTTTTCCAATTCAATAGTAATTGTTTTGTGACTCTTTAGATTCACTCTCAACTAGACTTGGATAAGTGTCCAACACAATGATTAATTAAATTAAATTTAACTAATTATTTTTAATTAATGATTAACCGAAAATTCTCGTCACCATGGGTGGCCGTCTAGCAACGGTGTACTAGTGACAAGGTGAATATTGGTGTAAACATTTAGGCTTTCGACATCCATACAGGTACAATCTTTACATCATCTGTCTCCTTGGAATGTTTCAGTCCAACCTTAGAAATTGGTCTTATAGTTGTCATCTAATGCGTATCCCAACACATGGATTATTCAATTGGTCTGTAGGCATTTGTTGTGAAGTTAAAACACCATTTAAAATATTTAATATGCACAACAAACAGATAGCATCACAGATGGACGCCTACTAATTTCATGAAGTTAATATCACATCGATGAAGATTGATAAATAGTTCTTAAAACTGTAAATTCAATTGGCTTTTTGGTCACCTATTCTAATAATCTCCCACTTGACTTAAAAACAATCACCCATGTCCTTTAGATTTATTTGAGCATGAGCAATTTGCAAAGTAACGCAACCAAGCCACCCATCACCTCTTCTTACCATCGCTCCAAACAGATGGTGGTATCTAAGAATTTTATTGGATCTATGAGATCTCGGCCTTTTTGATCATGCCACAACCTGTTGTTATCCTCCAAGGTAGCTACTGGCTTGGCCGTGCTTGACATCACATCCATCCAATGGATGCAATTTTCAATCCAATCCACTTTCCATAGGCGACTTCTAAAGTCACCATACACTCAACTTTCTTGGTGGAACCCATTGTTGTATCTTGCTTGAAACCTTTCCAAGGCACTACACCATCATTAAATCTAAATGTACATTTATATTGAGACTAAATATTATTCACATGAATCCAAAAGCCAGTATCACATTAGTCGTCTAAAAAGTGTATTAAGAATACTTTTTAATCCATATTCAGGTATTAAAGATTGTTCTCAACAATTGTCATTTGCCTCATTGGCACACACCCGATTCCCATTGTTATGCTCAAAGCCTATATAATATCAGACCCAATGCATCAACCAACATATCTATGTTGTCTACGATAAAGACGTAGGAAATATCAAATCTAAACTTTCTCATCAGTTTTCCATGACTAAGTCGTGAATAGCTTAATCCTCTATATAGGAATTCAATTCTTTTCACAAAAAATTTCATGAACAATGCTTGTATTTGAGTATTTCCTAGCATCTTAAATTCATTCCAAATAAAGTGAGAAAAAGAAGAAGACGGAGGGGTTAGCTGGCGAGAGAAAGAAGAAGATAGAGGAGGGGGAAAAGGGCTGCGGGGGAAGGAAGAAACCACAGGTTTGGGTGGTAAAGATGATTGACAATTTTATAATTTTACCCTTTGTCCAATTTTACTATTTTGGTTGAGTTACCTGTTGAGATGGGTTGAGCTATTTAGGTTGCACAATTTTTAGTTTCAAGCTTCACCTTTAAGTTCGCCCCCCATCCCCAAATATAAACGGTCAATTTAGGTTTGTTTCTCACTTTAGCCTCTTAAGGCCCCATTTACTTCGGTTGATTAGGTTGAATAGGATTAATTAAAGGTGAAGCTCGATACTAAATATTGTGCAGCCTAAATTTTCCTCCAAAATTCCATTTTCATCGAATTATAGTTAGATGGACCAATTTGAGACAAACTAATGTTTATGAATGCTAAAATCAAGAAATAAATTTAAGGGATTAAAGTGATTCTAAATACAAATTTAAAGGACCAATTATACTATTTAACCAAATTCGCAATGTAAATATTGTTGCATATAATGTAGATTGAAAGCTTTTTTTTTTTTTTTTCTTGATATGATATAGTTTATTGTGGGTGTTAGTGTAATTATCTATAGATTAAAGAAAAGAAATGATTTTCCGTAGTCTTTTTTTTTTTTTTTTTTGTTGCTCAAGATGGGAAATTTGTGAAGTTCTCAATACCTTTTTACCAAATTGTGGATTATCATAATCTTTTCTTGGCATAGACTACATTGCAAATTTACAAGTCTTCAACTCCTTGAACAGAAAAGTCCCAAAACAGGACCAAGTCTTAGCATGATAAGATAACCATATGCCACCTCATCATCACTCAACCCAATGCAAACTCTAAATTATTTAATTGCTTCTATTTTTAAAGTATTTTTATTTTTAA
This sequence comes from Sesamum angolense, assembly GCA_034509725.1. Classification (NCBI taxonomy): domain Eukaryota; kingdom Viridiplantae; phylum Streptophyta; class Magnoliopsida; order Lamiales; family Pedaliaceae; genus Sesamum; species Sesamum angolense. Next base: position 15,021,059 of record JACGWL010000010.1, read on the forward strand.
AAATATTGAGAGAAAAATATATATTTTTTTAATAAAGTTATGAATATGTTCTGTTTGCGTTCTGCATTAATATAAAATACATTAAAATGCACTGAACAATGTGTTTTGTAAAAAATATATAAACAAATATTCGAAATATATTTTTGGTTACTTTAAAAGAGAGGAAATAAATGAAAACAAACAAAGCCCTTTCTTATACTTTGAAACATTACTAAACAATCTATTAAAATAAAATGTTATTTATCACTAAAAACTTTATATATTTTGTTATTCCACTGATAGGTCTAAATTCAAGCAGTCACATGTTATAAGACTGCAATTTTTATCAATTGTGTACTTAAAATATTTGAAATGCAATCAGAGTTTACAGAAAAGGGTTTCCGAAAAGATTAATTACACCACACAAAAAATTAATTATTCTCCATATTATAATTAATTACGGGTTGAAACAATAGTAAATCGATATTATTTACTATAATCAAATAAAACTGATGCCAAAATTTAAATTTTAACCACGGTTAATTAATAATCAGGAAAATTGTGTTTTGGCCTCATATGATAGACTTATTTTTAATTTAGTCCCATTTATTAGATTTTTCTCAAATTTAGTCCTATACGATTTAAAAAATTCTCAATGTTAGTCCCAAATTATTTTTCCATCCAAGTTTTAACGAAAAACTCACTTTTTTTTTTTTTATCCAATTCACTTCATTTTTCCATCTACTTCGCGTCACTTTTCTGTTAAAAATTAGACGGAAAAGTGACTTGAGATTAATATTAATATTTTTTTATAACAAATATGAAATTTAATATGAGAAAAGTCTAGCAAATGGGACTAAATAGGAAAAAAGTCTAACAAATGGAACTAAATTAAAAATGAACTTAATATATGGGATGAAAATTGTGATTTTTCCTCAATATTCACTTATCTATGGGCAAAATATTTGTCATAGTTTTGAGTTGTAACAAATGTTTTGACTTTGTTTACAAAAACAACGACTAATATTAATCGTTGAGCAACCGTATTTAATTAATTTCTGCCACAAGCTTTTACTTTTAACTATAGTAATTAGTCATAATTAAAAATTATAACTTTTCTGGTATTATCAATATACATGTATGTAATAGATATTTATAAAAGAAATATAGCTAGAACTACACTTGAATATTTTCGAGGGTAGATTCAGGTTGAAAATGTGAAATTTCATTTCTTTTTTATATATAGTATTTTTTTAAAGTTAATAAAATATAGGCATGATGGGCGTTTAAATATTATACATAAGACATAAGCTAACTTTCGAATTAAAGCATTAATTAAATTAGATGGTGTAATTAAAGGTCAATATGAAACAGCTAATTAAAGTAAAGAACAAAACTTTGGGCCGAAGATTTATTAATTAGATTGAGGGCTAAGGCATCAACCACTTAAGTCAATGACATCTATTAATTAATTAATAAGTATAAATAAATAGAGAATTTACGAAATTATCTTAAATCATGACATATAAAGGAATTGATCATATCATCATGATATATATATATATATATATATATATGTATGTCCGTCCAAATTTGGCAAAATTATATATATTTTTAATCTCTATCTATCTCTGAGATGTTTAGATTTTTCAAAACTCTGTGTACGTGTAGAAGAGAAATGCTATCCCCGCTCGAACCAAGATAGAACTTTTATTTGTTCAATAAACAATTAAGGTGGAGTAGGGTCAAGAACAACAAATCTCTTTATGATAAACAAATTCATTAATTTTGCAAGTTTTGTCTATCATTTTATTGTGAAATACCATATTGACCCTCTCGATTTTGATTCGCGTAGAAGAATAGGGGTTCTATATTTTTAGTCTTCTATTTTGTAGGATTTTTAAAATGGTTTGAAAATTGAGAAAACTCAATACATTAGTTCTTTATTTTTTTGAATTTTTAAAATGGTCTCAAAATTAAGAAAATTTGACTAACTTTTACTGGATTTATTGGAATAAATGTATCAAGTTTTTAGATTTTACGATTATTTTCGAAATCCAAAAAAGCAAAAAACTAAACGTGTCGAGTTTTCTCAATTTTAAAACCATTTTAAGAATCTCATAAGCAGTGGACTAAAAGTGTTGAAAGTACTTCTTGTCTTATATATAGACTAAAAGTGCAATTTCACCATCCAAATTTATTAAATTGTTTAATTACAATTTTTTCATATTATATAAACTTCAAATTTACACGAGAAGAATTATAACATATAATCATGGTTGATTGTCATATAGTTTAAAAAAAATAGCTGTAATAAATAGTTATTGATCACGATCATGCAATGTTTACTGATCATGGTTTTTACAAGGGTGGCCAAGACATTTGCTATGATTAAAAACTATGACGAATGTTTTCGGAATAGCTAAGAGCCATGACGAATACTTTTGTCATTGTAAATAAGATAAGTTTTTAAATCAATTTTATTTAACTATAATTATAATAATTATTTACCACGATTTTTCAATAGCAATTAAAATGTAGTCAATAATTATTTCTTGTGATATAATTCAACTCCTAGTTTGTTATTCTTTAACAATATCTCATTGCTTTATAATATTTTTTTTTATATTATTACTAATAGGATTAGTTATTCATAAATTCTATTTGAAAATGCTAAATTATATTCTTTTTAAAAAAAATTAAAATTATACCTTACACTTAACCCTTTTTTGCTAGGATTTAGACAAAAAATATTGCTATTAGCAAATATATATATATATATGATATATATAAATCTCTAATTTTATCCTTCATTTAATGATTTTATGTAATAATTTTTTATTTGTGAAGGAGAAAATATAATAATATTATCCTCACTCCATATATGTATATTATATTTATCCCTTATATATAAATACAAAAATATATATAAATATTAAATAAGGACCAAAATTTAAAAATTCATGTAATTTTTTGGTTTATATCAGCATTTTCTGTTCAAACCCTAATGAAAAGGAGTGAGTTGTAAATTGAGAATTTCGAAAATGGGTCTATAATTTTAAAACTTTTTATGTAATCAACCCTATTACTAAATAAACGTGTTATTTTGCTTGTGGTGTTATTATTTATCACTCTCTCTCTCTCTCTATATATATATGTATGTATACAGTATACAGACACACACGCGGAGACATGCCTCCACAGCTTCCTTTTATCTTCCTGGCAAGAACTCTGCTGTTTCTCCCAAAGAAAAAGACACACAACACACACACACACACACCACCATAACGCGCTTCCCTCCAAACACTTCTCTCTCTCTCTCTCTCTCTCTCTCTCTCTCTCTATATAATATATATATATAAGCTAGTTAGCATATACAAAGGTTCCCCTAATCACAGTTGGGGTTTGTTGTCTGTGCAGAGAAAGAATTAGGCATTAATATTCATATATATATGTCATCTACAGAGAGAGGTATTAATAAAAGCGAGGGTCATCTGAACATGGCGGCAGCCGAAGCCGTTCATGTTCAGCAGCTGATACACGATCTCTTCGGAGACAGCGAGGATAATACTCATCATCATCAATGCTCCATCATCATCAAGAAAAGGAAACACAACATGCAAGAGATCAGACCCATCAATTTCATCATCAAGAAACGAAGGTATCGTTCCATCCACAATCTTTACATGTCCACCCACCCAATCTAACTATATATATGTTTGCCGATGATGCGACGCCGTACCCTTTGCGCGAGGTATTGTCTCACAAGTTTGTTCTCAAAAGTTGAATTATTAGGGTGAGGAAACCTTAGAGCTTGTAGGTTACCCAAGGCTTCTTGTCTGTAATCAATATGAGATGTTTGTCTATCCTAGCTCCTCGCCGAAGAAAGAAAATTGGTTTTATGGTAGTTGGTTTTGCAGCAGGTTTTATGGTATATAGCATCAAAGGTGTTGTGTATTAATTCTCAAATCGATTTAAACACGAATCTGCTTGTGATAGTCGACTCTGATTAATTATGAGATCAATTCTGTTCTTTTATGGGAAGAAGCAATTTTAGCTCTGTAATTTATAGGGTGATAATTTTGGTTCTGCACAAAATGATTTTTGTAATTTAGTCTTGTAACTTTAAAAATTTGGCGATTTTATCACTTGGTCGAAAAATTACATGTGACTTGCACATGATCTAATTAAATTATAATTTTAGTCCTATAACTTAGAGGGTGTTGGCATTTTTAGTCCTATAACTTGGGAGAATTGACATTTTTGTCCTTCATGAATTTATTTATAGGACTAAAATTAAGTAAATTGTAATTTCCGATCAAATTGGCCGGAAAAAAGATCAAAATTGCCAAAATTATAAAGTTATAAGACTAAATTAAGAAAATCAATTTGTATAGGATTAAAAATACCACCCTTAAATTACAGTACTAAAATTACAATTTTTTCTTTTTGCATTTATAGATGTGTTCACCGTTTGAATAGTAACTATAGCTCAAATTAGATATTCCACAATAATAAAGATTGGACTTGTATTGTCATACTCAAAAGAGCTAGGCTAGGGTTTGTTATGATGTCCATCTCTAGATCTCTTACCTTTCTTGACCATATATTAAGGTTATATATATAGAGAGAGATGATGATGATGTGTGCATGGTGATAATCAACGGTGATGAAAGCTTCAAATAGTCATGATATGATGTTCAAAAACATTGTAGCAGCCAAAATGACGTACGTGCCACCCCAAATTTATATATATCTAGTTGGTGTGGCACGTCGTCCTTGCGTGCATATAATAAATATTTTTTTATTTTTAAAATATATTATAAGAGTAAAATATATGAACCAATATATTAAATTTTAAGAAAGAAAGAAAAGAAAAGAAATTAATTTATCAGTTAAAATAAAATTTAATAACTTGAATAAGTTGGTTATATTATTAGTTCAATGACATTTTTTGATATAATTTAGTTATAAAATATAGAAGATATAGATACAAATAGATAGAGTAGATAATAAAAATGCTAATTTTGGCATTTAAAAAAAATGGTGCACCGGTGTCACATAATTTCCATTTGAGAGTATATAAGGGTTTTTTTTTAAACTAGCCATTGTGGCATGCCATCCTTGCGTGCATATAATAAATAATTTTTCACACTTTAAAATATATTATATAAGAGTAAAAATATAAACCAATATATTAAATATTAAAAAAGAAAGAAAGAAAGAAAAGAAAAGATTAATTTATCAGTTAAAATAAAATTTAATAACTTGAATAAGTTAGAGTTCAATGACATTTTTTTTTATATAGTTTAGATATAGATATAGAAGATATAGATACAGATAGACAGAGCAGATAATTAAAAGGCTAATTTTGGCATTTTAAAAAAATGGTGCGGCGATGTCACATAACTTCTATTTGTAAGTGTATAAGGAGTTTTTTTTTTATATTAGTATAGATTAGTAGATAATAAATGGAGGAAGAATTGAACTTTTGATTCTACAAGATAAAGAATATTGTATTTTTTTTATTACACAATTATGGATTTAGTATGTCTAATCCTATAGAATAAAAAATTATAGTATTTTTGGTTTCAAAAAACTACAAGTTTTTGGTTGATTTTGGAACTGAATGTGAAAAATCTCGTAAACTAAAGGACCATAAGTATAATATTTAATTTCTATGGTGTGAAACAAAAAGTGTAATTTCCTCAATAAATGGATGTCTGAACTGCAAAGTTGATATTGTAATTGTAATAGCTGAAGATGTGGCTGAATTTATGTTAATTTTGTATTATTATCATCAACGATAACTTATATGTTTTTTTTATTCTTAACTAGAAAGGATCGGAAACAAGAAAAGAAATAAAAATGAATGGGGCATTAATAATGGAAAAGAAAATACAATTTTATAAGTCATGTAACTTAGAGAGTGGTATCTGTATGAATTGATTGTACTTTAGTCCTGTAATTTTATAATTTTGATAATTTTAGTTCATGTAATTTGTACATAACCCAATTAAATCGCAATCACTAGAAAAAAATGACTAGGCTACAGTTTTAATAGCTACGGGACTAAAAAATCATGATAAATAAATTTTATTGACCACGGTTAATAAAATCGTTGCAAAAATAAAGATTTTTCATAAAAAAAAAATTTGTCATGGCTAAGAGCCATGGTAAAAATATTTACCATGTCATTTAGCCACCCTCTCAAATACCACGGCCAACAACCGTTGTATGGCTATGGTCAATGACTATTTGCTATTTTTTTTTTAACCCTAGCAATTAGTCATGATTAAACTTACTTTTTTTTTTTTTTTTAGTGAATCTTAATTGTATAAATCAATTCGGGCAGGACAAAAAATATCAGTTCCCCTAAATTACAAAATTAATTGTGAAAATCAACTCATGTCGGACTAAAAATGCTGCCCTTAGTATAATTAACATAAAATTTCATAACACGAAGTAAAACATGTATGCAGTTTCATAAAGTGATAATCGTTCTCGATGTGTTTCATTCCATCCACGATCGATCATCATTCATTACGAGCAATTTGGATACCACGTCGAGTGTCATGCGCCATGAATTGTGAAAATTTCCTAAAAGAAATAAATAGCAAAAAAACTTCGGAATCTTTTAATAAAGAAGTATATTACCCCTTTCCTTGGGCATTAATTTATTCGCCCATTTTAATATTGGCTTAGTTATTTTGATTTATAATTTGTCACTTTTACCCTTAATAACTAAATAAACCGCACATGATTTCGTAAAAACTACATAGAATCCATAGAAAAAAAAAAAAAAAAACCTTTAAAAGAAGATAGAAGTGTGCTGCAATATAAAGAAAGAGAAAGCGATAATATTTTTCAACTTTTATATTTAGTAATTAGGTGTAAAAGTGACCATCTACAAACCAGAATAGCTAAACCAATAGCAAAAACGGGCGAGTGAACTACACTGCTCATCGAATGGGGGTAATATGCTTCTTTATTAAAAGATTGGAAAGCCTCTTTGTCCTTTATTTTTTTAGGATTTTTTTTTTTTTTTGCCTTTTCCAATATTTCAAGGGATAATTTGCATTTATCCCTATAAATTTATATATTTTATATGCTTTATATATATAAGTGTAATTATATTTATTACCCAGTATGTAAGGGGTAGCAAAAATAAAAACCGTAAATATAAGGGTGGCAAATAATTATCCAAAATTTTATTATTGATTTTTTGTTTTTTGTTTTTTTTTTCTTGTAATGGCAAGACTCCAGTCAATATTTTTAAACATATGTAGAATTTCTTTTTACGAGATTATACATAATTTTTCTCCAATTTTTTTATCATTCCTGTTGATAATGCCACTGTATATATAATTTATATCTATACTAATATAAAAAGGAAAGGGGCTTCATACTCACAAACGGCGGTTAGTGACACCGCCGCACCAATTTTTTGTAAAGTCAAAATTGCCCTTCACTAATAAGATAATTAACTCATTCACTTTTCAAATTATTCATTAACTAATAAATTAGCTTTCTTTTCTTTCTTTTTAATATTATGTATTGATTTATTTATTTTGCTCTTATTTATAATATATTTTAAAATATAAAAAATTATTTATTATATTCATGCAGGAATGACGTGCCACAACGGCTAGTTATATAAAAAAGAAAAGATCATTTTTACTCACAAACAGCGGTTACTTACATCGCCACACCAATTTTTATAAAGTCAAATCTATACTAATATAAAAAGAAAAGGGGCTTCATACTCACAAACGGCGGTTAGTGACACCGCCGCACTAATTTTTTGTAAGGTCAAAAATGCCCTTCACTAATAAGATAATTAACTCATTCCACTTTTCAAATTATTCATTAACTAATAAATTAGCTTTCTTTTCTTTTCTTTTAATATTATGTATTGATTTATTTATTTTGCTATTATTTATAATATATATTTTAGAAGACCGACACAAACTTATATAAAAAAGAAAAGACCATTTTTACTCACAAACAGCGGTTACTTACACCCACACCAATTTTTATAAAGTCAAAAATGCTCTTGAACTAATAATATAAACTAACTTATATTCAAGTTTTTAAATTTTATTTTAATTAATATATTATTTTTTTCTTTTCTTTTTTTTTTTTTTAAATTTAATATATTTATTTATATATTTTACTTTTATATGATATATTTTAAAGTGTGAAAAAATATTTATATATGCACACAGGGACAATATGCCACGGTGGCTAGTCTTTTAAGAAGACAACTAAATTACCAACAAAAGTGCTGATATTGAATTTAATTTTCTTATTTGAGATTATTAATTTTTTTTATTTTTGAATAGTTCAGAATAAATAAAAAAATACAATTTGATGAATATTTTATTAAATAAAAAATATTCTTGCTAAAGTTTTTAATTTTTTAGATACTAAAATATATTTAGTATAATATTAACTTCTTTATTATATCAAAATAAAGAGAAAGGATTAATCAGTAAAACTATAAAAATTAGTCTTTTCTCCTCAATCTATTTTTTCGTACCAAATAAGAAGAAGTATTTGAAATTTACTCTCCTTCTAATCATGCTAACAACCTCAAGAAAAACTTTTTGATTTTATTTTTTTAGTTTGTTATATTTTGTGGAGATAGAGAGAGAACGATAGTGATAAATGTGTTGTAGATAGTGTCATGTTTGGATTTATTTTTATAAATAATTTAAAATAGTTTGAAACAAGTGGTACATATTTGATGTTGTATTTTGAGAGACAAAAGTTACTGTTGACTGTCAAATCATATCTCTAATATATGTATTTATAAATATGTGTATATATATATATCATTTTATTTGTGGGTGGATTAAATTATATAGTATTTTTTTAAATATATTTGTATAAAAAATAATTATATTTTTATTTAAATAATCATTATATATTTAATAAATAATTAAATGCACTTCAGTAATGAGTTAACAATATTTTCGTTAGATGTTCTATTCAGAGTGATAAATTTAAATAGATTATTCAAATAATAAAATATTTGAATTAACTATGTAATACTGGTATATTATATTATTTTTTTGAAATTTTCTTAATTATTCCATTCAAGTAGAAAAATATAGATAAAAAATATTTAAATAGTTAAAATAAACCAATTTATTTTAAAAATTAATACGCACCAAAGAAAAAATTGTATACATTTACATGTAAAAAACCCTCCAATTCATTTTTGTTAATTTTCAAGATCCACAAAACTCAAGTATTAATTAATTAAAATTTATAATTATGTAATGTGACGGTTCGAAAAAATAGCACCAGATTAATAGTGATGTCCAATCAAAATACTTCATCATTATCAATCATGAATGATATAACATGCACAAAATATGTTCTCATCATCCCTTAGTTTTATAATTAACACATGACTATAATTTATGGCTTGCATATTTTACAAATAGCCTATGTATGCGTAAGTATCGTCACATCGCTGTGGGGGTTGTCCATGTGGTCAATGCGATCGCGTTGTACTATTTCCCTCACTATGTCTTTGACTTTCACAGTTTGCAGATTGCCCAAAATGATTGATGTCGTCTTTCCATGATCCAATATCGCCAACTGTCGAGACTTCGATGTGGTGCTAATAAAGCATTGTGGGCCAATCATGAGCCACTATCCCCCCGAGCTACCTAGTCCACTGCATCGCAACTAGTAATATGGGTATGTGTCTGTGCCGTTGGTGTTGGAATTCAAGATGATAATGGGGTTATTTTTGCCACCTCTCACAGAACAATGCACAACGTTACTGATCTCACCATAATGTGCATCACTACGCTCCTCTATTGGAACAGGCGACAACTTAATGGGGCCCCACACCTCAAGCATGCTGGGATAATGGTACTACATAGTATTGTCTAGTCAAAGGGTAGAGCTGCAATAGGGTCTATATGAGACATTGAAAAGTAAATACTAATTCAAAATGCAATTATTAAGTTGCATTCATCGTATTAGAAATAACATTGCACACCCATGATGTTAGTGGTCGTAATTGCAATTGTTAAGTTGGATTTATCGTATTGCAAAATGTTTCAATGTCCTAATGAATTCCTCGTATCTCAACGATTTCATGGAATTGAAGAAATCACTCTTTAAACTCGCTGAATTTTTTACAAGCTTGCTCTCAGGTGTAATGATATCCAAAATGTTGTCGTAATGCATGAACCCAATGAGCTATGTATGCCTCAGCACGATGATTGTCTCTTATGGGGGTACGTGTTGTCATCAACGATCATCCACATTAAGCACAACTCAACATTTAAAGTCCAGTTATCCTCCTATGGAAATCCATCTCTCTTCAAATTTCTATGACATGACATGCTTGCATTTCCAAATACTCATAATAGTATGGAAAAAGAAATGTGAGCTTGGAACACGTATACAACGTTAGTGATTTGGATAAAATTTAATTTTGCAACAAGTAATTTAATCAATAAAAATGTAAAATATTCAAACACATAGTGTACAAAATACTTATAATTAAACTGATATCTAGCATATATTTTCAATACATTCAAACTATTAGGTAGAGTTTTTAATACATTACATAGGGGTAAAAGTAGTCCATTAACATCATTCCTAGTTGGAATGGTTGGATGCCCACATCTGCATCGCTATGCTATCACCATAATATGCAGAATAAGGTAGCTCGGCATCCCTCACTGCAGTATTGGAAAATGCTTCTTCAATACGCCGAAGCAATGTTCAATTACATTACGCAACCTTGAATGTGTATGGTTAAACAGGTTATGTGGGGTACAAAATCGATGATCTTGTCCCCGATACTTAACTAGGTGATAACCTAGTACCTCGATACGGTGCTAGGAAATATTATTAGTTTGTAAACTCAACGTCTACTAAATGATACTTAACTGGATTTCCACCAGTCATCATTATAAAGATAACTAGTAGTGTCAAGTATTTTAGATCCCGTCGTGTTAGACTGACTAACTTATCAATTGCCATGTGATACTGCATCGTCCAAGATAGGGGCACGATCGCACTGCCTTCCCACCCAACATACACATAACTCAAATTCATATCGAAATTACATATTACTAATACATTCCGTGCTAGGTGGTCTTTTCACAATCAATAACAATTTTGGTTTACTTGGGGGACCCATGCCAGTACCAACATATCCCGCCTATCGCTCCAACACAATTCTACATCGTGTAAATATATGTGTTGTATCGCACATGAATAAATATTATACTGAATAGCTTGCTTAAATTAGGAGGTGTCTACTTATGATCACCATACAACAATGAATGAGATCGTATATACCTTAAAGTATGGGTAGAAATCTAAATTGTTGATCACCTTTGGATGTGTTTTCGTTAAATTCGGCCGAGGTATTAGTTTTGGAGCCATAGCGCACAAGGCAGAAAACACTCGGTGTAATCTACGATTAATAGTATTCAGTTAGTGTTGAAATCGCTCCATATTGTCATGTTGTTTTTGGTGAATCCCGACCTCCTACATAAAAAGTGCAACCTTCTCGATTGAGCAGACTCTAGAAGTCTGACCATGAGGTAGCGGCCCCTTAGCTTGGTCATTCAAATTTTGTCAAAAAATCATCCCGTGTGTGGGGTTATCATGATCTCCACAATCCACCCTTCTCCTTGCAGTGCGGAGGGTGTTACATGTCATATTTTTCCTAAATAACTCTACGTATATTAGATCTCAAAAAGCGTAAAATTCTTTGGGGACATCAGGTTCGTTGTTACCTGGAGTTCCTGGTGTCCCCGTGCTGTCACTCTCAGAGTTGTTTTTCATGCCTAACTCCCTAGCTTATGCACAATAGTTCTATGATATACCATGGGCTAAAATGCATTTTACCCCCATGTGTTTTATTGAAAAAGTTAAAAACTCCGTTGTGTTTTCGAAATGGGCTAAAACCCCCATGTGTTTTATAAAACTCAGGAAAAAAAACCCCTTTCATTAATAATTAATGGAATATGCATTACGCTCGCTCCTTGTGCATTTGTGGATGATTTTTAACTATTTTTACCTTATTTTTTAATATTTTTTTACCAAAATACCCTCATGGTATTTATATATTTCATATGTATATTTTTTTAATTATTTTGAGTGATTATTTTACATTTTCATCTATTAAAAAATTAAAATGTATTTATTTAAAAATATGAAAAAAAATTATATAATTTTTTTAAATTTTATAATTTAAAATTCAAATATTAAATTATATAAAATTTAAATTTTAAATCATTTTGATAATTGTTAGAACTGAAATTTAAAAATTATAATTGTAAAATCTAAAATTATTTTTAATTAACTAAAATATATATTTAATTATTATAATTATTTAAAATCATTTTTAAAATATTATAATTATTTAATTATTATATTTTAAAAAATATTTAAAAATATACATTTTTTATTTCAAAATTTTTTAAAAACACCAAAAAGATAAAAATATATTTTTTTAATACATATTTATACATTATTTAAGGTTAAAATGCATTTTTTGCCGAAAACTTCTCTTTAAGTTTGCGACGCCGTTCCGACGAGTTTCCAACCTCCAGTGGTACCACTCAAATCCTCTCTTCATGAGGAACATTTTTATACCTTCAATTTGAGTTTTCGTCAATCAGAGACATCAGTACTAGTACTAGGACAAGTGATATATGTGTGACCCGAGTGCCCGAGAACTTTTTCCACATGTTGGATTACCGCAAGCCCAGTCTAACCGTTCACGAATTGTATGAGGATGTTCCCACTCATTTCACCATGTAAATTTCAAGACAACGTAACCAAGATCAGTTAAATTATTCTAATTCAATGCCTCTCTAAATGCCTGAATCTACCACCTTGACTAAACTGCCCCACCTAATATCTCATGTTGGAACAACACCTCATTAAAGTCCCCAACGCACACTCAAGGTGTAAGTTGTTCTTACTCAACTAAACAAGCCATTCCCACGAGTCCCGCCACTGCTACGCCGTCAGATTACCATAAAATCGTGTAAATCTCCATCAATCAGAAATAAAACCCCGTAAATATCGACATCAATGTGCTCAATAGAGAAAGATCGGAGTTAAACTACAATCTCCTTTGTCCACAATAACATTAGCCCTCCAGACTCTAACTCAAACATATTAAATGTATTTTTTACAAACTCTCACTAAGAAAAACACCAAAGGCCAATAATATCGGAGATAATCTCCCAGTTTTCTAACCGTCCAAGGGTCCCCCAACCCTCGGCAGTTCCAAGCGAAATCAATCATGATTCTCGTTGAGGTTACTCAGACACATTCATTTTTATGGATCAATGGGAGCTAAGAGACACTGGTAATTTTAATTTTTTTGGAATTAAGAACCACCTGATTGAGGAGAGAACTTATGTGGTGGTTTGAAAGTGGAGCCTAGTTGAAAAAACTAACAGTACCCAAGGAGAAAGTCAAGTGGAGAGGATGGTGGCATACACAGTCCATCCCTTCATATCCAACACCTATTATCTAGGTGGAAGCTAAGATTACATGGCTTAGGGTGACTCCTCCTCATCCTTGAATTGTTACAGCCTGAAGAGAGACATGGATGAATGAACAAAAATTGGGAGGTAGCCTCCTGACTTCTCCATCGACTATGCTCCAGCCTAGCACGGATGAAAGCATGGCCTGTCATCAATCACCTCAACCTCTCTGCACTGACCGTCTAACCACCAAAGCTCGCAACCAATCACAATATTGCTGATAAATTAATTTTGCACCCAATTAAATAATGACAAACGTCATATGGTATATTATTTATCAATTATAATATTCTTCTATTTATATTTTAGAATTTACTAAATAATTTTCGAGTATATAAATAATTAATTTAATTGATATTTTAATATATATATATATATATATATATATTTTGTCATCAAATCAATGACTGACAAGTGTCAAAATGAAGTATTTCGATCAATCAAATAATGTTTTGCAGTCAAAGATTCCAGCCAATCAGACCGCGCCATGTGGAGCAATTGCATGTACGCTCCAATCAAATCAAGACAAATATTGGTTGTATTTATCTCTTTAAAAATGCAAATATTAAATAGATAATGTCAAATTGACCAATCATATTATTCCAAATATATGGTATATTTATTTCTTTAAATTAAATTATAAAGAGATAATACAAGAGTTGTTCAAGTAGATCACAACTCTACCTCTTTGACACCTATATTAAGGGGTCCTTACACTCTCATTTGACATACAGAGCTCGAGAAGGAAGAGCCAAGTAGAGAAAAATTACAAATCATTCTCTCTACGCGGTTCTTTAAAGCTCAAGAATATTCAAAGGCGTTCAAGGCAAAGATCGAGTCTTTCGTCAAAGGTGCACCATTAATTATAGCGTTTAATTCGGGGTTATATGCACAAAATCCTCAAATTAATGTTATAAATATTCAGATATCATCTCAAGAAGATTCAAATGGCAAATCCACTTTCAAATCATCAAATTCTAGTCAAGACTATAACGTTTAATTCGGGATTATTGGCGAAAGCCCTCGAATTAACGTTATAGAAATTCAGATTCAAGTCCAAATGAGATCTACATGGAGATTACCCTTTGAATTAGTCAAATTTGTCAAATATATAGTTTGGAGGGAATAATCAAGGGATAGAATAGAGATTGTACTCACATTGATATTTTAATCTAAATATTTTTATTTGTGATAATTTATTTGTACTTTAATTTTTCAGACACGATAAAATTAGCGCTCACACGTACTACAAGCCTTCCCCATGTTCAACAAATTCTGACCCATACCGCCATCCACGCGACCTATCAACATCCCCTAATAACTACAAATGTACTAAAATGAGGCAACCGTCTCTTCCCTCCGTCTCATGGACGAGCCCAAAAAAACTGATAACTCTCCTCTAACTCATTATACCGACCAATCTTATTGGCAATTAGATCTGCCACCTCTGGCGTCATCTGTAGGAGTGATAACCTATAAATGTAAGAACTCCAATTCAAGTTCATAGAGTGAGGGTCATCATCTGCCCCAAGCTTGGCCAATATAAGTAGGGCCTTACCAAATGCCTAGGGACTCTCCTGCACCGTACGAGTCAGATGTAGAATGTGGATCATCCGCCCTTCACCTGGTTGATGGCTGCCATTTGAATATTGAGAGCACCCGTCCAACCAAAAAGAACTCCCCTGCTCCACCGTGACTCCCTCCTCCTCCATTAACGCCCATGAACAACTCTTAACACTGCACACTAAAACCACAGGAGCGGCAAAACCCTATTCCCCGCCACCATGCAAAAAGTTAGAGCCACTAGATTGGATGTCATAAATATAGATTGATCTACGAGCGTGTTTGATATAAAAAACACAAAATAGAATAGTGAGTGAAACAATAAAGCTGTCCCTTGCACTCTGCTCTTTCCACTGAACTAAGTAGACAACAACCAACAGAGTCCCAAGAAAAAACCACTGCCTCACTGCACTCATACAACAAATCAATCACTCATGCCAGAGAAGGTTCTTGGGGGTACTATAATTAGGGGTGTTCAAATTTCGATTAAACCGGCCGAATCGAAAAAATCGGTTCGATTTTCGGTTTCTATTTTAAGAAAAATTCGATTTTCGGTTCGGTTCGGTTTCGATTTCTAGGTTTGGTTAACGGAACAGACCGAAAATCGAATTTGTTCTTTATATGTATATATTTTATATTTATTAATTATAATACAATATATTATTATATTATATCATATATATTATATATAATATAAATATAATTTATATTGTTATATAGATTATATATATCATATAATATATATTATATAATATATGTAACTTATTATATATAATATATAAATATATATAATTATTTTTTTTAAGAAATTCGGTTTTTTTGGTTATTTAACCGAAAAAATCGAACGGTTTTAATCGAACGGAAGAATTTTGGATTAACCGAAAATTCGATTCGGTTAACCGAACTGAACACCCCTAACTATAATTAGGGTCCTTATTTTATCGCCCCCTCCCAATATACGGAACAGTAAATACAATTCAACTTAATATATTATCTTATAAAATGCTAGATCCTATTTAATTAAGAAAGCATTATATTAAAGTGTTTAGATAGAACAAGATCATGCATTTTATAAATGTTATTGATGATAAATATATAATTAATTTTAAAGAAAATTGAATTTACTAATTAGATTTTAAAGACAAAAAGATGTATGGGTAATTAAATTTATTAAATTTTTCGTAAGATTTTAGTTAGGATTATCTTACTTGAATTTTATAAGTTTGTTTTTTGAAAAAGATTACCTAACATTTTTATATCACTCTCAAAGTAAGGATTATCCTAATCGAATTTTATAAATTGTAAGGCTCTCAAACATGTTATAAGCTCATCCAATCAACCCTCTTACTCCAATTTTCTTAAAGTAACTTCAATAATGCCATAAACACTCTCCAGTTAAATGCATATAGAGATGTAGATTGGGGTCACGTTTCCATGATCATTTTTTTTTTTTTTTTTTTTGGAGGTATGTAATTCATTGAATTTTTCAATATAAGTTCTATTGTATATATTTTTTATTCTATTGGCAAACCGAACACAGTCGATATCTATACTATAAAACTACAAAATTTTTAAGTGTTTGTTTTCCATTATGAAAAGATACTTATACTTTTATTTAAATATTTTTTAATATAAATTATAATGAATTATAAAAAAATAAATTCTATAAAAATAAAAGACAATGACAAAATATATCCATTGCAAAAAATAAATGTGAAAATAATATTTTTATGCAATTAATTTGTTAGAACAGACTTTTAAATACTTTTAGAAAAGATTAATTTACTAAGACATGATAAAATTTAAAATAAAATAGTGTCTGAACAATATATAAAATACGAATCTAAATTTCAAAAATTAGAAATAAAAAATAAATAAAAACATAAATATCATGAAATTTAAATAAAACTTACCAATCTATTATTAATTGGAAGTACATTTGAAAAATTAATATGAGTAACTTCCAACTAAATGATTTTTATTTTAATATTAAGATTCAACAATTACTTTTTAAATTGTACTTTACGTACTTTTATTTTTACCATAATATACATGAGGTGAAGTAATACTAATAAGTGCAACTTATGATTATGACAAAATATATAACAGTGAAAATGTCTTAAATATTTATTTCTATTGTGGAAAGACATACATACAATGACATATAAGAATTAGTTATATAAAGGGTAAATATTATAATTGGCTCTTTAAATTTATGATTGGAATCGCTTCAATCCCTAAAGTTCAAAATGTAGCTGGAATGGTCATATAATCAAGACATGGTTTAGCTACAGGGTCATTTTTGTCAATATGTATTTAGAAAAAAAATAGATAAATTAGACAAGATCTAGCCGCGGTTTGTGACATGAGCGTGTTCTTCGAACAAACACATTACATATTCAAATCAATAGTTATACGCCAAGACTTTATTTTGTAACATGGTCGTGTTTTGTCAATGAAGAATTTCAACGCATGAATAGACCAAAAAAACATAGCCTGTATTCCACCTCTAAGGTCGTATTATTGTCCCAGAGTCATGTTGCTACCGAAATTCTTCTCCAGTTATGATTTTACAAACTTTTCAACTTACTAAGGTACGAATTCAGACATTTCTAATAAAAAATATTTTAGCTAAAACGATTCATTTCATTACAACACATACATTATTTGCTTCAACAAATAGTTCACATACAATATCTACTTAGTATCCAATGCCATTATATCACACCACAAACACAACTACACAAGCTAGGACAAAACATATCTTCATATAATATTTTTTTTTTTTTAGTTTCTGTACATCATTTTCCAAATGTGAGACGAAAACTAAAGATTAGCGATGCTAACATCATGAATTTGAAAAACTAAAATAATTATAAATAAAAATTAAGAGATTAACTATAATATTTATTTCTAGATGAAAGAAGAAAAATATTTGGTATTTCTAAAATGAATAATATATCTAACTAAAAGATAAATTGTGACAAAGAATATTTAACCCTCTTAATTTGTTAGGAAAGATATTAAATATTTATTTAAAAAAAATTATATCACAATAAAATTAAAAATGAATAGCATATGAATAATACCAATCCAAACTCAAAAAATAACAATATAATACAGAATAAGTATAAAAAAAAAATTCAAATAAGAATCCTGAATCTTTTAAATTAAAAATACTGTTAAAATTTTAATGGAGTGACTTCGGACTAATTAATTTTATTTTAATATTAATAATTGATATTTTTTAGATTTGTTTTATAATATAATGGATATAAAACAATGATATAATTAATTTTATTAAATTGAAATTTCGTATAAAGAATTCAAAAAATAATGAATTTTGACTAATTAATTTTATTTCAAATATACTATAATGTATTTTTGCATTAATTTGTTTCAATACAAAATTATTAGACATATTAATTAGTATATACAAAATGCAAATTTTAACTTTAAGGATTAAATTTTTTATTTAATAACATCAATTAAATTAGAAGTGAATTACAAATAACAGAACTTTCCTCATCAATTAAATAATTATTATCATTTTTTTAAAAAGTATAATTGTATATAGTAATGTTTCAATGATATAAATAAAAATAAAATTATGAACATAATATCTTTTTGTAGTTAATAAGAAATATATTCACCTCTAAATATATATTTCTACACGTACACGCATGTGATATGTTCTAATATATATATATATATATATATATATATATATATATAACCTATATTTTATTAGTTTTATTTAATCATATGAAAGAGGAAAAAGTAAAATAAATAATTGATTATACTAGTATTTTCTTAAATATTTTTTCTTAATTTTTAATATATATGATGAATCGAATAATATTATCGATAGAAAAATTTTAAAGAAATGATGTCATTTCATTTTGAATAAGTATGTTCGATGGTATTTTGGTCAACATACATTTTATCAACCACATGTAGTTACTCTAATCACCTCACACTTAATAAATATATAGATAAAACATAATACACCATTATACAAAATTACATAATCTATTTTACTTTAAATAATATTTTACACATGACATGGTATATTAAATGAAATAGTACAAATAAGTTTTGAAAGTTTGTAAATGCAACTATCCAATTAAATTAAAATTTTCAAATTTGGGAGTCTCTTGCGATGTATTAATAATTAGGTTAAATACAATTATTATTCCTGAAGTATTCGTCCTACATTAATTATTCTCCTAAAGTATTAAAACCTTCAAAAAAAAAGAAAGAAAAAAAAACCCTGCCTTTACTTTTTAAGTTTGAAAAGTCCATTTTACTCTTACGAAAATTACTTTGTGAAAAAAAAAAAAAACATAAAGAGATTTTTAAAATATCAAAATTATCATTTGTCTAAGTCTAGTTTCACTTGTTCATCGAGCTCTTTTTATTTTGTAATCCTAAAACACTTGAATTTTATTTTAATTTCACTTGCTTGTAAAATCAAATTAAAAATAAATTTATACATGCATATATATTTATATATTTACTTTAAAAAAAATAAAATTAGTAAAATCAAAAGAATTGATGAACTAATAAAAAATATAAAATGAATATATATTTATATATATAATAATTATATAAATGTGGTAATTGTATGCATGTATAAATTTATATTTTAACTTGGTTTAACAAACAAGTAAAACTAAAATAACATAAGCCACAAATACTTTAAGATTACAAAAAAAAAAAAACTCAATGAACAACTGAAACTAGAATAAGACAAATTATGGTTTTGGCCTTTCAAGAATCTTTCAGTGTGTTTGGAATCCGAGAGGGGCCGAAACATGGTAGATGTTTGGGCATATTTTGTTTTGGAAATTTTGCAAGTGTTTTGAGCTATTTTGAAATAGTGTTCAATTTTTATTTTTTTTTTTTGGTCCAACTAAGCCTTTAAGCTCAAATCTATGCAGTTTAGCCACCACGTTTCAGCTACCACCATCATGACCTCTCCGGCATTTTCGCTTCTTACGACGCCATTCTGATGAACCACCAGTGGAGACCTACACCGTTGGATTCCTCTCACGATGGTGAACATTTGATTCCAATTAGATTTCATTTTCATCAACTTTATCTAGAATCCCCAAACTTCTTCTCGGCCTCGATTTCAGCATCAATTCCACAGCACCGTCATGCCGCATGCCATCGAAGTACCACCAATCTATTGCCCATCGTCCGACAAGTCTAACGAGCCCTCACCCATGCATTTTCGTCAACGGTATGGCTAGATTCGTTCCTCCGTTTTTCTTCCCATTTCTTTGCTGTTTATCCCCTTTTCAACGGTGGACCACCATCAATATGTGTGCCTCTTCATGAAAAACACATATTGGACCACCACCAATATGTTCCCCTCATTTGTTAGAATATTATATAATAACTGAAGTTGGATTCAATTATTGTTGGACACTGTTTTAGGCTTAAATTATTATTACTGCCAACAGCATGTGTGTATTCTGCTCTTGGATAGCCTTTTCAGTTTGATTTTTACTTTTCTGAAAAGTTTGTCGGATGTGTAGTTATTTTTTTTTTTATTCTACTGATTGTTGTTTCTTGAATAGCACAATTCTTTACTTTTGAAAAATATTTATTTCACGTGTGAAGTGTACGTGTTTACTGTCCTTCTTCCTTCTTCGATTGATCAACACTACCATTTGTGGATATTCAAAATTATAAAAAATGGAGGATGAATTGGAAGGCTTGATTTACATGTTAAATGTATACAATTTTTTTCCAAAAGGTGTGTATAGTATTTTTAAATATAAATTTATTTAATTTTAACTACATTGTATTTTGTACTCAATATTTTTCGACTTCAATGGAATAATTAATAAATTTTAAAAATATTAAATAATATATCAGTATTACATAGTTAATCCAAATATTTTATTGTTTGAATAATTTATTTAGATTTATCACTTCAAATAGAACATCTAAAAAAAATATTTTTAACACAATATTATGAGTGCATTTAATTATTTATTAAAATATATAAATATTATTTTTATAAAAATATAATTATTTTTTCATACAAATGATTAATAATATACTATATCATTTAATCTACTCACAAATAAAATACTATATACACACACACACATATGCATACAAATATATATAAAAAGAGATAATTTAACAATAAACAATAATTTTTATCTCCCAAAACACAACATCAAACATACAACATTTATTTTAAATTATCTTCAAAAACAAATCCAAACATACTATCTCCAATATACTTATTTATCTTTGTTTTTCTCACTCTATCTCCACCAAAAAACACAAACACACAAAAACAAATCCAAATATAATGTTCGTCTTCCTCACATTGTTTTTCTCAAACATTTCTTGTGGCTTAAAACTTATCACCAAAAAATAATCATTTTATACTAATTAAATTTATTGGTAAATTGAGAAGTAACATAGGACAATCATTTGAATATAGTAAAACAACTGCCAGAGTTTGTTTGAATTTCAACCCATCTATCCCTTTGGTCCTTCAATTTTAGTGAGGAAAAGGAACTCCGGACTTCAAAGCTTTATTCTTTGTACATCTAACTTTGTTCTCCTTTTCCTCATCAAAATCCGAGGTCCAAGCAAAGCACTTAAGGTATCAGAACAACGTTCAAAATCTAAAAACTAGCAAACAAGCTTCCAATTATAGCAACATATATATGATCTTGTTTCTCATTTCCAGAGACATCGCATCAAATACAGAGATATGACGAGATATAAGTTCGTCCGAACAACAAAAGCCATCATCAACCTTTTCTACCTAGTACAAAATGAATAATCGGTACCCTTACAAGTCCAATTCCACCATCGTAGTCTATCTCCATTTTCTTATATTGCCTCGACCACCTTCAACTCCAAAACGTCTAGTCTAGTCCACAACGGTAATAAGCGTACTTGAAATAGAAACCCCACATCTTTACACCAGTCTGCTCAGAGGAATTCTTTCACCTTGTCGAGCAACTCTTTCAATTGGGGAGATTGGAGTGATCTTTTGGGGCATTGTCATGCCTCCAGAAACGATAATCTCTGCAATTTCAACGGAAACTTTGACGCAGCATTCAAAATAGTAAAAACACATCAAGTAACTGAGCGTATACATTCATGCACCAGAATAACTCATATTCTGACAGCATTGCATCCAACATTCTTTACACGAACAAACACATTGGATAAAGTTGTAAACTTACTGCACCAATAATAACATCGTGATTTAATGGACCTTATGTGGAGAAAGTTTGCCAGCCTAAACAAAACAGAGGAAGTTTCTTTGCATTACCAACTTCATGCACTCACATGAGGACATTGCATAGTTGCTGGAAATATGATCCCTCTAGCAAAGGAGCTATTTTTGGCAACATATAAATCAATTTTGTTTTATAGCAAACCCCTCTCTCAATGCCCACCTTGCCCTGTTGATTGTATTCACTGGTGAAAGCCCAGCACTGATAAAGGGGACGGCCTTAAAGTTTTATCATTCCGATAGTATACTCAAAAAGATAAAGAGGAGTCTTTCAGTCACCCTTGAAACAAATAGTGAAATGGAGGAACTGAACACGAGGCATCCAACATTAACTTTGGTGCAAAATTTCAAATCATGGTATAATGTAGGTACTGACAATTCATAACTTAGCATATGACTGTTGCTAGCAAAAATAGGAATTTAGACAGCATAGTATCATACCTATCCCTTCACGAATGGACAGATTGGGTCTTATAATATCCTTTGATTCAACCAAGAATACATCACCAATATATAAGTGGTTTGTTGGGACAAAAACGCTGCAGAGTTCTTCATCTCCATCGTCTCTCTGAATCAGAAGAAAAAATAAACAAATAAATGTAGAGAACATCAGAATACATGGTGAGCAGTCAACACTTTGAAGCTATCGCGTTAAATCCATCATACTTTCACATGGTAAGGATTATAGTGGATGACGTACGTATTCTAACCCCAGTCATGAATCCAACATCTTATGGCTCCTAACAGAGAAGTCAATTCTAAATGACAATAGTCATTGCAACATGAAGAATTTTTATTATTTATAAAAAAACTACTTGTTTCATGGACTATAACAAGGATTATCAGCAAACACCTCTCAAAAGTTTTCGACTTTTGGCATCTTACTTTCATATGATTTGCATTATTGGGATGACCTCCCTGTGAGAGTCCATTAAATTTACTGAAATACTAAAGTATCTCTAAGGTCATACATAAGAAAAATTGTTATGAAAAATTTAACGAATCCTTTTTAAAATAAAAACAATTAGATCTCAGAAACCAAGATGAAGGTTTTAAACCGTCTTCAATGACCGCACAAAATATATAAACTTATACTTGGGAATACTGTTGACAAAAGTGAGACCATAAACTGGACATAAGAGAACATACAAGATGCATAGAGACTTTGTTAACAAGATGCATAATGATTATATTCTAATTTTTATATATTCCAAAACAATGCATAATTTTCAGAATAACTAAACAGAAATTCGTTAATAATAAGTAGAAGAACCAAATTAAAGTGTATGCCAAATTTACTGAAATAAATAGTAATATTGACGGTAAAATAAATACACCAGAGTGACAGACATATTTTAAAATGCTTAAAATGTGAGACCAAAACTGAAGCTATGAGATATAATTTCAATAATTTATAGAATGGAGATTATGATTATCAATGAATCAATAAGACATTTGAAAAATAATAACTACTTGCTTTTGGTCTCAAATCTCAATTATCACAAATAATTTTATCTTATTAACTGGGCATGGCAATAGACATTCTGTAATTCCTAAATTGACAATACCTCTTTTTGTACAAGCATTAATAATTCATTTCTTCACAAATTTGATCAATTTTTAGGCTTCATGTTATCCAAAGTACAATCTATTTGTGAAAAAGCCTACTGAAAGATGGTACCTATATAATAAACTACCGTAATACCTGAAGGAGAACTGTTGAAGTGATAAAGCCAAATGCATATTCACCCACACGTGGGTGACGAATAATTGCCACTTCCTTAAATGCAGTATTATTCTGGTCTGCAGAGAACAGGAAGTATTAAATTCAAACAGCGAATATGAACCCCAAAGAAGGCACTATTTAAAAAATTAAAATAGCCAAGATTTATACGAATCATCCTCAGACTCAAGGACCAAGTTAGCACCAAAATGCACCCAACCCCATCTTGGTTGGATGGTGAAGTCATAGTGTTGTATCATGTTTCCCTTTTTGAAATATTCAACCGCAGAAATTACAATTGAGCTATTAGCTAAGACTAAAACTGAATTCCATCTAAAACAATATATTGAGTAGAAGAAAGTTCCCCAAAAGCTTATAACATGATTCCCTGCTTTCCCACAACTTTCAACCGGTCTAGAGTTTCAGAGCAGAACTGAAGGTGTCAGAAAAGAATGAATACATAGTTACCTGGTGTATAGAAGGCTACTAAGGTCATAAGTCCTTTCTCATGCTAGTTTGCAAGTCGAAAAATTATAAACAAAAACAGTCAGACACCAAACATGTAACTCTTTTAGGAGAATTCAGAGGCAGCAAATATTTGTAAAATCCAAACACTTGCTAATACATATATCCCGATACAAAGTCAGAATATTGTTAATATACGCAGGGTTATTCACAGCAGAGGAGTTTTTATCCGCAAGGGCCTCAACCAATACAGACTAACAAATCCATAGAAAAACTATTTTGCTGTGCAAGGTAATATTTTTTGTTTCCAGTGATGAAGGTTAAAAAATTAAAACAATTACATAGTCCCCAATGTCAGAAGGACCTGAAGTGCCCAGTTTCATGCATAGTAAACTTAGTTTCTGAATAAAACTCTTCTCCACCACAGAAAGGGTGGAAACAGGTGCCAATAGAATAAAGCTCATAAACGTATTTTAGGTGAGGCAATCCCTAGCTTTTAGTGGAGTAGAACATGAAAACATTAGCATTTGAAACATCAAACATCTCGAAAATTATAGAAAAGCAAGCACAGAAAGTCTATTATTTACCAGGAGAAATTGCAGAACTGATTTGCTTGGAGGCTGAGTAAATATGCCTGACAAATGGCATTCGCTTGATGAACCATTCTCCAATCCAGAAAACTGTAGCACCCAACCATGATGAAACAAATACTCCAACAAGGAATACAAAAACTAATGACGTCACGAATCCAAGTCCTGCACCCAAAACAATTGACTCAAGAAGCATATCCCAGTACTTCTAAGGATGACAGTAAGAACATAGATGAACATAAATTTAATACAAAAGAATAAGTGAAGAAAAAAACTACTACTGATAGATGAGATGCTATTTATGGGACAGAAACACGGGGGCTACAATAAACATTTCCACTGCCATCATGAACAAAGAAGAAAACAAGAGAAATAAGAAGATATTAATGTACAGATCAAGACATAAAGGACAGATTTGCATCAAAAACATTCATTGGCCAGTGGGTAAGTAATGCAATGTTTTGGATAATAGACGGAGTACGGAAAGCAACCATGCAACATGACAATTTTCCAGTTATTTGAATTAAATAACAGAAAGATATACTAATAGGCACTGTCAACATAGCAGGTGACAGTCAAAGTGTACTTTCTTTTCAGGAAGTTGCAAAATAAGCAAAAGACAATTCTGATTTTGGTTTAATATATACAGTGAATCATGAAATGAAAAAATTCTAAATGAGAGGAGGAAATTGCCCATTTACTAGGTGGAATTCATAGACTACAAACTCACCGAATATGTCAAAGCCAAGCTGAGCATATAGAGGACTAAAGAAACCATCAACAAACTGTATGAACCACCAAGTTACGAAGAATGTAACAGCAACCGGAAACAGAACAACACTGCAATTAAGACGTTTAATTACAATGTTAGTCTTAACTTGACAAATCTAGATAAGCTTGAGCATTTTAAATAGCAACAAATAAGACAGATAAGTACCATCCAGTCATGAACTTTTTTGAAACCCAACTTTGTAGTACAAAACAGCAAGCCTGGACCAACAGAAATAGGATTATTTTGGATATCAAAAGAAACCAATAACAATTCCACCAAAAAGCATCTGGCACTATTTTACACCAAATAAGGTTTGAATCTGAGCAGAAAATTGGCCGTTTGATATGTTGCAGTTGTTTAGTATGAACATATATATTGTTTCAGTATATTGGTTCTTCAGAAATGCAATCAGATTATACAGAATTGCATAGTCCAACAATAAAACATGTATATCAAACAGCACAAGTGAACATCTGAAAGTTTAGAGTGTTAAGATAGGTTATCCCTAGCATTGGTACAGCGTAATGGAAACCCAAACAGCCACGAATTGAAGAGGCAATAACTTATATTTTAAGATCAAGGTGAATATATGTGTGTTTCTATGTATATGTGTGTACATATGTACAAGTAAACATTTATATACATCTCCATCCATATGTAAAAAATTACATATATGAATTACCACAGTATATATTACCTAACTGCACCATGTCCAATATTATTTTATATATTCAAATAAATGATCGCATAATTAAATCAAGTAAACGTGAATTTATACTTGTATTAATGTGTATTTAATAATTAACTGATTACGTTTACATAAATACATATATATCTATATTTAGAAATTAGTGTCTATATTTATAATTAAATATAAATCTTCATAATTTTATTTTTACTCATGTCAGGTCACGTTCCTCCACATTGTATGTTTCTACTTCATCATACTTTACCATGCACTTATGCACGTAAGTGATAATTACACTTATGTGCATTTAAGTATAAAAGTACCTGTTATATGTACAGACATGCATAACCAAATTTATACATACATAGGATATACACCTATCGTCAGTCATCACATCAATAAAACAACGCCACATCAAATACAAATAACACCATTAACACTGTGGGATATATTTGCCCCCAAACCCCCAGCCCCAAATTTTGATACGTAAAATTATCTTCCGTCAACCACACCAATTTCTCACAAGTTCGCAAATCAGAACTCTACACTCAACCACAATCACAATCACAATGTAATCAAAATCTTGAGAAAAAAAACCAAATATTGCCCCATAGTTTCAGATCACAAGCCGGAAAAAAATTAAAACCATTGGCTGGATAAAGGCAGTTCTTAAGATACACGAACTACAACAAGGGGTAAAAACACGTTATCTAATATTTTTTTTCACCCTTTATTTCCTTATGTATTCATCTATCCGTTATTGTTTAGGCAGCAGGAGTTGCGTTATTTGAGGTGTAAAATTTTAGTAAGCATATGCAGCAAATGTGTGAAAGTGAATAAAAATTTGAACTCTCCTTGAGTTCATGGCTGTGAAACAGGGAAACAAGTTTGGTTTATCATAAACAATCAAATTCTATGAGGGTATCAGGCTGTTTGGTGCAAAGCCTATAACTAACATAAGGTAAAGAAAATTTTGCAGGAGAAAAGGCATCACGAGATGACAATGTTCTCATTACATCTTGCCAGCACAATAGGAAAACTAAGACATCATAACCTCGCCACTGCATCATTATCTGCAGATAACAGTTTTACGGATCAAATGTAATTTCATTTGAGTTGTTGGCCATTGATAGGAAAAGATTCACTTTGGCACATATTAATCCTTTTTCTTTTTAACTATGCAAGACCTAAGCCATGTTCTCTTTTCAACTGTAATGAGTATAATGGCACTATCCTAATTTATAGTGCTTGACTGGAAACAAATGAAATTCTTTGAATTTAGACCAAAATTTTGACAAGAGTACAAACTCATTACAAAAGGCAAGCAATTAAGAGAAAATATATACTTGGCATATTATTCTAGATCCATTGCACCTCTAATTTACATCATTTTATTTCCTCCAGAAGGGGACATCCAAATCATCACCATTTCGTTTACGGCGTTATTCAGTGGACACAAATTCAGTTAACCAGCACTTAATTAAGGACACATTTAATGATAATCATAACCCATGATGCTCAATCAATTAGACCCCTCCCAAATCAACCAAAATTTTAAGTAACCCAGCAGAAAATTCAACTATAAATAAGATGCAACAGCAATAATTAAATCTCAATTTCACATTTAAAATATAAATATATATGTAAACGTGTGAGTCTGTGCGGCGGGCGTTTATGGAGGAGAATAATTAAATGGGAAAATTCACTAACCCTACGAGTGGAAGAATCTGGAGAAGTGGGAGGAGATTTTAACGGGTCTTCGGGATCTCGTCCTTCTTCTTCTTCGCGAGCTCCTTGACTCAGCGGCACCGACGTGGGGTCCTTCTCCTCCGCCATTATAGAAAATATTCACAGAATTTTCAACGCTTCTTCAATCGGGAACTTAGGGATTACAGTTGTTGAAGATTGAGGAATTTGAGAGATCGAGAAATCGAGTGAAGTCGTTCATTTTACTATTGTTTTCGTGTGTGGAGTGCTGGTGAAGGAAGTACTACGAGTGAAGCGGAAGGTACTAACGCAATTAGTCATACTCTCAAACACTGATTATGATTTCTGAAAAAGAAATTTGTCCCAAGTGTTAATTTAGCATGCTATATATAGTAAAATTAATAAATGCTTAAATATTTTTTTTTTTATTTTTTCCTATTTAATTATGTAGAACTAAAATTTAAATTTCTTTTAAATGATTTGAGAACCATATTTAAAATTCTCTATTTGGATATCAATTTATATTAAACATTCTCTACACAAATCACTCCTACTTTTTGAGAAAGCGTCGTCCCAACGTGCATACAATAAATAATATTTTACATTTTAAAATATATTATAAATAAGAAAATATATATATATATATATATATATAAACCAGTACATCATGCTTCTTAAAATAAAATAAAAAGCAACAAAGAACAAAAAAAAGTCAACTTAATGGTATTATCAATATGATAATAAAATTGGTGTTGTGGTGTCCCGTTTGTGAGAGAGAAAAGTCTTTTTTATTATATTAGTATAGATATATTTGTGTAGATATATAGATGGGAAGAAGAATTTGAGTAAGAGCAATTGAAAAATACATAAGGAACAATTTTGGTAATTTAAAAAATTGGTGTCCCGGTGTAAGTAACCGCTATTTGTGAGTCAAAATGGGGTTTTCTTGTTAATAGTATAGATTATACGTACATTCTCAAAAACGTCAACAACAATACCCAAATTATTTGACTATCAGTGGTAGTTTCTGTAATTACGTAAAAAAATATGGATGATTTATCTACACAAACTACAAATTAAAGGGTGTAAATGTAATTACCTCTTATAATTTTTATGGGTGAATAGCAATTTACTCCCCTGTAATATTACAAATGAGCAAATTATCCCTCTATAAAAAAATATAGCAATTTACACTCATGTACTTTTTTAAAATAGAGTAATTTACCTCCCCGTCTGAGGAGGTAAATTGTTTAATTTTAAAAAACATAAGAAGATAAATTGATGTATTTTAAAAAACACACGGAGGTAAATTGCTATTTATTTTTTCATAAGGGGATAATTTGCTCATTTGCAATATTACAAAAGGATTGCTTGCATTTTTCCCTAATTTTTATACTTGTACCGAATTAATAAATTGTCAGAGTGCATTTCTTTTTCTACTTTAAGTAAAATAGTGAAATAATTATTTTATTAGTTTTTCTGGTTTCATTAATTTCTTTATTCATATTAAATTATATGTAATTATAATTTATAATACGCGAATACTTCAACAAATCGCTTCATGTAGTGTTGGACATCGAAATGACACCAACACACCTCGAACACGAATCGGACACTATATGTCCAAAAATTAAAAGGAAATAAAAAAAAGGACGTAATGTGTCCGACGTGTGTAAGAACACACTTTGGGTTTTATTTGTGCAATTCAAGTATGGTGGGTAGGGGAAGAAAAGGATAATTGCAAAAAAACTCCTTGTAAAATCATTTATGCACAAGAAACCCCAAGTGTTTTCAAAAGATCAAAGAAAAAAAAAAAACCCTATGTTCATTTTTTTTAGATTTTTTTAGGGATAATTACACTCCCCTCCCTTGAAGTTTGGTATAATTACACGTAAAACCCACTGTGATTTGAAAAATTATATCTAGCACCCATGAGGTTTGTTTCCGTCTAAAAAATAAGTCCCTTCGTTAATAAAAATTTATCTAATTGATTGATATTAATAAAAATAAATTGAATGAAAATATATATTTATTATCGATTAACTTATTAATGACTTATTGCAGGTGAAATAATTTTTCTGACTAAATTACCCTTATAACGATGAAAATATACCTCCTAACATGCATTAACGCGTGAAGACGTATGAGGGCAATTGACCACAAAATATTTATTTGACCTACAATAAGTCAATAATAAGTCAATTGGAGGTAAATATAATTTTTTTTCCAATGTTTTTGTTAATATCAATAAAATCATTAAATTTTGACTAATGGGGGATTTATTAATTCGACGAAAACAAACTTTAAGGATATTAAGTGTAATTTTTCAAATTACAAAAAATTATATATAATTATACCAAAATTTAAGAAAAGAGAGTGTAATTATCCCATTATTTTATTAGGCAAGGCAGGTGGCAAGCTTGTGGGCGGCGAGGGTCGCGCAGAAGGCGGTGCAGGGGTGTACAAAGGTGGGGCCGGGCTACAGAGGGAGGAGGGGAAGGAAAGGGCGTCCGGCCGGGGCAATTCAGGAAGTGGGCCGGACAGGGGTTGCGAGGGTGCGGGCTTTGGGTGGATTGGCATTAAGTATTTATTTTTTAGGGTAAATTACAATGACCTTCCTTAATATTTGATATAATTATGAATACCTTCTCATTATTTGAAAAATTATAAATACCCTCTTGATGTTTGATGAAATTATGTAATTTTTGGATGGGGGTAAGAAATTGACAACTTTGCTCTTTCAGTATTTTTTTATTTAAAAAAAACATTAAAAACTTATAAAAAAATCACACGGGGTGGATGGAAAAAGTTTAAAACCTAGAAAAAAAATTAAAAAAATTTAAAACATAAATAAAATTACAATTTTTAATCCATAAGGGTATTTGTGTTAGTTCACTACAAAAAATGGATGGAAACCCAACGGATTGGGTTCATTGTTAGACGGGCGTTAAAATCAGGGGAATATTGATAATTTTTCAAACAACGAAGGGTATTCGTAATTATGCCAAACCTCAAGGGATGTCGTTGTAATTTATCCTATTTTTTTATGTTTAAATATAATTATATTAACAAAAATTAAAATTTATTTACTTTAATATATATAAATAATATAATTTCAAAATATATCCTACACAAAACTATAATTTAAATTAACTACTGATATTTTAATATAAAATCATGTATTCTGAATTTTAAAACTTTACAAATAATATTAGAATAGTCCTAAAAATTTGATATTATGATTTATTCATATGCAAAATATGTATAATAGTTATGTAGTGATATTTTTTACATATAAATAATGGTAATTAAGTTTTTTTAGTATTTATCATATTTCAGCAAAATATGAAAAAGATATATTCATATTATTTAAATGGTAATTGTTGTTCTTTATTTTATGGTGTCTGCATATTATAATTTTTAGAACATAAACTAAAATAAAATATAGGGTTAGTTACACTTAGACCCTATTTGAAAATGTGAAATTATGATTTCTGTCAAAAAAGAAATTTCAAAATTATACTTACACCTCCTCTGAAAAATCACTGTTTTTACCTGACCTCTTTTTGTGAGAGTATGGACAAAAAATGCTGATGTTAGTAAAAAAATTACATAAAATTTTTAATTTTATCCCCCATTTAACTTTTTTATGTAATAATTTTATACTTATATGGAGAAAAATTCTAATAATGTTAGCCTCACTCAAGATATATATATATATTATATATATATATATATATATATACGTTTATCCCTTTAATGTATAAAATGCATATATGGGAATGTTAAATGATGAGAAAATTTAAAAATTTCTGTAAACTGTTTTGTTACCTCAACATTTTCCGAACAAACTATAACGGAAAGGGTTTAGGTGTAAACAAAGAATTATCGGAGGTGGTGTAAGTGTAATTTCAAAATATTTTTGAACAAAAAATAATTTTGCATTTTTCAAAGTGGTCAAAATGTAATTAACTCTAAAATTTATATTATAGTCGTGTCAATGCCATACAGTATTCTACATTTTTTGTATTGCAATATCCATGCCCATGTATCATAGATCATAGTTTAAGAAAATAATCAAATTAGAAAATTACAAAGTTTAGAGCAATTAAAAAATGAAAATAATGGTGGATCCTAAAACAGCCCCCTGTGATATTGAGATACTTCGTACTCGTGAGTTAAATTTATTTTGACCCAATGATATGAAAAAATATAAAAAAGTTCTTTATGAAAAGTTAAATATAAAAAATTATTCTTATGTTATGAACAATGACTCATACAGTCTCCTAATCAACTTGATCTCAGGAGTTTTTTGAATATTTTTTCATATTAAATAGCATTTTTTTTTTCTCAGAGAATTTTTTGAACATTTTCAATATCACAGGGGGTTTTTGGATTTTTCCCTCGTACTCGTATATATGAAGCATAGCCTGCATGACATATAGCTAGACCAATCCAATCCCACGCCCTTAAACACTTTTCGACATTCTTTGCATAAAGCTACTTATTTTGTTTTATAACATCTATTTTTTTTTTAATATTCAAATTTTACCTAAGAATGACACTGATTGATTTAAGCATTAGAATGTTAACGTATTTCTTACAATTTAGTCCTTTTTTCAAGGTTCTCCAACTCAATTCTTCGATTTTATAGCACTGAAACTCTAGTGAGTATAAAATGAGATAGTAATGTTGGGCTAATGTGAAACTGAAATTGATATTTGTGACATCTTGTTGTATTTTAGGTAAGTTTCATAAAAAAAACATAATTTTATCCCAATTTTAATCTGTCAAAATAAATAATTACACTAATTTATCAAAAACTAAACATAAGTTTGCCATCCTACTAAAACAAAATTAGGGATAATTATACTCTCATTTTGTAAGATTTGGTGTAATTACACGTAAATATCTTGTGATTTGGAAAATTATATGTAGCACCTTTAGATTTGCTTTCGTCTAACAAATAAGTCTCTCCGTTGGTCAAAATTCACTGAACTTGCTGATATTAACAAAAAAAACTGAATAAAAATTCATATTTACCCTCAAACTTACTACTGACTTATTGTAGGTCAAATATTTTTTTTTTACTAAACTACCCTT
Source organism: Sesamum angolense (assembly GCA_034509725.1). NCBI lineage: Eukaryota > Viridiplantae > Streptophyta > Magnoliopsida > Lamiales > Pedaliaceae > Sesamum > Sesamum angolense. The sequence continues at coordinate 15,054,478 of JACGWL010000010.1, forward strand.
ATAACGATGAAGATATACCTCCTCATATGCGTGAAGACGTATGGGGTAATTTGATTTTAAAAATATTTATTTGACATGCAATAAGTCGATAACAAGTCGATCGTAGTGTAAATATAATTTTTTTTGTGTTTTTTTGTTAATATGGGAACTTATTTATTAGATAGAAGCAAACCTTATGGATGTTAGATGTAATTTTACAAACTATAGGGGTCTATGTGTAATTCATTATCACTACCTACCTCAAATTTTATTACGTATTTATGTATCACACATTAATCTCATCCACAATGTAAATATGTCCTAAATTTACAAAATATCGCTAATTAATACTTTTTTCTTTTGATTATTACAAAAATTATTTTCCCCATACATAACGCGCATGTCTAAGGCGCTTTGGGATTGAGAACAGTTTTAGCTGTTTATAGTGTAATTATGGGTAGAAAAAGCAATGGTGGGATTTTTTTTATAAGGGATAATTACTTTTTTTTTTTTCTTGAAATTTGGTGTGATTTGAAAAATTACATTTAGTACCTCTGAAGTTTGCTTCCGTTTAACAAATCGATTTATCCATTAGGCAAAATTTACTGAATTTGCTGATATTAACAAAAAAAATTAAAAAATTTCTACATTTACCCCCACTTGATTTATTACTGACTTATAGCAGATCAAATAAATCTTTTTATGATCAAATTGTCCTCATACGTCTTCACGCGTTAATGCATATGAGGAGGTATATTTTTACCTTTATAAAAGGTAGTTTAGTTCGAAAAAAATTATTTGACCTATAATAAGTCAGTAATAAGTCAATCGATGGTATATATCAATTTTTGATTCAGTTTTTCTGTTAATATCAACAAATTTAATGAATTTTGACTAACAGACGAATTAATTTGTTAGACGAAAGCAAACCTCATATGTGCTAGATGTAATTTTCCAAACCACATGAGGTCTACGTATAATTACACCAAACCTCATAGAAGGAAAGTGTAATTATCCCTTTTTATAAAGATTGAGTGTAACTTTCATTGTGATGCCCAAAATATTAATAATAATATCTTTCCAACAACTAAAAAAATTAAAATAAGTACATACCCAAAAATATGCACTTAATATTGAATACTCCCAACAAACTTAATAAATATGCCCTTATGAAACTTAGAACCACACATTACCAAAAATTAAATGTGATATATAGGTTCATTTATTATGAAAATAAATGATATTACGTATCAATAATTTGGCGATTTAGAAGTACAATAAAGGCCGAATTTTGGATGCGTGGTATATGTGTATTATATCTAACATTGTATATGTACTTATGTTACGTAGAAAAGGAAATATAAAATTTGTAACATCCGTAATTTTTTATACATAATTATGGGTTAAGTGGTAGTTATTAAAGAAATTTAAATTTAATCCTAAATTAATTATGAGTTGAATAGAAATATATTAAAACTTCAAGGAACTAAATTAAAATTTTATAAAATACTGAGGGTTAAATTATTATTTCTAAAAATTAAGGGGTCGTATCATAAATTAGCAAAAAATTGTTAAAAGACTAAAAAAACAAAAAAAATTAATTAAAATTTTAAATTGGCAGCACACCTGGGCTGGCACTATTTTGTGGGTGGCAAGTGGTGCCAACACCTGAAAATTTGTTATAATAATAATAATAATAATAATAATAATAATAATGATGATGATGATGATGTATTAGTGATGGCAATAGGGCGGGTCTGGTATGGGTCTGCCCGGATTCAAGACCCCCCCATTTAGTTTTTGCCAGACTCATAACCGCCCTGCCCGCCTGGACCCGTACCAAACCCTCCCATTTAATTTTTGACAGTCCCATAACCCGCCCCTGCCCCACCTGGACCCGTACCAGACCCGTCTCATTTAATTTTTGCCAGCCCCATAACCCGCCCCCGTCCCACCTCGCCATGCTAAAAATTTCACCCCATCTCGACCTAATTAATTTATACAAAGAATACATTAAATTAATATTTTTTTAATACATAATATCAGTTTAGATTTAAATATTTTAATAAGTTTCAATCTAAAATGAATTGGATTAGACAAAAAATACGTTCATCTAAATTATTAAATTTCTTATCAACTAATTTTTTATTTTTCGTATTTTTATATATAGTTGTGTATATGTAAAAATTATTTAGGATTCATATATATAATAAGATAATTTTTTATTTATAATATATTATATATATTAATAATATACAATAAAAAAGAGCGGGGTTGGACTGGGGTCGGGGCCGGGTCCAATGGACGGGTTAGAGACAGGACCCGTACCCCGCCCCGGCCAGTTTGGACTGGGGTCGAGGCCGGGTCCAATGGGACGGGTTATAGACAGGACCCGTACCCCGCCCCGGATCTGGCCGGGGCAGGTTTTAGCTGCCCCAGACACGCCCCGACCCCAAAAAATGGCATTCGAGACCCGCCCCATACAGGGCGGGTCCGGGGCGAGTTTTTCGGATTCGGGTTGAAATTGCCAACCCTATGATGTATGTTATATATAAACATGAGTAACAACAGTGCTGCATACAAATATAGTGTTTGGATTAGATTTTGGAGTGTAATGTAGACAAGCGTCCCACATCGGTTGCAGACGAGGAGCTTGAGTGGCTTATAAGCCCCAAGACCTCATCTCCCTAGCGAGACGCATTTTCAGGACAAACCCATGAGCTTTGTCTGAAGCCAAAGTAGACAATACCTCGCGCAACAGGGCACCGATCAAGTCGCATGTCGCATCAATAGCGCCATCTATGGGAACGAGACCATGTGTCTCTACCCAAGCCCCTCGTCGGGGAGCTATGATGTAGACAAGCATCCCACATCGGTTGCAGACGAGGAGCTTGAGTGGCTTATTATAAGCCCTAAGACCTCCTCTCCCTTTTGAGGTGCCTTTTCAGAACAAACCCGTGAGGCTCGTACGTAGTCAAAGCGGACAATACCTTGCGCAACAGGGCACCGATCAAGTGGCATGTCGCATCAAAGCGTTTTATTTTGGTATTTTTGAGATAGACAGATAAAAATAGAGATAAATAAGTATGTGTTTGGGATAGAATGTATGTTTGAATTTGTGTTTTTAGATAATATAAAATAGTTTAAAATAAGTGGTGTATGTTTGATGTTGGGATTTGGGAGACAAATGTTACTGTTAATTGTCAAATCAGAGCCATGTTATTGAAGTTGTAATGGACAATTCAGCAGTATTTTATTTCTCTGCTTAATATGCGGTATTTATTTAATAATAATATTCATCATGTAAAGAATGCTAAGAAAGAGAAATATGAACTTCCTACAAATTTAGATCAATTAAATAAATGGACAATTCCTAAAGTAAATCCTAAGATAATTTATAATTTTGGAAGATTTGATTTTTGGAAAATTAAGCAAGTAATAAAAACTATTGAAGAATCTATTACACTTGATAATGAGGAAAAAGTAATAAAACTTTTGGATGCCATGGATATAAGACATTATAAAAAAAAATACAAATTTCTACATATAGGTCTTGTACAAATAACCTTTAAGCTTATAAAATTAGAAGGTTTATTGCAAAGTTTTTTAGCTGCTTTAAGAGATGCTCCGAAGTTAGACTGGAAAAAATCTCCAATAGGAACAATACAATATAGTCTGGCCCATGAACTAGTATTCTTTAGTGTTTAACCAAATTTACAATTGTTATTGTCTGATGTAAATACTTGATGCATTAACATTAAATGTTAAAACACACGGGTATAATTATGCACCGGATCAGAATAAATATGTATATGTTATAGAATATATTACAAACTTCTTCAAACGCTTAATCCTAATTGTAGGACACAAGAAAATAAATCTCTTGAACAAACAGTCTTTTTTGAGACAAATTTACATAATTCAAGAATTAATACTAGGAGACAGATAGAATAGAGGAAATAGAATTTTCAGAATATATACATATATATATATATATATAATATTATAATATAATATATATGTGGATGGGAGAAATTGCCTAATTGTATATAATATATATGTGGATGAGAGAGAAGTGATCTTGGCACATCCCGAGAATGGGCCAAAACACCCAAATGAAGTGTCAAAACATGAAACCAAACATTGCCTGGTCTTGACCCATTCCCCAAACACCCAAAAAGGTGTCAAGACTTGAATTCAAACAAAGGGTTTCGTTTTCGGAGAGCTTCCAATTTCTCATTGCGGCTTGCAAAGGTAAGAAGTTACTCACTTAAAATTATTAATTAATTAGTATAGTTATATTATTTGATTAGTTATTTATTAATGTGATTTATGTTGACCAATGAGTGCTTAATCGAAATTTTTTATGAATTTGACTATTTAAATTAGTGTAAAAATAAATGTCATATTGACATAAGAATGTTATAATTGGTTATGTATATTACTAATTTGTTAGATTTAATCATTTTTGTAACTAATTTACTCAATTCCATCGGGCCTATTGACCAAAGGTTAACTATAAGTATTGGTGTTTAATTAAACTCTATAGTAGTGAGAAATTGAGAAAAAAATTATAAAATATTCAGAAATTATATTTAAGAAGTATTACAAAATTTTATTTGGGAAATATTGTGTTTATTAAAAGAAAGTATGAGATTCTCGTAATAATTCAATTTAGGGTATTATTAAGAACAGTAGTTATAAAAATATGAGGGGTTTAAGTACATGAATTCTTATGAGTTGGTTGATAAATTAAAATATGCCTGGAAAGTTTAGATAGTTAGAAATAAGGGAACGAAGATTTGTATTTTGATAGAAATAAAATATTGATATAAGTGCATTTTATTATAATTTCAAGTAATATTTTTCTATCTTTTGTGGCAAAAATGCTCATAATTAAGTGTTATGTTGCAACATTTACTCATTAAGGAGTGAAAGAAGAAAAAAGTTGGAGAAAAGAGTAAAAAATCAAACATTGGACATATTAGAAGATCTGTTAGGCGTGGGCAAACCTAACATGCGGAAATGTGATTAAAAATATAAAGCTCAAGACTCGATTTTGGAAGGCGTTGAAGCTAATTTGGAATATCTTTGATGATTGGAAGTTATATTTGCGGGAGGAATTTCATTAGGAATGTAATTTATTTCTTTTAGTCTTTAGTTTAATTTGAAAACTATCTTCTTAGTCCTATTAGAATTAGGTAACTAGTTAGTATATATATGTGGTGTAATTCACCATTTGAATAATTTGTGATGCGCCCAATCATCCACATGGGCCGCCCACTCCTCAAGCCCAAGCTGATGTCCCTCAAGCCCAAAATATTACAACTCAAACAGATTATTCATGCCCAAGAAGATCCTCACGCCAAACCAACAGACCTACCTGGCTCACTGATTTCTGCTGAACAAATAAAACATTGCATGAGGACAAAGGTGTTAGGAATTAGATATCAGGCTAGTAGGATATGGACAAGTGTCAACAGATCTTTTAATTTCAGTACATGTATTTAGCAATGGCAAAAGGGAATGAAAAGGACATGAACAATTTCAACAAATTGCTTTTCTGCTTCCTCTCTCTAGAGCGATCCCAACTCAAATCGGGAACCAAAATTCACAGAAAAGTGAACCTAACATTTGGTGCTTTGATTTCCTCTCATGCTTCCCAAATCAACCCAAGCCTTGGAGGAGGCCATCACGGCCCTCTCCGAGCGCCTCGCCGACATGCACGCCTCCATGGAACAGTGCCATGACTCATTGGTCGCTGTAATTTTTTATTTTTAACAGCAGCTCAGTTCTATTCCGTCTTCTTCCACCTTATCTCCTTCGCGCCCATTCCTACTGACGTCTCTCTATCGCACCCCCCACTTCTTTCCCATCTTCCCCCAACAACAGTCCTCAAACCACCTAAACTCCACATTCAAATTTTCGACGGCTCGAATCTACTTGATTGGATTTTTCAGGCCGATCAATACTTCTCTGACTACCAAATACCCCCCACTTATCGCCTCAATTTGATTTCCTACATAAAGGATGAGGCTTTGAGTTGGTTCAAATGGATCTCCTTAAACCATCAACTTACCTCTTGGATGCATGTCACTGGAGCTTCATTTTGGGCCATTTTCCTTTGATAATCCTCAGGCTGCCTTGTTCAAGCTACGTTAACAGAGGTCTGTCGTTGATTATCAGGCCAAATTTGAGCGTCTATGTAATCGGGTGTTGGGTCTTCCTCCCGAGGCTATCCTCAATTGTTTTATTCCCGAGCTCCGTTTGGATATCCAATGGAAACTCGCGGTGCTTCGTCATTCTTCGATCAGCCAGGCCATTAGTCTCGCTAAGCTTTTGGAGTCTAAATTCCATGACTCCCGTGCCGCTTCGTTATCGCAGCAGCGGGCGACAACTACTTTCTGCCAACAACTTTGCTTTCGGCACCTTCCCCTGCTCATTCTTTTCCCCCTAGACGACTATCCCTTGCCGAAATGCCAGAGCGACGAGCACAGGGCCTCTATTTTAATTGCGATGAAAATTTTAGCCCCGATCACCAATGCAAAACCAAGCAATTTCTTCTTCTTCTTCTCGAGGAATCTGATCCCCCGGGACCTCAATAGTTTACCGCCTCCAACGCCTTCTCCTCAATTGCTTTCCTCGGAGCCTTTTGTTGAGCAGGTTCATTTTCAGCTTTCTAGTGCTGTTGTTTCTGGGTTAACATTTGCTAGAACTCTCTGTCTTCATGGCCTTATTTCGGGTCACCCCATCTCTATTTTGGTGGACTCGGGTAGTTCTTACAACATCATTCAACCTCGCATTGAGGCTTTCCTCGCCCTCTCCATTGAACCTGTCGCTTCATTTTCGGTTTTGGTTGGTAATGGTGAGAGCCTTCATTGCTCCAGCCTTTGTTCCGTTGTTCCCCTCACCATCCACTCACAGCTCTTCACTGTTCCCTCGTACATTTTACCCATCTTTGGTGTTGATGTTGTGTTGGGTGCACAATGGCTCTGCACCTTGGATCCCTTTCTCTCTGACTTCTCTACACCATCTATGCAGTTTTATCACAACGGCACACTCGTTACTCTATCGGGTAATCCTTCCTCCACTCCTTCTTTCGCACCTTTTTCCCAGCTGTATTGTTGCCTCACCACTGACTCTATCGCCTCTCTCTATATCATCCCCAGAACCCCACTTGACTGTGACTCACTTCCTCTTTCCCCCTTGCCATTCCACCGGACCTGTCTGCTATCCTTACCCACTTCCAATATGTGTTTTCCGTTCCCCATGGCCTTCTACCCCCTCGCACTCAAGCTCACCATATTCATCTCCTCCCTCACCACCCACCCATCAATATACGGCCGTACCGTTATCCCCACTGTCACAAAGCCATCATGGCCCAAATGATCAATGGCATGTTGGCAGAGGGCATCTCAGATCTAGTTCCAGTCCTTTCTCGTCCCCTATATTATTAGTGAAAAAGAAGGATGACTCATGGCGCTTTTGCGTCGATTATCGCGCTCTCAATGCCATCACTGTCCGTGACCACTTTCCTATTCCCACGGTTAACGAGCTGCTTGATGAACTCCATGGGGCTACTGTCGTTTCCAAACTTGATTTGCGAGCCGGATATCATCAGATTCGCGTGGTCTTTGATGATGTACATAAAACTGCATTTCGTATAGTAGACGACCACTTTGAGTTCCTCGGCATGCCATTTGGCCACTCAAATGCTCCTTCTACCTTCCAGTTGGTTATAAACTCACTTTTTCGACCCCTGTTACGCCGTTTTGTGTTGGTTTTCTTTGACGATATTCTAATTTATAGCCCGGATTGGACTTCACACTTAGCCCATATAACGGAGGTCCTGCAACTTCTCAACGACAATTGCTTTTACGTCACAATCTCTAAGTGCCCCTTTGGGATGCCGTCGGTCGATTATTTAGGCCATATCATCTCCACCGAGGGTGTCGCAGCAGACCCTTCCAAATTGGAGATCGTTGCCAACTGGCCAGGGCCCCATTCCCTCTCGGCACTACGTGGTTTTTTGGGGTTAATTGGTATTATCGTTACTTTGTGCGTCACTATGCCTCTATTGCGGCCCCCTCACGGATCTCCTCAAGTCTGTCTCTTTCACTTGGAACTCGTAGGCTTCAGCGGCTTTTGCTGCTTTGAAATCAACAATGATCTCATTACCTGTGCTAGGCCTTTCAAATTTTTCCTTGCCATTTAATGTAACTACTGAAGCCTCTCAAATAGCGATCGACGCCATTCTATCCAGCTCCATCATCCCATCGCTTTCTTTAGCAAGAAGTTATGTCCTCATATGCAATTGTCTTCTACCTATGATCGGGAGATGTTTGCTATCACCGAGGCCGTACATAAATGGCGACACTACTTACTCGACCGTAAATTCTGTATCTTCACTGACCAGGCAACCTTCGCTCCTTACTCACTCAAACCATCTAAATACCGACCCAGCAGAAATGCCTCACTAAGTTCCTCGGGTTTGATTATGAAATTGTGTATACTTTGGGCCGTGAAAACTCTGTGGAACATTTCTCTCACCACTCCTCCTCTTACTCCATACTCTTCTCAGCACTCGCTTCTACCACCCCGTCCATTATCTCCCAATTACATTCCTTCTACTCTTCCCACCCTTCTTGTCAATCTCTCATCCAACATCTATAACACTCGCCCTCATCCCCACTTTCGTATTCTCCTCAACATGGGTTGCTCCTCTACTAGGATCGTTTATTTATTCCTGATCACACTGATCTCCACCGCCAACTCTTCACTGAGTTCCATTCCTCTGCCATCGGCGGTCATTCTGGCGTCAAGACCACCCTTGCCCGGCTCACTGCTTCCTTTTACTGGCCCAAAATGCTCACCCACCTCAAATACTTCATCCATTCTGGCCAACAAAACAAATACCCCACTCACAAACCATTCGGTTTACTCCAGCCCTTATCAATTCCCAATTCTGTCTGGAAAGATATTAACATGGATTTTATTACCCACTTACCTACTTTAGGAGGAAAGACTGTCATTTGGATTGAATGGATAGGCTCTCCAAGTACTCCCATTTCATCGGCCTACCAACCAAGTTCTCTGCAGCTTCCTTGGCTTCTGTTTTCTCTGAACAGATTTATCGCCTCCACGGTATGCCCAAAACAATTATTAGCGACCGCGACAGGCATTTCCTCAGTCAGTTCTGGTGTGACCTTTTGTGTTTGTGCGACACCACACTGGCCTACAATAGCGCATACCACCCACAATTAGATGGCCAAATGGAGGTCGTCAATCGAACCTTGGAGACTTACATTCGTTGTTTTGTTAGCAAGGAGCCACGCCATTGGTTTCGTTTCCTGTATCTTGTTGAGTAATAGTATAATACTTGCCACCATTCCTCCATTGGCATGACGCCATTCCAGGCTCTCTATGGCTGCCCTCCCCCCTCTATCCTTCATATACCACGAACTCTTCCTCTATTGCGCTATGGACAATGTCCTTGGCCAACATCAGAATATCCTTGTCACAACTAAGTATCATCTCTCTCGCGCCCGTCTTCATATGAAATAAGATGCTGATCGTCACCGTACTGACTGCTTTTTTGAAGTTGGTGATTGGGTTCTTCTCCGCCTCCAACCTTATCGGCAACTCATGGTCTACCGTCGATCTTCTTAGAAACTTTCTCGCTGCCTTTACAACCCTTTCCATGTATCATTAATCGCATTGGTCCAGTCGCCTATGAACTCGCCTTGCTGATGGGGTCCCGTGTTCATCCTGTTCTCCATGTCTCGCTTCTGAAACCCTTCCATGGCGATCCTCCGTTTATCATTGATTCGTTACCTTCTGATGTTTATTCCACCTTGCCCAACCTGTGTCCGACTAGTATCCTGGGTCGCCGTATCGGTTCTGCCTCTTTCGACGATGACGAGCTTCTAATCCACTAGGAAGGTCAAGACACATCGGACGCCTCTTGGGTATCCTTCGCCCACTTCAAGTCCATTTTTCCTGATTTTGCTATTGAGGACAAGGCCGGTTTTGATTGGCCGGGTACTGATGCACCCAATTATACACACGAGGCTGGCCAATCCTTAAGCCCAAGCTGTTGTCCCTCAAGCCCAAACTATTACAACTCAAATAGATGATCCATGCCCGAGAAAATCCTTATGCCAAACCAACAGACCCACCTAGCTCGCTGATTTTTACTAAACAAATCAAACATTGCATGAGGACAAAGGTTGTTAGAAATTAGATATCAAGGTAGTAGGATATATACAAGTGTCAACATATCTTTTAATTTCAGTACATGTATTTAGCAATGGCAATAGGGAATGAAAAGAACATGAACAATTTCAGCAAATTACTTTTCTTCTTCCTCTCTCCGGGGCGATCCCAACTAGAATTGGGAACTAAAATTCACAGAAAATTGAACCTAACACTTTGGATCTTTGATATTTGAATCTTTTGATTTCTGCATTTTTCAATAATATTTCTCTATTCTTTTATTTATTCTCACATTAGCATGCTAGCTAGGTTAATTCTTTTAATTTCGGTTAAAGGCTTGGTAAATGCTTAATTACAATGAGTTGTGAGTTCTAATCTATACTTTCATTCATATTGGTATTTATGTTGTTCTCTGTGCTTTTAATACAAATACTATGATTTATGAATGATAGGTACCGTTATTCATTGTCGATAATATTTGCCTAGTCAATTGAATTTACAAATCTATAACTGTTTGTTTAATTCAATAACTAATAATAACACGACATAATTGATTATGTAGAAGTTTTCGATTATGTTGTGGGGAATGCACAATCTAACTTAAATAGATCATCGTAGAAATTTATTGGTTAAAATTGAGACTTTCTAGTTCTTAATGTTGTCGGTAGATTAAATTTTGAGGACATTCCCAAGGTTGTCTACTGATTAGGAATTTTAGTCAACAGACGTTCCTTGACTATTGACACAGTAAGAAAATGTGAGGTCGTTAGGTTGTACCAATGACCATAACTAGTTTATCTATCATGAATGATTGTCATCTTTACATCTATGATCAATCGTGAAATTGAGCATGATCCTGTCTTTAACTGTAATGTCTTTCTCATATTGATAATCTTTTTAAGTGTTTCTTTCTCTTTAATTTTTAGACTTATATTTTAATCAAAAACCCCTTTTTCTTCTGATCTAAAAGGAATTAATTTAAAATCAATCTTGTGGATTTGATCCTACTCATCACTTTCACAAGTTTTTAGTAAAAAATATTTTTGGTGGATTCGACACTCATAAAATATTAAAAGATTGTTGGAAATTATACAAATAATATTTAATATTATATTTAAAAATTATGATATTTTCTATATATGATTATAAGCATTATAACATATATAGAATTTGGGAATAAAGAAGAGGATTGAACAACCCTATTTGCTAATTAAAGCGTCGTAAAATCGAGGTAAGTAAATGATTAGTGTCATCTATATGTGTCTCCTTGAAATGAAATTACTTTTAGTAAGCCTGAGACTTGTGTTGCTAATAATCTATGGGAAGAATATGATCGTTGTTAGGTTAAGGTGAACGATTAATTAGTAAAAGTAAGGTAAGTGAATAGTTGGTTTATCTATGTATATTCCGTTTCTCCATGGTATTGCTTTTATGTAAGTTTGTGATTTGTGCGGGAACTGATTTATTGAAAATGTATGAATGGTGAATGATTTAATTTGAATGATTATGTTGTGAAAATAAAGTGAGAAAATATATTGAAGTATTACATTTATTGAATGATGTGTTGTTGGTGCTAGTAAATGAAAATGTGTTAATATATGATTTTATGTCACTAGTTGCTTATATGTCCATTAAAAGTAACGAATTTTTTAACGGAAGGACCAAAGTTGATAGAATTTTCAAACTTGAGGGACTAAATTTGATGAGAAAAAAACATAAGGGAAGGAATTTGGATAAGTGGCATATTTGAGGGACCAAAAGTGATGTTTATCCTATAAAAATACATATATTTACACATAAATATAAAGATTTACAGAGCATATGATCATAGATTAAGTATAATCATATTTACATATTTGGATAAACTAAATACATAAAGGTTAGAATATGGTCATTCTTTTCCATCTTCTCAAACATAATTCATAGACCAAAAAAACAAGAAAAAATAAAGAAATCTGAAAAAGAATAACAAATTAATTTATAAAATAAAGTGTTAATGGATGAAACTATAATATATATAAATATAAATTGGTATGTGAAAAATACAAAAAAGTAAATATTTAAATATAAACAAAAAAACTAAATGTGAGATCAAGTGGAATCATTCAGACACATGTTAAACAAAATTTGCATGTATTAACACTAAATACATATATTCCTTCTTGCAAAAAAAAAAAAAAAAAAAACAAAAATACAAGAACCTGGCAAAAGAACAACAAAATTAAACAATAAAATACAAATTTCAAAAATAAACTATAATGTAGATATGTATATATAAACTGGTGTATATAATAAACAAAGGATAAATTATTAAACAGAAATAAAGGTTAAATGACAGATTAAGCAGTATCACATAAATAAATATTAAATAAAATATATACTTATTGATATAAAATAAAGATGTTCATTCTTGTAGGGAAAAAAATAAAAAACTTAATGAAATATGAAAAAGAACAAGAAAAGTACATCATACAAAAATTAATGGATGAGACTATAATATATATATATATATATATATATATATGTATATATGAACTAGTGTATAAAATATACAAAAGAGTAAATATTTATAAGAAATAAGAAACTAAACGATAAATTAAGTAGAATCATATAAATAAATACTAAAATGAAATATGTATTTATTAAACAAATAATTCTTTCTTGTAGAAACACAAATCAAGTAATCATTATAGAAATCTGAAAAACTAACTCCACAAGAGAAATAAATATTAAATTTTAAGGCAAATTATATTTTTCTATTTGAATTATACTTATTTTTACACGTTATCATCTAAACTTTTATTTGTGTCAACTTACCATCTCAATTTTATGAAACTTGCATTTTGTCATATATAACCTTTTCCTGGTCTATTTTTATGCTGGAAAAACATTCACATGCATTAGACATGTGATATTTTGTCCATTATTGTCCTTAAATATTACATGTACAATGCATGTGATTTTTTTTTTTCTAGTAAAAAATTCGATCGACAAAGATTATATATAACAAAGTGAAAATTTCACAAAATTAATATGGTAAGTTGTGGAGGAAAAAAATGGCAAAGTATATAAGTTGTGGCGTCAAATCTACTTTTTCCCTCTCTCTTCCCTATTTATACATGAAAGAGAAAGCCTCAAAATCCATACATCTATTGACCAAAAAAATTTTGCACTTTTTTTACAACAATCTTCTTCTAATTTCTCTTGAAAATCAAGAAGCAAAAACATTACACAAACATCTGAAAATGCCACAAATGTCGAATGCTATTGTCATAAAGCTAATACTTTGAATACACCATGGACAAGTGACAATTCAGGTAGGAGAATTTACACTTATTCCTGGAGAAGAGGCAGAGGTGGATGTGGATTTTTATGTGGTTATACCCACTGATGTGCACGAGAATTACGGTAAAAGTTCCTAATTTGTTGATTCGACTGGATTCGCAAGAAGAAAAAATTTGAAAACTGCATAGAAGAAATCATTTTTTGGTTTTGCAATGATCGGGTTTCTTGTGCTATTGATGGATGTTAGTAGTTTGATCAATTCGATTGTTATATATATACATATATATATATATATATATATATTAGCTTTTTTATTTATTTTTGAAATTGTTATGTATTACTAAATGGTCTTTTAGTAATGATCAGTTATGTCTTACTAATCGGAGTGAATTAATTAAGTTGTTAAATTGCCCTATTTTGTTTATGATCTCCTTAAATTTGTAAGCATAAGTCCTATATTGTTAAAAAATCATAAACAATATGCTAAAATGTCAAAATCTACTAAAACAAGAAACTTAAAAAAAAAAAAAAAAAAGTAACAATGGACATAAAATAAAGGCATCAACAATTATCAAATAAATTTTTTCGAACTAAATTACCCTTATAGCGATGAAAATATACGTCTTTAGATATATGCGGACTTATGAGGGTAATTTAATCATAAAAAGATTTATTTGACCTGCAATAAATTAGTAATAAGTCAACCAAGGGTTAATATAAATTTATTTCTAATTTTTTTGGTTAATATCAGTCAATTCGGTGAATGTTGACTAATGGAGGGACTTATTTGTTAGATGTAGGCAAACTTCAGTGGTGCTAGGTGTAATTTCCCAAATCACAGAGAATTTATGTGTAATTACACCAAACCTCAAGGGATGGGAGTATAATTATTCCTAAAATAAAGGCATCAACAATTAACAATACATTGGGCAATAAATGCACCAGCTTACATCCAAAAAATGTGACAAAAAGTGCAGCATATTGAGCATACTACAAAAAGATCATACCAAGATAAATGTGTTGCCAACACACTAACCATAGTTACAAAAAGACAATGCCAACCGAAATGTGCTGCCAAAAACCAAGAATCTAACCATAATTGTTTTTTTTTTAAATACTATATTTGGTCCGTTAAAATCACTTTAGTCCCTCAAGTTTTAGCATCCTTAAACTTTAGTTTTTTATCTCAATTTGATCCCTCTAACCATTTTTCGATAAAAATATGACCGGATTTTGACTTTTGGAGAGTAAAATGGTCAATAAGTTTGATTTTATCACTTTAGTCCCTTAAATTTGTACAATTATCAAATTGATCCTTCTTTACACAAAAAAATAATTTTTTTATATTTTTTTATGTTGATATGTTGTAATTATCTTATGTGAATAATGAAAATTTTGAACTCTCATGAACATAATAATAATATATTGCTTAAATTAAAATAAACACTCTCTTTCTTTAGTAGTTCAAAAAACCAAAATTATGAATAAACTTTATAAAAGCTATCTCATATGAAAATGTAATAAAAAAAAAACTAAAATTAGTAATTGTTTTGCTTTTAAGAGTTAAAGATAAGTATAAAAAAATTAAATCATAACAATATTTATTCAATGTTTGGGTTTCCGAACAAAAAGTTGGTAGATTATGCTTTTCGAAGTAGATGCTTTGGTGGATTTCATATATATAAAATTCATTTAAAAAGGTTTTTTACAGATATTTTTTTTATAAGATGGGACTATATATATAGAAAAAGATCTATAAAACCTCTTAAAATAAATTTTTATATATTTCAAAACCACCAAATAATTTAATTAAAAGTACATTCTATGACTTTTTCAAAATTGTAGCTGTTAATATTAATAACAATGTTAAGATTTAATTTTATTAGACATATCTTTAACTCCTATGATGAAAGAACCAACTTAATATTTTTTTATTATATTTTTAGATTAGATAAGTTTTATAAATTTATGTATACTTTGATAGTTTTTTCACTTTTAAAAATAAAAAATAGACTATTTTATTTTAAGTTAAGCAATATGTTAATATCATGTTCACAAGGGTTCAAAGTTTTTATTTCTCATACAAGATATTACATCATATCATATAAAATATAAAAAAATAGTTTTCTTTCTAAAAAAAGAACTAGTTTGATAATTTTACAAACTTAAGGGACTAAAGTGATAAACTTAAACTTAATTAATTGACCATTTTACCCTCCAAAATGTCAAACTCCGATGACATTTCGCCGAAATGGTCAGAAGGACCAAACTGAAGTTTAGGGATGCTAAAGTCAATAAATGAACTTGAGGGACTAAAGTGATTTTAACGAAAATTTAAGGCACTAAATATAGCATTTACCCTTAATTTTTCCTTTCCAAAACACATAACCAAACAAACTGAGCTCATCCCTCATTTCTTGCTCTTATCTACTTTTTCTTCTTTTTAGTTGCAAAAATTATTGCACTTAAATTTGTCATTGTGACAAACTTCTTTCCACCTTTTGTAAGACAGGGGTGTGAGCACTAATTTTATCGTATTTAAAAATCAAAATATAAAAAAATTATCATAAATAAAAAATATATATTTGTTAAGTAAAAGTGGGTATAATCTGTAGTTGATCCTTTGATTCTTCTCTTCAAGAATGCAATCGAAAAATTTGAAAGTAAAACATTCTTGTAGATCTTCCCTTGACTTGATTTGAATTTCTATAACATTAATTTGAGGGCTCACGCCTGTAATTTCAAATTTAAACGATATAGTCTTGACTTGGAATTTGATATTTTGGAAGTGGACTCGCCACTTGGATCTTCTTGAGAGAATATTTGAATATTTATAACATTAATTCGAGGGTTTAGTGCATGTAATCCCAAATTAAACGTTATAATTTGTGGTGCACCTTCGACGAAAGAGTCGATCTTCACTTTGAATGCCTTGGAATATTCTTGCACTTGAGAAATTGCAAAGAGGAAATTATTTGCGTTTTTCCTTGCTTTGCTCTTCGCTCTCCAAATCTGTGTGTGTTTTGAATGAGTTTCAGGGACCCTTTTATATAGGTATTAAAGAGGTAGAGTTGTGATACACCTGAACACCTTTTGTATTATCTCTTTATAATTTAATTTAAAGAGATAAATACATCATATATTTGGAATGACATGATTGGTCAATTTGACATCATCTCTATAATATTTGTATTTTTAAAGAGATAAACAACACAAAATATTATTTTGATTTTATTGGAGCGTATATGCAATTGCTCCACATGCACGCGGTCTGATTGGCTGGAATTTTTTACTCAGAACACTTCATTTTGGCACTTGTTGGCCATTAATCTGATGACAAAATATATATATCAAAATATCAATTAAATTGACTATTTATACTTGGAATTAATTTAGTAAATTTTAAAATATAAATAAAAATTGATAATTAAAATATTATTTTTGCACTTGTCATTATTAAATTGGACATAATATTTTACATGTCTACAGGGGACTCCACTCTCAGAAGGCCGGCTCACATTGGAGCATTGGTTGGCTAGCCTGCAAAAGATGCATTTTAAATGGGATTGACACATGTTTGGATAAAAGATGCCAAAGATGCAGAGGAATAAATGTTGCAACAAGTAATTTTTACCCCTGCAGTTCTTGCAGACTATGTAGGATGAACATTTCCTTGAGATAATGACTCAATACATTAGATCTTGTATTTCTCTCTGACTGTACATAAATTAATGTCAATTTTATTCTTATAATTCATTTTTGCACCATTAAATTTAAACTTACATCTAAATTTGCAAGAAGTTGTGTTCTTCTGGCTTGTTGCTTTGATTTTCTTATGCTTTTCCTCACCTGTGCCAAAACATTAAAGTTAGTCAAAAGATTAAATGAAACAATCTATGTCAAAGACTTACAATTTTTGTGGGCCTTGAGCAAGGGTTGTCTGCTGCATCCTAGATTGTGCCATTTTCCTTGCCTGTACAGAGTAAAAGATCAAATCAATTTTCTGTAGCATAGTAGGAAAAAGAACACTTAAAAGACTATAAGCCTTACTATCATCTTGTTGAGCTATCCTACAACACTTGACTAAAAAAGATGGTCCAGTTTTTTCCTTTGTACATCCCATTTGATTGTGGCCTATGATCCCATCAGAATGGTACATCACTCTATATGGCTGCCTCTTTTTGTTTTGTAGGTCGATTATCTTGGCCTCTTGTTCTTTTTTTGCTTTTGTTGGAAAACTCATCAGGCTCCAATATCCTTGCCTATGCAAGCTCTCCTGCACCTCTTCCAAAATTGGATGGAAAGAGTGGGATGATTTTTTTATTTTTGCTGGCCCATTAACAAGCAATATTGCATGCTTGTACACCTCAATGAAAGTATCCATACTGTAGCAAGGATTAACAAAGTCTTCTAGGTCTAGTGATTGACTGCATGTGACACTCATTGCATGATTGCATGGAATGCCTGTTAAATCCCGTTTTCTGCATGTACATGTGCAGTTTTGAAAATGGACAACATATATAGCACCATCATAGCATGATCTTTCATAGTGCTAGTCATATGACTTGATTAGTATGCAATCAACTGCCTTGTCAATACTTTTCTCAATATTTTTTCTAATTTTAGGATGATTTTCTTGCCTTGCCATACCTCTCAAAATTGACAATTTTATTATTATACATTCCTTGATGCATTCAAACATTATCATTATTGGTTTCTCTCTAGTTTCAAGTATGATGTTGTCAAATATCTCACAAATATTGTTTAACAACATATCACATTTTGAAAAAATATTAAATTGTGACCTTCTTCAATAAGTTAGAGGCTTGTTACTCAACTATTCAACCACTCTGGGATCTAGTTGACCAATAATTCTCCATTCTGAAATTAAATTCAGAAATTGTTGTTGTCTTTGCAGCACTCCACATGCCTTTTTCCGAAAACTAACCATCTAAAACTAGCAATTTTCATGTTTCCGTGAAGGTACCTTACATAAATCTATTGTCTGCCTTAGGGAATACACTCTCAAATGTAGGAATCAACCCCTTCTATTTGTCACTTTAGAAGTATAGTTGTCATCCCTCACAATTTGCAAATTACCCTTTAACAACTCCAAAAACCATTGACATGCTTCCCTTGTTTCCGCAAACACTACAACATAAGCCAAGGGAACAAGTTATTGTTTTGAATCTATTGAAATAGCTGTCAACAAAACACCTTCATAGGGACCCTTCAGATAACACCCATCCACCCCTATAACAGGTCTATATCCAAATAAAAACCTTACCTTAATACATTAAAGCACACATAGAACTTAGACCTTGTACCATCATCCCTATTAGTCATGACCATTAATACTGTGGACTCAGGGTTAGTGTTTCTTAATTATGTTTTATAGTCTCATAAACTATCAAATTATTCTTCAACTTTGCATTCAATTGCATTTCGAGCTTTTTCTTTACTCTATATGCTTGATTATTTTTTTTATACATGACACCTGGTTTTGTTTATTATATCCTTTCTGAATCCCTTGACATTCTTTTTAGAATATGTCTTAAAGGTATCTTCATATTTGGCACTTAACCATTTGCTATTCATATTTTTCATATGGAATGATCTAACACATTTATGAGATGGGTTATATTATCTGATTTTGACTGTTCTCTCTGAAAGAATCGGTATGGCCTGGAACATGAAAAGAACGCAATGGAAGTATGAAAATAAGTATATTTAATTCTAAATCGAAAGAGAACTAATCCCTTAATTCCGGATGTTGGGCACTCAACAAGAATAAAAGAAGCTTGAAATAAAATAAGTGGCTATTATAAAAAGAGTGGAGAAGATGTAATCATGAAATGTTACATTTCTGATTTGAAGACTTTCTTCAAGCTCTTCTCCTCCAATGGTATGCTCTTGCAAAAACCAACGAGGTCCCCTCTATGTCGAACACACACTACATCACAAGGTGGTCTACACCAAACCTTGCTAGAGGTAAGATGCATATAGTATAGGAGACTTGATTATATTTTTAACTTAGTATATCAAGCTCAAGAGATCCTTACTCTAACTTAAAACTAGTTCAAGAAGAAAAAGAGAACAGAGGAAAAAGGGAGGGAGAAAAGAGTGGTCAAGATAATAGTGTGAGGGATGAGTGTTGTCTTTGTAACATATACAAAAAAGATATATACACAAATTTGTACATTATACTTATACGCACAAGAGATATCTCATGCACCTTTTCTATGCATACATGAATATATTGCATGTAAAGCCAAAAATAGGTACAATGGGTGTCCCTATAGTACACTACCTATTAGTACCATCGATTATCTAACTGCAAACAAGTAACCCTTTATGAAATTTCTGTGTTGGTCTCTTACTTGGGGTTTTTCATTGACATGACCAATGAGAACCCCACAAAGGACGAGGGTACTAGTCGACAAAGATGGGGGGAAATAAAAAAAGGTCTCGGACAAGGCGAACATGCACTATTAGGGAAGATAAGGGGCTAATTAATGCTTTGAAGTCCCTAATTATTGGTAGCTAGAAATGTGATAATGATTTTCAAAATGGTTATCTCGCTCAACTGGAAGCTCACATACAACGTGTTTTCCCTCATTGTAATATCAAAGCAGAACCTCATGTAACTTCCAAAATTCACGTGTTCAAAAAGCAATACTCAACTTTTGTGATAATGATGACTAAAAGTGGCCTCAGTTGGGATGAAAATAGATACATGGTGACTGTTAAAGACGAAAACATGTGGATGATTATGTGAACGCAAGCATGTGTTCTTATATTAAAGTTAACATTGCCCTAAAGCCTTTACAAAATATTGCATCAATAGATCACAACCTTCCCTTACACGTAACATTGCATAGTTGATTGTGTTTTCTAATTACTAACCACCAGCCCCTACCTTCCCTAGGTTGATCCCATTGCCAAAAGCATGCGCTATAAGTCCTGGCTTTTTTTTTCCCAGCTTGGAGTGAGATCTTTGGCAAGGATGGTGCAATAGGAGAATACGCAGTCCATACATCGGTCACTCTATTGATGTTGGGTTGGAGCAATAGCTGGCTACGCAGGATTGCTATGTTTTAACTGCAAAATGGATCAGGCTACCGGGTTTGTTAGACTGGAGGATAACCCACCAATGTCGTGCGACCTAAACGTCAACCCTACTATCAACTCCTCCATTGCTACTAAACATACAACAACATCAAGCAAAAACCATAAGGCTAAAAAATTATGCCTTGAGTTGCCACAATTGGTAATATGGTTTCAAATTTATGTGATTCGGCTAACACTTGCCTAAGCTCGTTAACTAAGGTGCTGGAGAATGAATTCAATGACCCCAACAAATGAGGGTTTGTGTTGGATGTTGTTAGAGAACTTCCAGGTATTGAGGACAATGATTGTTTGCCTGTTGCTCACCGACTAGTCCATGAGCCGAAAGACATGGAGTTTTTCTTTAGCTTGACTATGGACTCCAAAATAAAATCGGTAAGGTTAATGCTTGATAGTCGATTTTAGTTTGATTAATCATTAGTCGGTCTTAGTACATGTAATCATATAAAAACCTTTCCAATTTCACTAAGTAAAAGTCTTCCGAAGGGACCCTGCCCACGCATGGAAAGCAAGCTCCAGTGGCTTCTTAAGGAAGCTCCTGAGCTATCTAGGCAAGAGTTATCAACAATTTCTTAACGATATTAAGATGGACCATGTCATTTGGATGGTTAATTTTTGGTGTGTTTTGTATACCATCCATAGATTCCACCTAGGTATATGGCAAAGCATATGTATTTTGATCCCACTGCTTTACACTGTTATCATATTATGCAAATTAATTAATATCCTAGCCTTTTTCATGTGTCCATAAGTGAAGTTGTGGTTGATTTTTATAAGATTAATTAAGATCAAATGCAAGACATTGATCTACAATCTTAAGGAACCATACTCTATGCAATGTTGTTGCTAATGCTATTGTGCTTTTTGGTAGACACTACTTGCACACTAATGCTTTGAGGAATGGACAATTTTGATACTAAATGACTATTTTTTAATTTGGAGAACACTTCTATCAAAATGCCAACTGGCAAAGTGACCGCAGTTGAGAGCAATATGCAAAACACATAACTATACTTTTGTAATTTTCAACAATACCTGTTTCGGCAGTACAATCCCAAAATAAATACACCATGCTCAAAAGATAAGCTTCTGCTCCACATTCATAGTATGCTATAAGCCACCGTTTAGCTGATAATATCATAATTTATATTATCGTCACACCTATACTTCTTAGTAACCCTAATACAAACCAATGCATACTCCACAAAGAGGATTGTGATTTGTCCACATATACATTGTTGATCCCACACAATAGACGGAAGATTGATTACAGTAGTGCTAAGCAGTTTTCACCAATCTTACAAAATAAATGCAATTTAGCAGGCTTAAATGAACACATCTACCCATACATTCGCGGCCATGTTGAATGGGAATCATAGATTTGTTTAGCCATATGTTTCCTCCTCCTTGTAAACAAGATCCACCACCTCTCGTTTTGGATTCCAAAATCCCAGGCACACTATGTAGGAATCATTACCGCTTTCATCGCGAGTGCGTTCAACCGAGGCATTGTCTATAGAATTAACGTCTGTATCATCTCTAGAAGAGCCAAAGTCTCGACAACGGTTTGCAACTGCTCCCACCTTGCCTCACCTCGATTACAATAGGCTTTCCCAAAAGGATTCTCCTATGAACACTACATCTACAAGTTTTAATGTCTTAAAATTTTTAAGTTATTAGATAGATAAGCCGAAAGACATAGAATGTGCAATGGGAGCTTAAATAGATATTACCCCGCGTCATCCCCTTCTAAGACTCCTTAAAGGTGAGTACCCTATTTGTTTCTTATTTCCACATGAAATCGGGATCCTCCAAAATTTTCTTGAAAGTATTGAAATGCTGGGCAGTAAACTTAGTTTCCTTAAGTTGAACTCCTTGGATAAGTCATTTCAGAAAGTCATTTGGGCGCTTAGGACTCCTCTGCTTATGTCCCCATTTCCCCTGCCATGTTAGCATATTGATATTGGCTACATCTTCGTCTTTCATCCAGTCGGGTGCATAGAGAACTTCGAATGTACTGTTTGGCGCTTTGGATTCTCCATTTTTGGAGCGTATGAAGGTATGCATTGGAATGTATTGTTGAAGGGGATGTTAGGGGCAGGGATTTTTTATGAACGACAACAATAACTTCGCTTGCAACTGTGCTCCACTACAGGTGCACCTTCATTGGTAATGGGCTATTGAAAGAGATACGTAATTCCTCGAGCAGGTCCTCATATGCATTGATGTAGCACTTACTAAATTTTTTCTCCTGCATGATAATTACGCGACATGTTAGGAATAATAGTATTAGGTTGGCACATAAAACAAAATAATGCCGTAGAGTATGAAATATAGGGAAGACCGGGAAGTATGCAGTTGACTTACTAGGCAAACCTCTCACCAAACACTATCCGGCGACGTTAAGAATCACAAGTTTCTGTACTAAACAACATTTGGCCTACCAACTAGCCACATGAATACCTGATACCTCTCATACAACTATTGAACTCGGGTTACAGCCTAAGGGAATACAACCTTGGAGTCATGTGCCTTGTTCACGTCGCATAGTGTATTGGATCGCATGGCAGTTTCCATGACCCACACAAAAGTTGCCTAGCTTGGATTGCCAAAGTTACTGAATGGGTAAGTTGCCAATCCCTGGACTATGTAGTATACTTTATCCGTTGGGTAATGGGCCCCATTGCACTAATCAGGAGCGTTCGTAATGACTGAGGGGATCGAAGACCAAGAAGTGAGTTATTTATACCAAGCAATCTTTTTTGGAAAGGGAGTGTGTGTGAGTTTGTTTATTTCAAGAATAGGCTGGATCCAATCAGTTGTACCCTTTTCCGGTATAACTAAGAAAGAAAGGTCCATGATCTCTCGACCTTTTAACCACTGAAAGTGAAATCTCTTAAGAGTTCTCAGTGCTTAGTGTGAAATGACTTAGTCAAGAAATCGTAGGATACCGGCAAAGGAGGTCCGTAAAACTCGCTAGGATAAGCGGTATTATTGAACCAGACAAAACAACAAGCAGCGAAACCAGGATATAGCCTTAGCTTCGGATTCTGAACTGAAAACTGAAGCTTGCGAGCACTTCCGCGCAATAATTCTAGCAAAGGAACCCTATTACAGGAATAACCTCAGACCAGTGCATTGATAAAAGTTTTTTACATCTCCATTGTTAATCTGGTGAAGTAGAAAATCTGGCATTGGGAATAGTTCCATCGGGCCACATTTTAGGTAGTTGAAAGAATCTGTAAGTTATGATGCAGAAAGAATGTTTGCATACAAATGGGTATATGAGCAGGTTCCATAATGCACAACGGGTCGGGTTGGGCTAACCCAACCCAGAACCATATTGACCTAATAAAAAAATAGACTGGTTCAGCCCATACCCGCTTGGGACTAGGCCGATCCTAAACTGATCCTAGAAATCAATACTGGTGACCAGCGCAACCTAGTGACCAAGGACCACATAGTCCTATAATGGGCTTGGGGCGAGTCTGTTGGGTCTTTTTAAATAATGCATTACATATGATTTTTATTTTATTTTTCTAAGTTGATTATTATAATAGTTCTTTAATACTCTTGAGACTCTAAAATTTTTTATCTTTATTTTCTATTTCTAAATTTTAGTACTTTAATTCATTTATGCTTTCTTTTATTTTTTTTTGAATTTATTATCATCTAAGTTTATTATTGTAAGCTTGTTAATCAAATTATTATTTAAGTTTATTATATATTCTTAACTATCATTTTCTATATAAAACTTTTTCTATGATTTAATTATTATGTATTTATTTCATAAGAAAAATATAATTTAAGTAATTATTTATAAAAAGACCTCAATATCATAAAAAGAAATAAAACAAACACATCCAGGGCTGAAGTGGGCGTGATTCGGGTCTCAATCAGATCGGTCTATGGGCTGAATGTGAGTTTAAAAATGGATCTAATTTGGGGCCATTTAGAGGCCCAAGACAAGCTATAAACAATAATGGACCGGGCTTTTTCGGATTGGTCCTTACCAATCCTCAAACGACTCTGCCCACTATGCACCTTGAAACCAGTTAATATGTTGTTGGGTGCTTAGTTGTATTATACTAAGTAAGCTGTTAGAGGTAGGTGACCCCATTTTCCTGGTGTTGCAGCATGCCTATGTGGACAGAAGAGATGCGAAAGTCTATATTTATGATCCTGCTTCATCACTTAAATAAGCACTACAACTATACCTTTTTTGGAGATTTAGGGAGATTAAATGCGTAAACAGTCGGTTGGTAAGGATGTAGATACTGTTGGGTAGTAAATGAGCATTGGAAATAGGTGAATACACAGTGCAATTTGTTGGTAGTGATGCAATAGTTTGGGGTAGTAAATGAGAGTTGAAAGCCGGTGGACTAAAGCTTTTCCCCCATTTTTAGGCATTACTTTGCAATAAATATAATAAGACATTGAATCTTTCGACTTAACAGATAACAACTGAATCTTTTTTGGAAAAAAGATCCACAGAATCACCATCTGAAACAATAATTGCCAACTGCCACTTAATTGTATTTATTGAAAAACGCATATTTATGGTTGATTTAATTTGATGAAATCACACATAGGGTAATGTGGTATCCTCATTAACTAGCCTCTCAACTGTGAAGCAAGCCGGTTTGTCATTTTGATCGTCGATCCAAATACAATTAAATTTGATAACGTCTCATATATCTTTAGTTTAAGATATATTATATAGAGTAATATGGATGGTTTGTCTGATCTAATATTAGAATCACAATTTGGCTAAAATGCGGCTAAAACTTAATTAATTCAGTTGCAAATAATAGTTAACTTTAAATTGAGAATGAATAATCCTTTATTTAGTGAGAATTTATATCTTAGATAAATATTTATTGCGAATTTGTGTCTTAGATAAATATTTAAATCGAAAATCGTCAATATATTGATAAGTGTAATGTATATAATACCGTTGTATTTAAGTGTACTACTTAATAGTTTAAATCTTGTATAGGGTTAAATACAATTACCACCCATAAAAACTAAAACCTTTGGAAACACCATTGACCTTTATTTTTTAAGGTTGAAAAGTCCAATTTATCTGTACAGATATTGCTTTGTGAAAAAAAAAGAATAAACAAAATTCTAAAATACCAAATTTACCCTTTATAATCCTAAACTTCTTGTTCCTGCACTTTAATTTTTGTTTACTTTTTGTCAAACTAATTAAAAATTAAATTATTACATGTGTATATAGTTGTATAATTTGTAAAAATATAGGGTTAAATACATTTTGCACCCCTGAAGTATACGCACTACATCAATTACCCCCTAAAGTATGAAAACCTTAAGAAAAGCCCCTCACCCTAACAGTCAAAGGTTAAAAATCTAACTCCATTAATTTTTTAGTTTACAAAGTCTATTTTATCCTTAAAAGTTTACTTTCTGGAAAAGCAAAAAAAAAAAAAAAAAAAAAAAAAACTTTTGAAAATACCAAAATCACCCCTGACTTTAGAAAACCACAAAACTGAACAAAGAACAGATACGAGACACCCAATTCAAGCCCTAATCTTGCAATTCTCAAAATTTAGGAAAAATTACACTTGATGAAAAGGAATATAACAATTGAGGCTTTGTGAATCTTCCTGCACTCATTTAAAGTTGGCATTTGCTGGTTGAATTTGGTGAGTTTTTCAATTTATTTATTTTTTTGTTTAATAGCTCAAAATGGGGACTAGAAATTGCTGCGAAAATCTTTCTCTCTTTATTGCCATGAATGTGTACGGTGGAGATTTCAATAGTAAAAAGTTTTGGAGTAGACTTGGTGAAGAAATAATGGGTGTATTGTTTATTTCTGCGTACAAGTTTATTGTTTTGGCTTTTATATTGCTGTGTTAATTATTTCTTTTTATCATTAGTCTTGATAGTTGGGTTCTAGGGTCCACTAACTATAACTTTTCATGCTTTTTCTTTCTTTAATGGTTTGGTATTGATATGTGCTCCCTTGATATAAAGATGATCAGTGGTCCCCATGCTCTGTTTAACACCTTCTTCTGTATCTGCTTCTATATATTGGGTTATTGTTTGTCATTTAGTTAGTATGCACTTAATAAAAATCAATTGTTCTTTTGTGTAAAGTTTTTTATTTATTCATTTTTTTCTCATTCTATATATTGTGCTTATATGACAATGTAACGTTTGGTTTTTGGTTGATGTATAATAGGCAATATGGTGAATTTTATTTTCTCTCTGAATTTTAATTATGGTGGAAACTTTGTTAACCTAGTTTATATTGGGGAAGGGTTGAATTTAGATACAATGTGGACGGAGAAGATTATTCTTACTATGATGTTTTGAATGTTGCTAAAGATCTTGGTCATTCAATTACTTCAGTGATTTGGTTCAAGATACCTAATTATATTCATGAAACTGAATATAAGATCATTGATGGTAATCAATCTATAAAAGAGATGTTTCATATGTACAAGCTTCATGGTGTATATTGCGTAGAGTTATATATTGTGGATGTAAACATTGGCATAGACATCAACATCCCTCCACATGTTGACACGGATGGTATAGGGGAGGATAAAAATACTGCAGACAGAGACATGACTCTAGGTTCAATAGCGGGTAGTGACACAGAGATTGAAACCGAAACAAATAATGAGGTTGATTCTTGTAATATTGTTGACACTGAAAGTTGTAGTGAGGATGAGCCATTAGGTGACTTTGATTATTTTGCTGAGGGTGATAGTTTAAGTGACCCTGACGTTCCTGTAGCTAATGATGAGCTAAGGAAGATAATGAAAACAATGAGACTACCTTTGATGCTAAAGAAGATGATGTACAAAGTGACCTTGATGTTCTTGGTAGTCCAATTACTTCTGATAATGAGTGCAGTGTTGTTAAGTTTCCAGAATTTGATGGGCAGATGTATTTGAAGAAGTCAAATTTGGAGGTTGGCCTTGTATTTGCTAATGCAAAACTGTTTGGAAAAGCTTTAAGACAACATTATGTTATAAGGGGATTTGAATTAACTTTTGAAAAAAATAAGAGCAAAAGGGTCACAGCTTGTTGCAAAAATAATATGGATGGAGGATTTATGCTAGCTATTTGGGTAGTACCACAGCATTGAGGTGAGCCACACACATACCCAAGGCAGTACCTAAATAAGAGTGCTAATTCCACATATCTAGCATATAGGTATATGCAAGCTTTCACTGATGATCCTCGCATGACATTTAAGGCAATTACAAATCTTGTCAGAAGAGAGGTTAAGATCTATGCTCACAGACAACAATCCTACAAAGCAAAAATGAAAGCATTAGATCAAATCCATGGTGATGCCAAGCAAAAAAACCACAAGCTAAGGAAGTATTGTTTCATTCTTGAGAAGAATCCAGGTTCAATAGCCATTATAGTGTGAGGGTGCTCCAATTTGTAGAAGTCCAACTTTAAAAAGATTATTTTTATGTTTGTTGTACAGATTCAAGGCTTTATTGGGGGATGTGGACCAACCATAGGCTTAAATGCATGTTTCTTGAAGGGGTCATTTGGTGGACAACTTATGGCAGCCATAGGAAAATATGGGAATAACCAAATGTTCCCATTGGTTATTGCATTGGTTGAATGCGAATGTAAGGATAGTTGGTCTTGATTTCTTACCTTGCTTTCTGAATCACTTAGCATTGGGGAAGGTGGGGGTTGGACCTTTATATCATATAGACAAAAGGGTTAGTGGAGATATTTCATCAATTATTACCCTCAGCGCACCACATATTTTGTGTTAGACATCTGTATGCCAATTTCAAATTGAAATTCAAAGCTAAAGAGTTAAAAGACCTAATGTGGGCTGTTGCAAGGTCATTTTTGGAGGATGGTTGCGATGATAACATGAATCAAATCAATGCTATCAATGCAGAAGCATATCAGTGGTTGAAACAAACCCCTCCTAAACTTTGGTGCAAGTTTAAAATGTCAGATAAGCCTAAGTCTGACATGCTTTCCAACAATTTGAGTGAATCATTCAACAATTATATAAAGGAAGCAAGAGAAGAACCAATCTTAAGCTTACTTGAGATGTTAAGGAGGCAGTTCATGTGTATATTTCAGAAGAAGAGGGACTAGATTGCTAAATACAGTGGTAGTATATGTCCGAGGATCCAAGAGAAATTGGATCAAATCAAGAAGAATGCACTGAACTTTGAGGCATTTTGTTTTGGGGCTGGAACATGGGAAATTTTATCAGGTTCCAGCTCATTCGTGTCAAGTTTACAACATCAAACTTGCAAATGTATGGAGTTGCAATTGACCAGTATTCCTTGTGTGCATGCCACATGTGCTATACTCACATAACATAAGCCACTGGAGGATTTTGTAAGCCATTACTACTATGTTTCTAGCTATAAGCTGACATATAGGTTCATTATACATCCTCTTGAAGATGTGAGAAAAATTGAAGTTCCAAAGGAAGAGATTGCGATGCCTCCTCCTTTCTTAATGTGGGTTGATGAAAAAGTTAAGGAAAAAGGGGGTTGATGAAATAAACATTAGAGGAAGGGTCACAAAAAGAAAAGTACCAAGACTTGTTCTAAATGTGGTAAAAGTGACCATAATATAAGGACTTGCAAGAATCCTCCACAACAATCCAGGGTAAGTTCTAAATGCAAGTTCTACTTAATTCAAGTTCTAATATCATATTATTCTAATACTTTACACTTTGTATGTGGTTGTTGCTGCAAAAGGATCAAGAGGACATACAGATGCTGACAGAAGTAGAGGAACAACTGCAGATACTGGTGGAGGTAGAAGAGCAGTTGCAACTGCAAGTAGAGGAACAACAACAACTGCATGTAAAGACACAACAACAACAACTGCAGGTAGTGTTGCAACAGGGAAGGAAGATGCAGAGCGAGAGCGAGAGGGAGGGGGCCTCTTTCTGGCATTGAAAACTGGAATGGCATTGACATGTCTACAATTCAGCACTTTATCCCTCTAATGAAGTATTTTATCTTACTTTATAATATTTTATAGTCTTTATTTACAAACTTTTCACTTATACAGATTTTTTTATTCTTATAGTTGTCAACAAATCAAAGTTGCATCAACAATGAAGGACATGCTACACAAATGGTTAAAACTCATATTATTGATTTCTTTCAATAATTGTTATAGGCTACTAGTATTATTTACTTGATCTTAAAAGCTTCGAATATCATTTTTACTATAATTGATGCAGTGGACACCTTACAGTGGGCCAACTTTAGCTACAGAAATATTTATTGGTTCATCTCAAGCCTCCAGAATAAACATGCAGGTAAAGACAAATAGACTCATTTTTTGGGTAAAGATAAAGACAAATAGCTATAGAAACTTAATGCTAAATGCATACTTATTCAAACTTTATTTTTCAGATTAGAAGACAAAGCACTGGGCTTGGTGATGCTATGTTTTCAAGCCAAGCATCATCCAACCACTTCTCAGTAGTTATTGATCATGGTGAGCCATGATTTGCTAGTAAATTTTATGTTTTAGATATTGATAGTCTTTTCTGCTAGTTGAAATATCTAGCTATCGTTATTGCTAGTTGATGTGTTGCACACATAATTTGTTTTGGTTGTGATAGATATTGATACCTAGGCACAATGCCTTCAACTATTGCTATTTTGGTGATGATACATATTGGTACTTTCAACATGATGTCTTCACTTTTGGTATTTCCTTGTACTAGACTCGTGATCTTATATATAGAGAGAAAGATTTTTGTAGCTTTTTTTAATCCCTATTTTGAGCTATTAAATAAATTTTTTTTAAAAACTCACTAAATTCAACTGGCAAATGCCAACTTTAAATTAGTGCAAGAAGCTTTACAAAGCCTTAATTGTTATATTCCTTTTCATCAAGTGTAACTTTTCCTAAATTTTGAGAACTGTGAAATTAGGGCTCGGACATTTTCACTAGGTATTCATATAAATAAAATATTGTCACTTCTGTTACTGTTTAAAAAATTGAAAGAAAGTACAAATGAACTTTTTTTTTAGGGGTAATTGCACTTATAGTCCCACAGGATAAGGGGTGTCGCATTTTTGGTCCTCTGCTTTTCGGGTCAACAGATTTAGTCCTCTAATTTTCGAAAATTTGCACATTTAGTTCCACTCATCTCCTTTTGTAAACTTTGTACAGTGCTCGGCCAGAATGGTATCAGAGCCTAGGTTTATTGAAGAAAATATCGGTTAATATTATATTTAGATATTTTTCCACTAACGGATGAGACCTTTTCAAGAAAATGGAACCGAACAAAAGTTCGAGTTACAATGACAACAGGGAATATTTCCAGACTCTGGAAAAACAAAGAAAGAACGTCCTTTGGGAAGTTCTGAAAAAATGTGACAACAGTCCTAAAAGGATTGATTGGAAATCTCTTTCAAAGGAAGAGGTTGAAGAAAGGCTAAGGGCTTCAGAAGTCCGTCAAGCTGTACCAGGGAAGGTGGTGAGGCGATTGCATTCCACCGAAATACATGGTCCAATTCCAGCTAGAAAAAATGGAAAGGGTAAATTCTTACACCGATTCCTATCCAAAAATTATGATTAGAGGAATTGCTTGGAAAGAAATCGAGGCAGATACCTCGAAAATCTCTCAAGATCTGAGGGAAATTCAGAAGACGGTTCAAGACTATGGACATAGGTTATCCAACATACCTATGAAAGTAGACTCTCTGTGCCACAAGATGGACGAGATTCTTAAGATCCTCCCAGATCTACACAAGAATCTTACAGATCTGAAGACAGAAGTTGCAAATCTAAAAAGAAACCAACGGGAGAACCTGAAACGTCCATATCCAGACAAGAGCGCATCAGGGACGCCCTTGGAACAATACCTCTTTTACATCAGAGAGGGAAGGCGAAAGAAATTCCCAAGCCAAAGACTCGGGATGAATAGATCCAAGACATCCTGAACTCCATAAAATAATGGAGGTAACCAGAGCAGATCTATCAGATCTACAGGAATTGGCTGAATCATTTTCCCAACTTGGGATTGTGGAATTAGTAAATGTTCAAACTAATGAAGTTACTCCAGCACTACCACCGCCGGAGGGGAGCACATGTTCTAACGAGGCTCCACAAGATCACCCAATGAGGGAAAGTGCAGATTTCCACACTAACGCAACACCAACGTTTGTGGGAACCAGACTTCGAGAGAATCCAGGGAGAAATCCTAGAAGAGCACCTGAAAATACACCTTGGGCAAGAACAATGCTTCAGCCCTTGCATCCATACGGTGCTGTACTAAACCTGGATGTTATTGACTTTCGAAACATAGAGAAGCTGATAGATGAGTGGGTAGCAACTATAAAGATAGCAGCAACCACCTTAGAACTCGATAAAGAAAACTTCATAAAATTAGTGGAGTTGAGCTTAGAGGGTTCTGTGAAAATCGGATGGGATAATACCCCAGCTGATACTAAAGCCAGTATCCTTGCCGGAGATTCAAAGAGTGCAATAGCAGATCGACTAGGAGGCTTATCAAGATACATTTCATAGGAGATGGATACTTCGAAGGAAGTAGAGCAAAAAAGGCTAGAGAATATGCACAAGCTCTTTTTAGCCTTGAATTAAGAAGTATTTGTGCGATAGATGAATATATCTATTGGTTTCGCAAGTATTTCTTCAGAGTGGAGTAGCAGTGGAAGTTGCAGCTCCCATGTTCTTTGCAAAGATCTGTAGTCCATGGAGGGAAATGTTGATACAATCATACAAAAGTACCCGAGGGACAGATGGATTCAGCAGCAAGGAGAATGTCTTTCCTCAAAGACAAATTGAAGGATTGGTGCTATCAAGCATCCATCCAGAAAAACATGAAAAGGCTGAGAGGTACGATTAAACGAACTCCTCTCTGTTGTGATAATAACGATTTTCCTACTATTATAGGAGAATCAGGGGAGCCAAGGAAAAGGAGGAAACAGAGTAATGACTCATACTCTAAGAATTCCAGAAGAACTCCTTTCAGGCGAAGATGGTGGTCCAAAACAAAAGCCAGAACATACAAATCTGGGCAAAGGAGCGGACCAACAAGGGCTTCATCCCAAGGATCTAGACGAACAGATACAAGATCCACAGGAAGAACCCCTACAAGAAGAACTTTCAGACGGGCCCATACCCGGGCTAATGAAAGTTTCAAAGACTGCAATTGCTGGACATGTGGAGCAAGGGGACATATAGCTCCAGACTGCCCGCAGAAACATGGTGAGATAAGAAAATTCGAAGCCACAAACGACATCCTAGACGCAGTCTACTATGGCGAATTGGTACCAATATACCAATTTGAAGATCTTCCTTCTGACGAAAGCGTCTATGAAGAGGAGATAGAAACTGATTCGGATGGATCTTCAACCGAGTCAGAATAATTACAGTAAAGAAGATAGGCTTCAAACCTCTGAAAGCCTGTCAGGATTCTTTTCCAGAATGACGGTGTCAAACAAATATGGAAAGAATCATGCGTCAAGATTCCAACCTCAGTCCATATGATGGATTCAGAATTGGAGGATTGGTAAAGTCCTCAACCAGATAGACTAAACCAGAGAAAACATCACATAATCTACAAAGTAAGTTCAGGTGAGTTTGCTATTCCCATGGAATTTACTGGTAATGTGATGGAAATGCAGCTTATTCCTAAAGAAGAAATTCTTGAAGAATTAAGTAGGCTAAGAGAAGAAATTGCAGTTACTATGAAATGGATCCACATAGGAACTATTGAAGTAGTAATAAAAGCAACTTTTAAGGAAGGAATTGATTCAGAAATACATTTATCAATAATGATAGAAGAATCAATAACTTAAGAGATGGTTGTCTGGGAACAATGATAGGTAATCTGTATGCAGGAAAATTGATGTTTGATATTCATCCTAGGATCGCATACAACCTAGCTGGCCAAGATTTCAGTAGAGTCTTAACCCTTCATCAGGATTTTAAAATAAAAGATCTAATGAAAGAAGGTAATAGACCATATTCTATAACTTATAGAATTGCTTATGCCCTTTCCAACACACATCATTCTGATTATTCCTTAGGAAAGAGTATATCAAAATTCCCAGAATTTTCAAGGAATTCGCTAAGGTAATGGCACCAGATCCAATTAGGATACCTAGAATAGGAGGTGTCGATATCGTTATTAAAGATCACCCAGTCTTAGATCGAACAATGAGTTCTAGGACTGAGTTTAGTAGCAGGATGTCCTTTTCGGAAGATAGGATAATAGACTACAAAGGAAAAGAGAAAGACTTGTCAAAAGTCTTGACTCCTCATGAAATTAGGGTAGATAACGTAAAACTTAGATGCCCTGAAGGATGGAAAGAAATACAAGTTATATTTGACATCACTAAGAATGAAAACTTTTTTCCTTGTGATGACTTATATCATTTGCCGCAGCTTGTCGTCGGAAGATATGAAGGCATGTTAGAAAGCAGGCCATGAAATTCTTGGTACAGGTGTTGCAGGACGAGAAAATGGAAGTATGACTTTGGGGATAAGTTTCCTCGAAGATCACAAACCATGGGGAAGAAAAGGGAACGGTATGGAGTTCAGTCTTGATGGAGTTACCATAAGGATTAAATGACAAGCCCCTTTTCTATATACATATCTGTGGGTATGTTATATGATCAATATAAGACAGAATATTTTGCAGCTTATATTGACTCAGGATCAGGAGTTTGCACAGCAAAACCTGGAGTTTTCCCTAAAGAAGCAAGGGAAACCTTACCTGTTATTGCAGGAAGGGATTTTTCACAAAAAATCCTAATACTCAATACGGGAATTCGAGAAGCCAAAATCATGATCGGAGGAGCATTTGGAACGCCCTGGTTTAGGGTAAAACACCTCCCATTTATTTTCATGATACAGGTGCTGATATCTTACTAGGTAATAATTTTATTCAAACATTTGCAAGGTATATGCAGGATAATCAAATAAATCTGTTAATATTTACTACTAACTGTGGTAGTGAGATACAGGTTTTGCGAAGAGAAAAGGCATTTAATAGGATAATGCCTATAAATTTCGCAGCAAGCGTGGTGATGTTGATGCCAAATTAACTCATCCAAAAATGCAGGATAAAAGGAAATTCGGTAAAGTTCTTTTGTCTTTCAGGCAACAGGGACTCATCGATAGCGATAGCTTCTACAAGGAATCTGAGGAAGAAATTCAGAACCTCAGGGAAGCCTTGGAGGAATTAAAAACCATGGACATAAGCGAGGAAAGCAAACTTTCTCTCGAAAATGTCAAAAGGCTCATCCAGAGAAATTTCAGCGAAAATCCTCTGGCATGGTGGGATAGGAATAAGATCGAAGCTACTCTCAAGATCAAAGAACAATGCAAATATGAGTATGTTCGATACAAGCCTATCCAGATGAACATGGAAGACAAGAAGGATATGCAAATGATTATCAAGGAGCATATCAATCTTGGACTCATTGAGCCTGGAATCTCTGCATACAGTAGCCCTGGATTTCTGGTAAGAAACCATGGTGAGATAAAAAGAGGTAAACCCAGGTTAGTAATTAACTATCAAGGTATTAATAAAATATTAGAATTTGATGGTTATTACATCCCTAGTAGAGAGCACTTAATTGATTGCATTAAAGGTGCAAAAGTGTTTTCCAAATTTGATTGCAAGTCTGGTTTTATCAGATTAAAATGGAGAGTGAATCAAAGAAATTTTACTGCATTCTCCACACCACAAGGTCAATATATCTGGAATGTACTACCAATGGGTCTAGCTAATGCACCCCAGATATTTCAAAGAAAAATGGATAATCTTTTCAAGGATTATTTCGAGTTTATGTTCGTCTACATCGATGACATACTGATTGCATCTAAAAATATGAAAGAACATATCAAACATCTAGAGATATTTTCTGATGCATGTTATAAAGAAGGTTTAGTACTTTCTGAGAAGAAAGCTACTATAGCAGTCAATAAAATCGAATTTTTAGGAATTCTTATTGACGAAACAGGTATTGAGTTGCAGGAGCATATTGTGGAAAAAATTCGCAATTTTCCAGATATACTCAAAGATAAGAAGCATTTACAAAGCTTCTTGGGAGTGGTAAATTTTGCAGGTATCTTTATAAAAGATCTCGCAAAATATAGAAAGGATTTCCGGCCACTTTTAAAAGAAACAGAAAGTGCAAAGTGAAAATGGGAGGAAATCCATACACAAAGGGTTCGTGAGCTAAAACAGGTTTGCAATAATCTGCCAAAGCTTGCAATACCGCAAGACGATGACGAATTGGTAGTCTACACAGATGCCAACGACTATAGATGGGCAGCAGTGCTCATGAAAAAGACTGCTACAGGGGAAGAGCCTTGTAGATACACTGGAGGGTTGTTTACCGAACAACAAGCCAAAGTGTGGCGCATCAACGAGAAAGAGTTTTTTGCGGTTTGGAAGGCTTTTAAGAAATGGTCTTTATTTTTACTTGCTAAAGAATTCACTCTGAAAGTTGATAATACCAATATTAAAGCTTTCTTGAAAAACAAATTAGAATCTAAGATTGAGAAAACACGTATTATCAGATGGCAAGCTGAATGCCAATATTATTGTTATAATATTGTTGTTATAAAAATCTCATGAAAATGTTCTTGTAGATTTCCTGACAAGAGATGGAGGCATCTGAAGCAAACTCCATCATGATGAGACTTAGGCACATCAGAGAAAACCTCGAGGAGCTTAACAAGAAGTTTGGACGGCTAGTTGTAAATGCTCAAGTAGCCGGACAAATCCAAAGAGCTAATCTTGACACTGTCCAGATCACAATAAGAACGACCATGGTGACCTCGACCTCACTATGGAACGACCTACAAGAACCAATTCAGAATGCATCATCTTCGAAGATGACTAACGAGTTGAGAAAGCATGACACTAAGCATGTCCTTAGAGTACAGGACTCTAGACCTGTAGCGGTAGATTCAAGTACTGCTTGCACAAGGCCATTACCAGACTCTGGTGTAATGGCGACAAACGAGTCACAGGGAGTACAAACCTCTGATGATTCGAGTCAACCCGGCGCCTCTGGGGTAAAAGAGGAAGAGATTAGCCTTAGGTCAATGACAGACACTTCTAAGGCTAATACTAATGAATTATTATCTTCTTCTTCTGCTTGGCAGGTGTATCAACGGATGTGGGAAAAATTAATTTCCCGCAAAGGAGTGAACCCAAGCAAGACCATTATCGAGACATCCGGAAAATATAATAGGGTCTGGATAATGGAAGGGTCTAAACCCGAAGAAGTACGAGAGTGGTATGAGTTTGGAGCTCTAGCTTCGGTTCATACTATGTCACCAAGTTTTCCGAAAATTTCAAAATTACCGGATTGGATTAGTGGGGCGGTATATGATTCATGGCAAAACAATCCCCACCTAAAAAGAGGAGATATTTTGGAGCTAAAATGCATCTCAGCAGCTCCAGAAACTGCAGGAAAAGGGTCTCATCCAGCGTTCCATTTCATCAAACTACAGAGACCAGACATGGTAGCTTTTAACAGAATTAAAGCTGCCTCAGAAGAAGCTCCACTGGTGTCGGCTATTAGCGAAGACGACATTTCCACCAGAAGAGCTTGGGGTTTTTGGGTCTGTCTCACTGAGATGGACAAAGTCAAGTATCCGTTCAAAATCTTTTCCAACAAAGTGAATGGATCGTTCCTGTTAAACTCTATGACAGGAAAAAGTACTGAATTTGCAGAAAGCATGTTCGAGAAAAAGAGGATGCTCATATGGGAGAACAAGCTGCCTGCAACTGAGGTCACAAGGATGAAAACATGCAACATGCTGCATGTTGGGCAATGGCATAACCATGTGTACCCTTGCTGCGAGAAACAAGAAAAGCCACTGTTCGGAACGAAAATACGGGTTACCCAAAGGAAACCCGAACCAAAACCGGACAAAGGTAAAAGAAAGAATTTTTACAAGGAAAAGTAAAACTTGAAGAATGTAAAAATTCAAAAAGAAGACTGTCGGCAGAAAACGACAAAAGCCAATAGTCAGAGCCAGCTAGCAATTAAATGGCCGACAAGCCATCATGAATACCAGCTGGAAAGGACGATGACGAATGCAGTGAGGTCATCCAGATGACGAACGCAATGACGTCATCAAAAACAAGTTTGGAATCCGCATTTGACGTCCGCGGATGGTTATAAATAAGGAAGCAGCGAAGCAGAAGGGGATCATCAGAAATTTCCTCCTACTCTTCAAAGCATAATAATCTGAGTCTTTCAATCCTTGTATTTTTTTATCTTTCAGTTCATGGGGGTTTCCCCAAAGAGTCTAGCCCTCTATACAATGAGAGGCTAAATAGTTGTCTCTTCCAACGGAGGAAATAATATCTATGTAATATTGCCTATATTTCTTCAATAAAAGAAAGGCTTCTTTCCAAATTGCTGTCCAAAATTCCATTAAGTCGCTGTATCGGAGTATCTTCTACACCCTAAGGTAGGAAACGAAATAGGGTTGTGCTGTTTGTTGCTGAAGGAGCCAAGCGTCTGCGAACCATCTGCTGCGGTTGTGTAGTTGGAGGAAGTCCGTAAAACCGAGAGCTTGGAATACCCGGGAACAAGGCGGTCAGAAAAAGGTACGAATTTATGGAAGCTTAATTTATTTCGGAAGCATGATGGGCCAATTTTCGAGCATTAATGGAGTAAACCAAAATGTCTTGAGTTTGGGACTAATGCTGTCAAAAATGCTGAAAACTTTAGGACCATATGTGTCGACCAAGCAAAGCGCGGGACTAAAAGTGAGAAGGGCCCTATCTAAAGGGACCAAAAGCGCAATAAAACCTTTTTTTTATTAACTATGATAATAAATTACAATAACTCATTTTGATATATTGAGCAATAATTTAATCAATGCATTATTAACTTACATAAAATAAGACATATCATACATTTTATGAGATTCGAACTTATTATTTTAAATTTATTTATGAGACTTTCGTCTTAACCTCAATAACTAGGTTAAAGATGTAATTGATAGGTTCAAATGGACTTACAAACACAAGAGTGTCAAATGTTGTGGCAGACACACACGAAAAGACCAAACTGAAAATGGGTGTCTGTTCTTCTTTCAGTTTTTGTAGGTTTTTAATGTCAAGGGCGATTTTGGTATTTTTAAAAGTTTCATTTTTTTTTTTAGAAAGTAATCTTTTTAAGGATAAAATAGACTTTGTAAACTAAAAAATTAACAGAGTTAGATTTTTAACCTTTGACTGTTAGGGTGAGAATTTTTTTTTAAAGTTTTTTATAATTCAGGGGGTAATTGATGTAGTGTATATACTTCAGGGATGCAAAATGTATTTAATCCTAAAATATACAATCAATATAACAAACTAGTTGATGAACTAATTTAAAATTATACAATTAATACATATATATATATATATATTCTATAAATTTATATACACATGGTATTTATATAAATATGGTTAATATATATGCATTTACCCATTTTTTTTTAACTTGTTAATGAAACTAAAATAGTATGTGTGCAAAATAAAATTATCCCCAAGACGTTCATTTAGCATATATGAACATTAAGTTTTTTTTGTCTTCATATTTAGTGGCGTAGATCTAATCATTTTTTGTATAGAATTTGTCATATATTGTACATGAAAAAATAAAAAATTAAAGTATCTCAGCCTGTAATGATAACATCTATTTGACAATGAACTAACAACATTTCAATGACCAAAACAACCTATGCCACCAAAAAATATTATCGAATGTGATCAATTTTATTAACTACCCACTACACACGACCACAAACATAAGAATTAAATCGATCCAAGTATTAGAGAAGGTAGGAGCAAAATGCCTACATTCATATTAAGCAATCCAACCTCTTGGCTAATTGCATTAACAGCTTAAAATATGACCATTGAATTTAAATAGCTCGTAATCGCGTAGCTATAAGAAAACTCAACTACCAGCACTAATAAACAGAGCAAGTAAAAAAGGTAAAATTTGCAAAGGATGGCAGATAATATGAGCAAAAATTGGGAGAATAATCATATGCAATTTTCAAGAATTTGCCAAAAGAGACTGATAGAATATTGTCCAACTTCAACATGTTAGGCATGCATGGCCAATAAGACTAATAGGATGTGTTTTATCACTTAAATGCATGCTTACTTTAAGTGTTTTAAAATGAATTTATTGCATTGGTAATTGAACTATATATCTTTTAGGTGAATGATTGATGTTACTCCCTTTTAAAGAAAAGAAAGTCAAAAAGACCCAAATCAAGCCAAAAAGTGATTAAGGAAAGATGAGAGGAAAACTGACTTGAGCATTCAATATGGCATAATCACGCCTATTCAAGAGGGAGGATGATTTTACAACTTTAAAATGGAGTGTGAAAGCTGAAGATTAAGTATCCAATTCCATATTCTATTATTCCATTAGTTTAAATCATCTCTCCACTTTTTCTTCTTTTTGGTTTATGTTTTTCTATAGGATTTTCTACACTGATGATGTGTAGCTAAATCTCTTTTCTAATTCAAGGGAGACGTTGAACCCAATTGTTATATTTTAAAATTTTGGTTTTTATGTGATTTCATCATGTATTTATTGTCTTGATTTATATTTTATGGAATGATTATTATTGATAGATCTGATAATTCGATTCGATGTTAATTGTTCTACTATTATCCATGAGTACAGTGATCCGTAATTCATATATATATATATATGATGAATGAATTAAATATATTGATTGTTGGATTTTATATATATATATATATATATACTAATATATTGAATATAATATATTGATTGTTTATATACTTGATCGTGGATGTTGACTATTTGTTTGGACTACTTGGAATTCTGTGAAATTGTTATTATGTATTTATCTGTGGTATTGTTGTAAGGAACTAAGATAAATAATGCTGTCATCTTAATAATTGATTGTCGAATGAAATCAAATGAGAAAGTTATTGACGAAAAAATAATTATTAAATGAAATTCAATTATATAGTTAATGACGCTTATGTGTGAATTGGAATAAAAGATGGTTTACTTAACTAGGAGGGGCATACTACAATGGCTTATGATGATATGATTAATGTCAAACTGTGTGCTGTCATTGATCAGTGGAGGTGATGTGGTAAACTGTACGAGCTGTGTGTTGTATGATATGAGTGAAGATGACATATCATATGGCTGCGTGCTGTGTGGTATTAGTGATGATGGGATATCATACGAGTTGTATTCTGTGTATTACAGTGATGATGTGGTATAATACGAGTTGTGTGCTATGTGATATCAAAAAAGAAGAAGAAGAAGAAGAAGTATTGTGATTGAGATGATGATGATGATAATAGCCGGCAAAGGCTATTGAGTGATGTACTCCAATTTGGTTAAGCAGTGTCCTAAGAAAATAAACTATAACGTCAAATATTATGTTGTGGGCTGATTTATGATTGTGAGCATGTGTTATTTATCACATATGCGGTTGTTATATGATGAATATTTATTGGTTGGTGTGAATGCATTATACTTGACTTATAGCATATGCATATATATATATATAATATATATATAGATTGATTAGCTATACTGAGTAGACAACTCATTTCTTGCCATACATTTTTCAGGAAATAAGTCACAGGGTGACTATCTAAAAATAAGTCGATAATCAGTATTAATAGGTGGGTCGGTAGTAAAATCTCGAGTTGAGACCTCTAGCTACATAAATACTTATATATTACATTTTCAGTGAATTTATATTTAGAATTTTGTAATAACTAGAAACTTCTTTCTCTCATTTCCTTATGTTCATAAATACCAAGGTTGAGAATTAAATATACCATTCCTTGAGGGTTGTACAATGTATTAGTAAAAACAGAAATTATCTTATCAGATTAAATGGTTATTTCTTATGTGATGAACTACAATTACGTAAGGGGCGTGTCGCTATGTTAGCCAAAAGAAAATAAACAGATACCTAATAAAGAAAACCTGCCTAGCACCGTCCATCATCCAACATTTTTCTAGCCCCCCTACAATCCTATACAGGATAGTAAACATGGCTAAGATTTTTTCTGACAATAAAAAAAAAAATGTATTATAATATTGGACATTAGATTCAGAAATATACAAACTAAATACTTAATATATTTAAACTATATGATTTTTCTAACCAATAAGAGATTTTCTTGATAATTTAAAAATTCAAAATTATAAAAAAATAGTATTTTATCAAAATTAATTCGATTTTGATAAACTATTATATATATATATATATATATAACTAAAAGCAATGAAACAAATCACAAACAATTTACATAAAATAAGAAAAATATCCATATAAAATAAAATAAATACCTATACATCTTATAGGATTTAAATCCATATTCTCACATAAATTCAT
Source organism: Sesamum angolense (assembly GCA_034509725.1). NCBI lineage: Eukaryota > Viridiplantae > Streptophyta > Magnoliopsida > Lamiales > Pedaliaceae > Sesamum > Sesamum angolense. The sequence goes on from JACGWL010000010.1 coordinate 15,096,490, forward strand.
AAATTTAAACTTTAACCTTCAAGTTAACACATCATGGGTGCATATTAGAACTTGACTTCCTTGGAAAGCTATCAAGTTTGAAATTTCAAAATTTCAATTTCAATCTTCTCAAACATTCATTAAAAAATAAATTGCTACATCCAATAACATTTTTGAATCTCTACAAAAATAAATAAAAATAAACTAGTAAACTTAAAATAATAAAAAAGATAACTTACTGAGGACTCTCGTAAAGTTTGTTATAAATTATAAATATTTTGTATTATTTGAAAAATTATAAATACTCTATAAAATTAACAACATTTAACAAATACCCGTTACAGTGAATTATCACGAAAAAATATTTCACAAAATAATTATTAATATTAGAATTTATTTATAATTTTTTAAATAATAAAAAATTATAATTATGCGAATCACATAAGAACTAAAGAAATAAATAAGTCAACTGGTCCCAAAGAGGCAAAGCTTGTTATAAAAGCCAATCCACATTCATTCACTACATCTGGTCCACATGCGCCTTTCTCCACCGCTCCATATTCCCCGCCACCCAACTCCCTTTCTTGAATTGGGCGGGAAAACTTGAAAGGCTCGCCAAAAAGTCACAGAATTAGAGGGAAATTCCTCAAACCCTAAACGCTATTTAAAGATATATCCAAATTTCTGTCTTGTATGTATGTGCAGTGTGGGTGACTATATATACAGCGGTGAGAACCCATTTTGTTGCTCGTCAGTGGCGGTACTGAATACCTGTTCGACGAAATTCCTCACTGAGCGGAATCTTGAAATTGTTAGGGAAATATGTATGTGGTGAAGAGGGACGGAAGGCAGGAGACTGTGCACTTCGACAAGATAACTGCGAGGCTGAAGAAATTGAGCTATGGGCTGAGTAGCGAGCACTGTGACCCAGTTTTGGTGTCCCAGAAAGTCTGCGCCGGAGTCTACAAAGGCGTAACTACGAGCCAGCTTGATGAGTTGGCTGCCGAGACTGCTGCCGCCATGACTGCTAACCACCCTGATTATGCTTCTGTGAGTTTCCAATTCTGCATTTGAGTCTTGATTCCTGGTTTGTCTGCTCGTAGTTGTTCGTTTTCATGTCGGATCTGTTTCATATTGTGTCGGAGTACACTCCGGTAGTGGTTTTATTTCTCGGTCTTGTGTTTCTGGCTCTTTTTCAGTTTTGTTTCTGATTACTGGATTCTTATAATTTTAATTTCATTCGATTCACGGATCTTGGGTAATTTTGGCCGCAAATTATACTTTCATATTGATAACTCATGGAACTTTAATCGTTGTTATGTTTTCCGGGTAATTGTTTGTGACATTATGTGAGACTGGTCTTCCTTAGGTCTGATCATTTCTACCCTTCATATGGTTTTGTTTTATTGTAACTCTGGCTTATGTTAGGTATTGTTTCATTTGTGCAGATTTTTATGCTATATTTTTTCAATCTTGATGTTAGATGGCCAGGATGTCACTTAATTATTAATTCGCATGTAGTTGGACACTGAACTTCTGTACCAGAGTTAATGTAATTTTTACTCCTTGAAAGTTGAGAGAAACATGTTTTCTTATCACGTGGTTAAGATTTTTTAAACCATAGCAATGATCGAGTATATATTGCAAATATGCAGTTGGCTGCAAGGATTGCTGTGTCGAATCTTCACAAGAACACAAAGAAATCTTTTTCTGAAACGTAAGTGATTTTAACTTATATAAAACAGACGCTGCACATAAATGATAAGAGCTATTAAATGTAAATTGTTATTGTTAATATAACTTGCATGGTTGTTGCAGGATCAAAGACATGTACAGCCACGTCAGTGAGAGGTCGGGACTAAAGGCTCCTTTGATTGCAGATGATGTCTATGAGATTATAATGAAGGTATTTGGTCTTTCAGCTATAGTATTTTAAGATTCAACAGTTGCCAGTTAGAATTAATAAATGAACCAATGAGCAGGACAATACTGCTGTCACCAAAAGAACTTTGAAATGTTGCGCGCACTTGCAAGTAGTTGGTTGATAGATGGATGACAATAAGTCCTTTCATTTTCTTGTTAGTTTTTGCCAAAATTAGTTGGTGTATACAAGCTTCATGTTGTTGAACTGGGCCAAAGAATTTCAGGAGATACAGGGAACCCTCTTCATTTTTTGTTGCTTACTGTTGAGCCCATATTGCTAAGTTTTAGATGTCGGCAAGTTTGATTTGTTTTCTATCTTAACTATCATTCTTTTTCCATGTGCTAATGCTGTTTTCTTTTCCTTCTGGCAGAATTCTGCTCGTCTTGATAGTGAGATCATATATGACAGAGACTTTGACTATGATTACTTTGGATTTAAAACCTTGAAAGGTCTTACCTGTTAAAGGTCCAAGGGAAGGTTGTTGAGAGGCCTCAGCACATGTTGATGAGGGTTGCTGTTGGTATCCACAAGGATGATATTGATTCAGTTATAAGAACATATCATCTGTTGTCTCAGCGATGGTTCACTCATGCATCTCCTACCCTTTTCAATGCTGGAACACCAAGACCACAAGTATGGCGCATTGTGAAAACTTCCAAGTGAAAAGGGTTCTAATTTCCACTTGAGCACTTATATTGTTTTCTTTTATGGTGTACAGTTGAGCAGCTGTTTCTTGATATGCATGAAAGAGGATAGTATTGAGGGCATATATGATACACTCAAGGAGTGTGCTGTTATCAGTAAATCAGCTGGAGGGATTGGTGTCTCTGTGCATAACATCCGTGCTACTGGAAGTTATATACGTGGAACAAATGGAACTTCCAATGGCATTGTTCCAATGCTTCGAGTGTTCAATGACACAGCTCGATATGTGGATCAAGGGGGTGGCAAGAGGAAGGGTTCGCATAATAGCTTCTGTTGTTTCATTGTCATAAAGCCCACATTGGTATTTCATCTTAATATTCCTTTATTTACAATGGTGATAGGTGCTTTTGCTGTGTATTTGGAGCCATGGCATGCTGATATCTTTGAGTTTCTTGATTTGAGGAAGAACCATGGAAAGGTATAGCTGGACTTTGTAGTGGTGTTTAATATGTCTAGGTTATTTCTATTGTTAGAATAAAGATGCAACCATTTCATTATGTGTTTATGTCAGCAACTTTCCTGATGATGTGGAGGTTTTTCTTTTCCCTTTTGTTTTTTTTCAGGAGGAGCACCGCGCAAGAGATTTATTTTATGCTCTTTGGGTACCTGATCTATTTATGCAAAGAGTTCAATCTAATGGACAATGGTCATTGTTTTGTCCAAATGAGGCTCCTGGGTTAGCTGATTGTTGGGGTGATGAATTTGAAGCTTTATACACCAAGTATGAGAGAGAGGTACGACCAATCTGATAGTGATGATAGTCTATGATGTTTTCCATTTAAAATGAGTTATTTCTAAAGTCTGTTTCTTATGGACTCAGGGAAAAGCCAAGAAGGTTGTTCAGGCACAGAATCTATGGTTTGAAATCTTGAAATCCCAAATTGAAACTGGAGTTCCTTATATGCTTTATAAGGTTGCCTAGATTAAAAAGTTTAATGTTTGTTGATAATGGATGCTTTGGGTTTATCTTATTAGCTAACCTTCCATCTTTACTTGTCATTAACAGGACACTTGCAATAGAAAAAGCAACCAGCAGAATCTGGGTACCATAAAATCCTCTAATTTGTGTACCGAGATTATTGAGTACACAAGTCCTACAGAAACTGCTGTCTGCAATCTGGCATCAGCTCTACCACGATATGTTAGAGAGAAGGTTATGATTTGGCATACATTGGATAAATTATATCTTTAAATGTCTGCCTGTACCTCGTCTTTATCTATTTTATCTTGCTTCTTGCAGGGGGTGCCGATGGAAGCACAACCTACGAAGCTTGTTGGCAGCATAGGTTCTAAAAATCGATACTTCGACTTTGACAAATTGGCTGAGGTGTGATTTCTTTTATTTCTTCAGTTCCCTATTGGGTTCAAGTTGGCCTATATACACATGTCTACTAGTGTTTTTTATACACTTTGTTTCAAATAAAAAATAATTTTCTGTTTGTGCAGGTCACTACAATAGTTACTACAAATCTTAACAAGATAATTGATGTGAATTATTATCCTGTTGAAACTGCAAAAAGGTCTAATTTGCGTCACAGGCCAATAGGAATTGGGGTACAAGGACTTGCAGACACTTTTATCTTGCTTGGAATTTGGCCTGCTTGGAGTAGGTCTGTCTATCTCATTTTGTTTCTCTCTCAGGCTGGTTGCTCAAGCAGGAGAGCAGGCTCAGCAGTTGAACAAGGATATATTTGAGACCATATACTACCATGCACTAAAGGCATCATGCAAACTAGCTGAAAAAGAAGGCCCATATGAAACTTATAATGGCAGTCCTGTTAGCAAGGTATATCCATGAGGAGCTTTTGTCGCTTAATTTTCGTAATACTGGTTTGGCTGCATGTCACAGCTGCAGTTCTGATAAACTAATGAAACTTAATAATTTATCCCTCTCTTGATCCAAGATAATTGAGACTCCATAAACCAGCTGAAGTTAGAGGTCTAATTTTTGTTTATGACTTGTCCCCAAGGTTTACATGAGGTCATTCTTTTTCATCGCATTGCTTTTAATCTTTCAGGGAATTCTTCAGCCAGATATGTGGGGAGTGAAGCCTTCAGATAGATGGGACTGGGATGCTCTTAGGGAAATGATAGCAAAGAATGGAGTGAGAAATTCACTTCTAATAGCACCCATGCCCACTGCTTCAACGAGCCAGATTCTTGGGAACAATGAGTGCTTTGAACCATACACTCTAATATTTACAGTCGCAGAGTTCTAAGGTTTAAGTTGTATTTATTATTTATTTGTCTCCATGCTATATGCATTTAGTTTGCTATGGTTCTGATGTAAACTTTAATGGTCTTTTCAGTGGAGAGTTTGTTGTGGTGAACAAGCATCTTCTTTATGATTTGACGGAGATGGGTCTTTGGTCTCCCGCTCTTAAGAACAGGATAATATATGAGGATGTTCTGTTCAAAAAATTCCTGAGATTCCTGAAGAACTTAAAATCATTTACAAGTATGCATTTATATTTTGGGAGCTGGAGTTGTTTCCTTTATATTGTGCATCTTCTCCATCCTAATCTACTTTCCCTCAGGAATGTTTGGGAGATCAAGCAAAGAATCTTGGTTGATATGGCTGTTGATCGGGGATGCTACATAGACCAGAGTCAAAGCCTTAACATCCACATGGACCAACCCAACTTTGGAAAGCTTACTTCCCTTCACTTCCATGCCTGGTCCAGGGTAAGCTAAACTGAGTGCACTATTGTCTATTATTGGTTGGTTTTGCTGATCTTCCATGATTTCTTATCCTTGTTCTTGGATTTGAAGGGCTTGAAGACAGGAATGTACTACCTAAGATCTCGTGCTGCAGCTGATGCTATCAAATTCACAGTTGACACTTCCATGATAAAGGTAGATACTGTTGGATGGTGCAGGCTTAGTCAATTCCATCATTTATCTTCATATAAATAATTGAATAAATGGTGGTGGGTTTGCAGGATAAGCCCAAGGTGGCAGCTGATGATGATAATTCTAAGATGCACAAATGGTATGCTCCTTATCTAACCGTGACGAGTGCCTCGCTTGTGGAAGTTAAGAGCTCTGTAAGATGAGATGACTCTTTCAGCTGCTCCTGTTGCTGCTACGACATGTATAAGCTTTCATGGTTTCCTGATGGTTTGCGATCTCTGTGAATTTGTCTAGTTTCAAATGATGTCTAACTTAGTCTATAATTAGTAGTTATTTGAATATCTACAAGTGAAAAAAAGATATAGGAATTTAGCTATCTACTGTGCGTTTGTTGTACGCATGGTTTAGTGATCCTAAATGGAAGTTAACTCAATTTCCACAATGCCCGAATGTTTCTGTATATGATATATGATGCTGTGTAGTTATGCTGCAATTTATAGCTGTAAACTTGGTAAGTAGTGAATCTTTGTATAGACCAGGCTTTGCTTTTGCTTCTTGGTACAATGTTAAAATTGTATTGTCTTACAAACTCATGATGACGGCCTAGTTTTTCTGTAATTTCCATTAGGATGAGTATGTCTGGAGGGCCCTCAAAACCTTGCAGTTTGCTGTGCTTCCTCTTGGCTGAGCCGGCACTTTGCATTGTTACCATTCTTCATTTATGTCTATATTAGATTTGGTTAGATTGAATTAATTATATAATGTGATCGACTCAAATCTGACTAAAGTGCTCCTGTCTGGCTTTGAGCATAAGATCATAAGGGGATTGGTTGTTTTTATGATGTTCAGTTGATTCAGTGGTAATAATTAGATTGGGTGTGTTGTACTCGATTTATAATCAATTTATTCAAGAATTTAACATTTATGCGTAAATGGTTCTTGTTCTTGGTTATTTTCATCGATATAGTTGAAAAGCTATTCTATTTATGTGAACTCTATTGTAATTATGTCTGATGTAATTAACATCATTTTTTGGGATAGAATTTATTTAATTGTAAAGTAAAAAATCCTTAATGGAGATGACAAATCTCATAGGGGTTTCATTTAATTTAGAAAATTGGCGAAATTCATGTGAAATTAGAGTTTATTTTTTAGGGAGAAATTTATAATTATCTCAAAATATTAGTGCACTTGGAGTGATCGTTTAGTTCTTTGTAGTTAAAGTATTCTAGAAAGAATCTTTCTAATTAATTCAATATTCTAGAAACTTTCTTCATAGAAAAAAAAAAAAAAAAAAAAGTAAAAATGTACGACTTTCAACATGAGTAGACCATCATCATACACACAATTGGGGATGTCTAAAGATGACTTGGACAAGTTTGTGTGCTTTAGAAGCTTCAATTAGCCCACTGTGTTTGGCCTATAAAATTCTTCCTGTAGAGAAAGGGAAAATGAAAACACTTTTCATTCTGTAATTTACAGGTTATTTATTTATTTTTTATTGATTATGAGATTCTTATTTTAGTTTCACAATTTTTAAAATATAGCATTTTTATTTTCATTACATACTTTCATTATATATTTTAGGGTAAATTATAACTATATCTTTTGAAATTTGATATAATTATGAATATCTTATCGTTGTTTAAAAAAATTATAAATACTTCTTGATTTTAACATACGTTTAACAACAAGCCCATTCCGTTATGTTTTCATCCTTTTGTAGTGAACTGATAAAAATATCATTTTGAATTATAAATTATAATTATATTTATTTTATAATTTTTTAAAATATTTTATGAATTAATATTCCCTCTAAATTATTTATTTGACCCACCTTCAAAAAATTTTAAATTTTTAAAATAACTTTTAATTTTTTTAAAAGAATTCAACAAGGATAAAATAGTAACGTCTACTTCATCATTTAGGGGCTATATAATTATTTTTCATTTGAGGGGGGTATTTGTAATTTTTTCAAACAATGAGGGGCTATTTGTAATTTTTCAAATAATGATAGGTATTTGTAATTATGTCAAACTTCAGGGAAGGCAATTGTAATTTACCCTATATATTAATGGAATATACAGGTGACCATTAGAGCCTTTAAATTTTTTGGTCCTATGTTTTAGGATTATCATTTTTGTTCTCATAATTCTTAAAAAATAGTATGGCCACGTGGTTTTTTTCGTTAAACCTATAACGAAAAGGTGTCATGGGACCAAAAACTACTATTTTTTTTTTTTAAAGTTACTCAACAAAAAATGATAATTTTGTAACAATTGGATCAAAAGTGAAAAGACCTTAAGTTATAGAATGAGAAATACTTTTTTCACTATAGAGAAACATCTCACATTCATTGTCTACGAGGAGTTTGAATGTTTTATAAATTGTAAAGTCTTCTCTTTCTAGCAAAATGTATTTTCAGGATAAATTTGTGAGGCTTTTATAAAGTCAGAGCGAACAATACCTTGTGCAACAAGATATCAATTAAATTACAAGTCGGATCGAATCCATTCCCCTATTTATGAAAATTAAGTTTTAACACTTTTCCTTGTTTTAATAACAATGAAATTCATTCCATATCAATATTTGTTAGTAAAATAGTTATAAAAATATGAATAATAACATTGAGTACTTGAACTCATCCATGCTTGATAACAGTGGCGGAGCTAGGAAAATAGTTTAGCCCTGTCATAATTTAATTAATTAATTTATTGAATACAATATTAAATTTTTCAAAAGTCATCATAACAAAAATGAAAAAAGAGATTTTTTTTTTTTAAAGAATTTTGATGACATGAAAAAGTGAGTGATATCATAATGTTACTAATTATATATATGTAGTGACAATAATCTTTATTTTATCTCAATAATGAATTTTATAATTTCAACAGTGCTTATTATTTTTTAAAATAACTTTGTTATTAGTAGAAATTAGTAACAAAAATTGTATATAAAGTTGTCACTACAGAAAATTAGACACATATATAATGACGACCTTATAACAATAAATAATTTGTGTCCTTATATTTTATTTTTATTTAGTTGTCAATGTAAAAGTATTACTAATTGTATATAGTAATAACTTCATACACAATTCTTCACAATAATAATTATATAATGAACATTATTTTAAAATTATTGTGTTACTAATATTATATTTTTTTTGTAGTAAATTTAAATTTTATACAATAATAATTGCAAAAAATATAGCATTTAATGATAATAAAATAAATAAAAATTATAGAAAATTAAAAAAATTGGGGGGGGGGGGGGGGGGGGGGGGGCATGTCGGTCGCTAGGGCTTGACAGGGGGTTGCCTTCGCCACTGCTTCATAAAATCAAAGGTTGATTGTTGTTTGACTCCACTAAAGTTCATTAGAATTCGACTCAATTAACAGAACTCTCGAATGTCACTTAAATAAGTTGAATAGTAAACACGTTCGATTCAACTCAACTTAGTTACGCCCTTGACTGACAAGCTCGACAAACTTTTATTGACACTGAAGTCCTTTTGTGGCCAAGCCTAGGTGTATATAGAGTACGCCAATATACTTTTACATTTGTGGTCGACGACTTCCACAAGCCTTTGATGATAACGATGTTCCTTTTATTTAAAGATAAATTCCAATCAACTCCTCTAAAATTTGATATAATTATAAATAACTCATTTGTTATTTAAAAAGTTATCAATACTCTCATAATTTTAACAATCATATAACAATTAGTTTATTTGTTCTCCATTACGTTTCAATTCATTTTTCGTGATGAATTGACTAAAAATGCTCCTGTGGACTATCATTTATAATTTTATTTATCTTTTGAATTTTCTGAAAAAAATTTATGAACTAAGTGGGTTAACCTTTTATAATTTTTAAAATTTTTCCATCCACTCGTTCGATCTTGATATACTTATTATTATTGTTTTTTTGAAAATTATATAGCAAATCAAAAATTACACAGTTTTATCAAATATAAAAAAAATATTCATAGTTTTTAAAATAATAATAATATTTATAATTATATCAAATTTCATAGGAGTTCATTGTAATTTATGTTTTATGTGGGCAAGACCTAGTTCTACAATTGATGGACGCAAAGAGTGCTCAATGCTATATATATATTACACACAAAATTGTGATAGAGACTACGATGGACCAAACTCTAGCTATAAGACAGCGACATACACCAAATATATGCCAATTGAGTGATTATAGTGTAAGGGCTCATTTACTTCGAATTATTAAGTTTGATATCCTAACTAATCATGCATAATTTCTTGTTTACTTGGAATTTGCTCAACCCGTTATAATGACACAAGGCCCGTATAGAGGGTGATTAGAGGTGATTACAAACCCACCACAAGAGTGGTTTTGTAATCATGCCAAATATTGAGGTTTAATTTTTTAGTGTCCATTTTATCCCTAATTTTTTCATGCCAATTACAATGTTTCCCAATTTTGGTGAAATCCACAAATTACAATTTTGAGAGGGAAGTTCTTACTTTTATATAATTATTTTATATATTAAATTAATTTAATATAGAATATCATATATTTAATTTTTATATAATATATCATTTAACTTTGTTATAAAATATATATATCCTAACTTTACATAAATTAATATTAACTTTTATTATGCATATAAATATATTACATCTTAACACAGAAAAATATAAAATGAAAGAAAAAATTGAGGGTATTTGGAAAAAATAAAATTAGTCCACAATTCAATCTCAATTAAGTCAAAATATAAAATCCATTACTTAATCAATACAAGTAAACATAAAATGACACTTAATATAATCACTTTTAACTTAATCCCAATACTTATCCTATAATTATCTATACCTTTTAAATCCTATCACTCCAAGTAAATGAGGCCTAAGAGTATAATTTGAAATGACTATAACATAGCAGAATTCCTTCATATTTGAAAATTGGGGTTATTAGACAGTCATCTCATAAAGTATGGTATAATTATATGTAATGTTTTTTTGTAATTTAAAAAATTATATTTAATATTCTTGATATTTGTTTCCATCTAACAAATAGATTTGAAGCTCCCTTTAGCTTCCATCACAGGACGAGGGCCAAAGCTCTGCTTCGGTCCACCACCCGGGGGATTTTGAAGGAGATTTTGGATCGTATTGAGCCTCTCCCCCGCAGTCACTCTCCATTAGTTAAAATTTATTGAATTTGTTGATACTAATAAAAAAATAATAAAAATTTATAGTTATCCCCGATTGACTTATTACAGATCAGATAAATACTTTTACGGAAAAAGAATCTTTTCGTCTTCTATTTATGTCCTATATTCTTTTTGGTCCTTTAACTTTAATAATATTAGATTTAGTCCTTATCTTTCAATTTTGTGTAGGTTCGGTCATTCAACCAATTTTATGACCAGTTTTTTGCCTTTTGATGATGAAGCCTACTAGTCCCTCCTAATGCACTTAAAAAGGCCCGACATGCTCCCGAAATAAAATTAAATCTCCATAAATTTGTACCTTATTTCGTCCGCCTTGCTCCCGAGTATTCCAAATTCTCGATCTTATGGACTTCCTCCAACCACACAACCGCACTTGATGGTTGCAAGTACTTAGCTCCTTTAGCAACACACAACACAACCCTATGTCGTGTCCTACCTTAGGGCGTAGAAGGCTCTCGAATACAGAGACTTAATAAAAATTTTGGATGAACAAGTGGAACAGAAACTTGTAATTTATTGAGGAAATAGATGAGATATTTCATAGATATTTTATTCCTCTATTTGAGGAGACAACTATTTAGCCTCTTATAGGAAAAAGAACTTGACTCCATGGGGAACCCCCCCCCCCGGCCCCCCCATACACTGAAAAATCTAAAACATAAAAATTCGAAAAGACTCAAGATATTATGAATTGAAGAGTTGGAGAAGTTTTATGATGTCCCCCATCTGCTTCTTGTCCTTATTTATAATAGCCCGTATACTTCAAACTTGTTTTAGATGACGTCATTGTGTTCGTCATCTTCTTTGTTCTTCTTCTTTTTAGCTGTTGATCATGATAGCTTGTCAACTACGTACTTGCTAGCTGGTTATTACTTTTTTCTTATTGTTGGCTTATTTGTCTTTTTCTGCCAACAATCACTCTTTTGAATTTTTATATTCTGAGGGTTTTACCTCTTGTAAAAATCCTTCCTTTTAGCCTTGATGGATTTTGGTTCGGATTTCTTTTGGGTTACCCGAATATTGGTTCCGAACAGGGACTTATCTTATTTTTCACAGCAAGGGCGACATGGTTATGCCATTTTCCCACATGCAATATATTGCATATCTTCATCCTCGTGGCCTCGGTTGTGGGCAACTTATTCTCCCATATAAGCATTCTTTTCTTCTCGAACAAACTTTTGGCAAACTCAGTGTTGTTTTATATTATGGAGTTTAACAGGAATGATCCACTTAACTTGTTTGAAAATATTTTAAATGGATACTTGACTTTGTCCATCTTAGTGAGACAAACTCATAATTCCCAATCCCTTTTGGTAGAGATGTCATCCTCGCTAATGGATGATACCAGTAGAGCTTCTCCTGTGGCAGTTTTGATTTTGTTGAAGGCTACTGTAACCCCCTTTTGGGTTGGTGTTTGGCACTGGTGTGGCAGGCGTGCGCATCAGGGCGTGAGACAGTGTCGGCATGGGGCGACTTAGCGAGGTATAGTCAGACAGATGGTCGGTCGGGCTGCCAAGTGGCAGTGTGCGCGAGCAGGCGTGCTGCGCACAGTGGGCGGATGGCTTGGCAGACGCGCGCGCTGGACTCAGCAGCGTAGCGCAACACTCGACAGCAGTGCGCGATACTCGGCAGCAGTGCGCAGCACTCGGCAGCTGTGCGCTGGAACTCGACAGCAGTCGGCAGCACTCGCAGCAAGGCGCTGGGGCTCTGCAGCTGTGCGCTGGTACACGACGGCAGTGCCCAGAGCTTGCTGACGAGGCCAGTTACACTCGGGAAGTTACAGACGGTTCCTATGGGCTTGAGTAGTGGAAGGCAGTTACCCGGTAACTGCCGTCCACTAACATAGACCGGGCGGTTAGGCTGATTAGACCCAGCAGTTGAGGGTTGTTCTCTACACAGTTTTATATTCATTGTGTAGCATCAGAGTTGCACGTGAGATGTGTGCAAGCCTGAGCATTCCTTGTATTGGTGCATGGTGATTAATGCAAGGTTGGGTTTATTCTTGTAAATCGTTGTGCTGTGGTGTGCTTACGTTGATTGATGCATGCGCGGTTTAATTGGCTTGCTATAATCTAATTCAGTCTAAACTAAATACGAGCGTTGAGAGATTGAGGGAACATGCTGACTGGTTTGGGCGGAACCAGGCCGCACAGTGGACGAAACGGACTGAAAATTCATAGTCGTTAAAATCCCTGTGACAAGTGGTATCACAGCCAGGTTCCCGCTGGTTCTGTGGAGATTGAGACATGGCTGACCAAACTTCGTTGCGTAATCATGTGGCTAAATTGGAGTCCTAGGTTCAACGGATGATGGAACTACTTGGACAGGCCCCGGAGTCTCCACCGGTGGCCCTATTTCCGCTCGTGGATACCCTACACTCGAGGGTTGAAATGTTGTAGAAAGCGGTGGGTGAATGGCCGGAGATGTTGGATAAGCGGGTGATGTCGGCTATTGAGGAAGCAAGCATCCTCACTGATGCGGTTGATGTGAGGGTGGATGGCATTCAGGCCGAAGTAAACTTGCTGAAACGAGTGGTGGGCCGGGACGATGACCGTGCCCCTATGTCCAAGGTAAAGGTTCCTGATCCGAAGCCCTTTGACGGTGCACGTAGCGCCAAGGAGCTAGAAAACTTCCTGTGGGATATGGAAACATATTTTCAGGCCGCTCGCATTCCAGAGGCGGAGAAGGTATCGATCACCAGCATGTATTTGACTGGCGACGCAAAGCTCTGGTGGCGTACTCGTCTTTTTGACGACACCAGAGCGAATCGGGACAAGATTGAGACTTGGGACGTTCTGAAAAAGGAACTGAAGGATCAGTTGTTTACCCTGCAACACTTCGTGGCTTGCTAGGGAATCTCTCAGAAGTTGAAACATGCAGGTACCATGAGACTATGTGAAGGAGTTCAGCTCTCTGATGCTGGGACGTTCGGACATGTCGAGGAGGACAAACTGTTCAATTTCTTGTCGGGATTGCAGACTTGGGTCCAGACGGAGTTAAGGCGTCAGGGCGTCAAGGACCTGCCGTCGGCGATTGCTGCTGCTGACCGGTTAGTGGACTTTCGAGTCACTAACAACTCTGATCCAGAAAAGAAAAAGAATGATTCTGGAAAGGAGAAGGGGAAGTTCGGTAAGGGGTGGAGGGATGGAAAATTTAAGAAAAAGAAACACCAGTAGGTATCAGGGGTCGGGAAACAAGGAGACCGTCCAGTCCAACGTTGATAGAACAAAGAAGGGTTGTTACCTCTGCAATGGCGACCACTGCATGCGGGACTGTCATAAGTGAGGGAAATTGAATGCTTTGGTGGCTGAGGCCGATGATGATGAGGGTGGATCCCTTAGGGTCAATCCTCTGCAGTTGGTGAGTGCACTGCAGGAACGATCACCCACACAGAAGGGATTGATGTATGTGCGGGTGCAGATTAACGGTAAGGCTGTGATGGCTATGTTAGATTCGGGTGCCACTCACAACTTTGTGGCTGACCGGGAGATTCAGAAACTAGGACTGACTCTCGCTCAGCATTCTAGTCGCATAAAGGCAGTAAATTCAGAGGCGAAACCTATTCAAGGAGCGGCGTGTGTGGAACTGAAGGTGGGCACCTAGACAGGCCAATGTAAACTACTGGTTGTCCCCTTGGATGATTTCGATGTGATTCTCGGAATGGACTTTATGCTGCTGGCTAACACTATGGTAATGCCCTACCTGAATGGATTGTTTATTGCTAATCCAAGCAGTACTTGTTTTGTACAGGGTACTTACTTGCAGGATTCCGTTCGGTCGACGAAAAAGAAAGACAATTTAATGTCGGCAATGCAGGTGAAAGCGGGTTTGAGGCGTGGTGACCAAACCTACCTTGCTGCATCGATTGAAATCAAATCGGATGTCGTTCAGGAAGTTCCTGACGAGGTGGCTGAGTTGTTGCAGGAGTTCAAGGACGTCTTTCCTCCTGAACTGCCTAAAAAGTTGCCCCCACGACGAGCTATCGATCATGCTATTGAACTGGAGCCTGGCGCACGACCGCCTGCGCAGGCCCCTTACCGCATGGGCCTTGCGGAGTTGGCAGAATTGAGGAAGCAGTTGGACGGACTGTTGGAGGTCGGGCTGGTCTAGCCGTCCAAGGCACCGTATGGTTCCCCCGTTCTGTTCCAAAGGAAGCAAGATGGTTGGATGAGAATGTGTGTGGACTACCGTGCATTGAATAAGGTTACTATAAAAAATAAGTACCCTATTCCGAATGCTATAGACTTGTTTGATAAGCTGACCAAAGATAAATACTATACCAAGATAGATTTGAGGTCAGGATATTGGCAGGTTCGGGTAGCTAGAGGTGATGAGCCGAAAACCACGTGTGTGACGAGGTATGGCTCTTTTGAATTTTTGGTGATGCCGTTCGGCTTAACCAATGCTCCAGCCACGTTTTGTAATATGATGAATGATGTCTTATATGAGTACTTGGACCGGTTTCTTGTTGTTTACTTGGATGACATTGTAATTTACTCTTGAAACGTTAAACGAGCATGTAAAGCATTTGAGGGTTGTATTCCAGAAATTAAGGGAATACGAGTTGTATGCTAAAAAAGAGAAGTGCGAGTTTTGTTGTGAGCGAATTACATTCCTTGGGCATGTGATCAGCCAATGACAAATTCAAATGGACCGAAAGAAGGTGCATGCAGTGATGGATTGGGGGATTCCATCCAAGATGGCCGACCTATGTTCGTTCTTGGGACTTGCTAATTACTACAGGCGGTTCATCAAGGGATACTCGAAAATTGTAAACCCCTTGACGGACTTGCTGAGGAAGGATCAGAAGTGGGAATGAACTGTTACTTGTGAGGATGCATTCAAGTTGTTGAAGCAAGCCATCTCATCACAGCCGGTGTTGAAACTACCCCAGTTCGACAGGCCGTTTGAGGTGCAGGTTGATGCTTCTGATCGGGCACTCGGGGGTGTGTTGGTGTAGGACAAACACCCTGTTGCTTTTGAAAGCCGTAAACTGAAAGATGCAAAGTTACGGTACAACACACATGAAAAAGAGATGACGGATGTGGTTCATTGTTTGGAAGCGTGGAGGCATTATTTGTTAGGTACAAATTTACTATTGTTACCGACAATGTTGCTAACACGTATTTCAAAATGCAGAGGAAGCTATCCCCAAAACAGACTCGTTGGCAAGAGTTTTTGAGAGAGTTCGACTTTGAGTAGGTGCACCGGCCGGGCAAGCACAATGATGTGGCCGATGCTCTAAGCCGGAAACTGGTTGAGGAGTATGTTGCTGCCTTAACTGTGGTCGAGTCTGATTTCCACCCCCCCAGGTTAAACTGGTGCTTGCCGTTGCACCAGGAGCCGTTGCAATCAGATTCGGGAGAGTTCCAAGATGGATGCGGGTTATCTGAAGTTGGTGGAACATGTCAAGAGTGGTCTGATCCGAAAATATTGACTTAACAGTGGGCTACTGTATGCCAAGGGTGGACGGGTGTTTGTGCCAACGGGGATGTTGCGCCGCCGTTTGCTGAGGGAGACACATGATCGACAATGGGCTGGACATCCCAGAATTAACAGAATGATTGCTCTTTTAGCTCGTCGGTATTATTGACCGAGGATGGAGGAGGATGTTGAAGCCTATGTACGGACTTGTTTAGTCTGTCAGCTAGACAAGGTGGAAAGAAAGAAAGAGGCCGGGTTGCTGCAATCGTTACCGATTCCAAAGGTGCCGTGGCAGTCTGTTTCCATGGACTTTATTACGGGTTTTCCTAAGGTGAATGGTATGGCTTCTGTTCTAGTTGTGGTTGATCACTTTTCAAAGTATGGGATTTTCATTGCTGCGCCCCATGCTTGCCCCGCTGAGACAGCGGCTGAATTATTCTTTAAAAATGTTACTAAGTATTTTGGTGTTCCAAAAGACATTGTTAGTGACAGGGATGCCAGGTTTACCGGAGCGTTGTTTAACATGATGGGAACGGAGCTGAAGTTCTCTACAGCCAATCATCCTCAGACCAATGGCCAGATGGAGAGGGTGAATGCATTGGTGGATGACTACTTGAGATACTATGTGTCGGCTAGCCAGCGAAATTGGGTGGATTTGCTGGACGTTGCCCAGTTCAGTTACAACTTGCACAAGTCATCGGCTACGGGTATAAGTTCTTTTGAACTAGCTTATGGGCAACAACCAACGACGCCCCATGAGATATCAGTTCAGAGGACGGGTGGAAAGTGCCCTGCAGCCTACCGGTATGCTCAATCCAAACAGGAGCTGTTGGACGAAGCGAAGGATAGCTTGGCTAAAGCACAGCGCAGAATGAAAAAATATGCTGATATGGGAAGGCGACATGTGGAATTCAGTGCCGGAGATCAGGTGTTGCTGAAACTAACACCGCAGATTTGGAAGAAAATCAGCTCCAAGTCTGTTCATCGAGGACTGATCTAAAATATGACGGGCCCTTTGAGGTAATGAGTAAAGTGGGTTCGTTAGCTTATCGATTGAAACTGCCTGATCGTCTGAAAATTCATCCGACTTTTCATGTAAGTTTCTTAAGAGAAATTCTATCAGGATTTGCTGGACACGGCGAGACAGCAAACTCAACGTGCTCCACCGGTGATTCGAAAGGAGATTGAGAAGACGGTGCTGAAAATTCTTGATCATAGAACGATGGGCCAAAGTAAGAAGAATCGACGAACAGATTACTTGGTTTATTGGTCGGGTGAGTCTGAAGCTGATGCTACGTGGGAACGTGATGTTACATTGTGGCAGTTTGAGGGAAAGCTTGACGAATATTGGGCAGTGAGGGAAGGAGTTACACCGACGAGGGCGTCGGGTTCTTCTGGTGGGGGTGGTTTGTAATCCCCTTTTGGGTTGGTGTCCAGCAGTGGTGTGGCAGGCGTGCGCATTAGGGCGACACAGCGAGGAATAGTCAGACAGACGGTCGATCGGGCTGCCAAGCGGCAGTGTGCGCGAGCAGGCATGCTGCGCACAGTGGGCGGAGGGCTTGGCAGACGCGCGCGCTGGACTCGGCAGCGTAGCGCAGCACGGTAGCAGTGCGCGATACTCGGCAGTGCGTAGCACTCAGCAGTTGTGCGCTGGAACTCGGCAGCAAGGCGCTGGGCTCGGCAGCTGTGTGGTACACGACGGCAGTGCTCAGACACCGAGGCAGTTACACTCGGGGTTACAGACGGTTCCTGTGGCTTGAGTAGTGGAAGGTAGTTACCGGTAACTACCGTCCACTAACATAGACCGGGCGGTTAGGCTGACTAGACCCAGCAGTTGAGGGTTGTTCTCTGCACAGTTTTATATTCATTGTGTAGCATCAGAGTTGCATGTGAGATGTGTGCAAGCCTGAGCATTCCTTGTATTGGTGCATGGTGATTAATGCAAGGTTGGGTTTATTCCTGTTAATCGTTGTGTTGTGGTGTGCTTACGTTGATTGATGCATGTGCGGTTTAATTCGCTTGTTATAATCTAATTCAGTCTAAACTAAACACGAGCGTTGAGAGATTGAGGGAACAAGCTGACTGGTTTGGGCGGAACCAGGCCGCACAGCGGACGAAACGGACTGAAAATTCATAGTCGTTAAAATCCCTGTGACAGCTACCATGTTTGGCCTCTACAGCTTGATGAAGTGGAACGCTGTGTGATACCGTTTTCTTGCTATTTCTAGAGCGGCTGAGGTGAATCTTAGCTCAAGGATATCTTCTCGTTTTAAGTGGGGGTTGTTTTGCCACACATCATATATTACCCACAAATCCTTTTTGGAAGCTTTGAGGTTTTTGTTAAAACTTGGTGACATAGCCGAAACCACGACTACGAAATCATACCATTCTCTGATATATTTGGGTTTAGACCCCTCGAGCATCCAAACTCAATTATATTTTACGAATGATTCGATTATGGTCTTGTTTAGGTTTACACCTTGGTGGGAAATTTTTTTTCCACATTCACTGGTACACTTGCCAAGTAGTCATGGAAGATATCAAATCGTTAGTATTAACCTTAGAAGTGTCGGTCATCGGCCTAAGGTTAATCTCTCTATCTGAGGTGTTGGGTTAATTTGAGTCATCAAGAGTTTGCACTTCCAGTGACTCAGTTGTTGCATTCACTGGAGTTTGGTGATGGCCTCGCGCAAGCAATACTTGAATCTGCTACTATAGGTGTATAGTCCTATACTGTGAGCCAAGGTGTAGAGTCATGCTCTCTCAACTCGTGAGTCATCACCGAGGGCGATGTCTTCTTAATTGATTCTATGAGGTCGTGTCATAGCGAGCTTGAAGCTAACATAGTACTCCTGATTGCAATCTGGACAGTATCAAATCTACTCGTTGGACTTGGTCAACTATTTAGGCTTTCACCGTTAGCTGTCCAAACTTTTGTCAACCTCCTCAAGATTTTTCCTGAGATACTTGAGCCTTATGATGATGGAGTTTAGATGCCTCCATCTCTTGTTAGGAAATATGCAAGAATATTTTATGAAATTTTATAACGAAAATATTGTAACCACAATATGACTTCTGTTTGCCATCTGAAAATACATGTGACACCCCCTCTGTAATCACATTTAATTACCCTAACAAACTCATGTTTATCCCAATAAGGTAACTGATATAATTAACATTTGGTATACACCCCCCAAGCGAATTAAATACTTCATCAAAATCTTGGTATAACATTCTTCACTAATATGTAAAAAAATGAGAAACGTGGAGTATCTAGTTATTATAAAATATAAGATATCAATTCAGTTATAATTAATAATTCTTGTAGAGCTCTCGACTCATGATGATGATGTTGACCCACCTATTAATCCTGATGATCGTCTAGTCACTATGGCCTATCTACTGAAAAAAAAAGTGGCAAGGAATGAGTTGTCGACTCAATAAGTATAGGTAGTTAGCATATATATTTACGCACACATATAGGCATGTACAATATGAGACTAATATCATTCAACACCAACAATCAACCAATGTTCATTATGTAATCCCAAAGTATCAATTTTAATGACGCTAATCAATTGATACTTGTTAAACAGTACAACTGCATCACTTAGTAGTAATGTCATAATAACGTAAATCCAACACCAGAGTCAAGCACCATCCACAATATAAACACACGTCACTATTTAATGTTTTTAATTATTAATTACTTACTCTGGGCACCGTTTAGCCTAACTGGAGTCACCACTCAATGAGCTTTGTCGGCTATCATCATCATCTTAATCGCAATATCTCATCTCTTTTTTTTTCAATATCACATTGCACACAACTCGTATGATACCCAATCATCACTGATACCACACAGTACACAACTCGTATGATATTCCATGATGGCTGATACCACACAACACACAACTCGTATGATTTTCCATCATCAATCATATCACACAGCCCACAACTCGTCATTAATCATACCATCATAAGCCATCGTAGTATGCCCCCAATTAGGTAAGCCATATTTTATTCCAATTTACCACAACATTATCATTAGCTTCATTATTCAATTTTATTTAATAATATCTTCTGGTCAATTACTTTCTCATTGGATTTGTTCGACAATCAACTATAAGATCACATAATTATTCGTTTGACTTTTGTACAACACCACCACAGATAAACATATAATAAAATTTTCACAGATATCAAGTAATCCAAACAAGTAGTCAACATTCACAATCAAATAAATAAACAACAAATATATATATATATTTATATATATATATATATATATAACCCAATTAATTATACTTATCTTAAAGCTCAAAATGATTCAGTTAACACAAAGAGCTGTTCAACCCCCTACTTTATCGTTACGTCTTGTTCGGTCCCTCCAAATGTGTGTATAATGTGTGAATGTGTATAAAATTTGTTTGTGTGAATTGATATGTCTAAAATACATATACATATATATATATATATATATTCAATGTGAGAAGGTGGGGAAAATAGCCACCTGCAAATCTATACATATATATACATATATATATATATTATATATTATTATTTAATTTAATTTTTAAAATATCTATTACGTTCTTCCTAATTTTTTTAATTAATATAATTTACTTTCAAATATTATAATGAGCTCCAATTTATTCCGTTCAAGTTCTATTATATTTCTAATTTCAACCTATAAAATATTTGTAATTGTATTTGAATTTTTTTAAGAATTATTAATTAGTCCCTCAATTATGTATAAAAAATGTATGAACGTCACAATACACGCCTCTCAATTATTGATCCTAATTTATTTTTAAAAAAGCTTTACCATTTGTATTATCAACTTTCAATGTAAATTCTTTAGCAAGTAAAATAAAAGGTCATTTCTTGAATGTCAAATAATTTTCTCAGTTAATGTCAAATATAACTTGAATTTGTTTTCAGCCTTCAGGGCATCTAAGTTTTATGTTATCGACTCTAATCGCTTGAGGAGTTAAGGCTTTTAGTAACTCCTTCTCTTTTTCTTTGTAGCCTTTGATCCTATTTTCCAAAAAGGACATCCTGCTACTAAAACTCAGTTTTAGAGCTAAGTGTTCTAGCTAAAACTAGGTGATTTTTATAACGATAATAGCACCACCTATTCTAGGTACGGTTATTGGATTTGGTTTCATTACCTTGGCAAATTTATTGAAAATTCTAGGAATCTCAATATACTGTTTCTTAGAAAAATAATAATATAAAAGGGCATAAGCTACTGTATGGGTTATAGAATATGGCCTATTTTCTTCTTTCATAAGATCCTTTCTCTTAAAATCCTGATGAAGGGTTAGATATGATTGAAATCTTGGTTAACTAGGTTATATGTAATTCTGGGTAAATATCAAATATTAATTTTCTTGCAAAAAAATCTATCATTGTTCCAAGAAAATCCATCTCTCAAGTTATTAATTATTCTATCCATTATTGATGAATGCATTTCTGAATCATTTTCTTCCTTAAAAGTTGTTTTATTACTACTTCAATAGTTCCTATGTGGATCCATTTCATGGTAATGACTACTTCTTCTCTAAACTTACTTAATTCTTCAAGAATCTCTTCCTTAGGAATTAGGTGCATTTCATCACATTGCCAGTAAATTCCATAGGAATAGCAAACTATTAGGAAGGATATATCTTATCAATGTCTCTTTTTCACAATCGTCGATCGAAAGAGTGCAACCATCACAAGCAAGACACGAATAGAGTTGTCTTTCATGACAGGGGAGAATACTTCTAAGAAGTCCACACCCTCTCTCTGACTATAGCTCTTTGCAACAAAGCATGCGAGGAAAGGGACGCCACCCTTGAAAGGCTACGCTCCTGAAAGCCTTTAAAACTACCCCAGTTCGAGTCAAGCCTATGTGACCAATGAACTTATGTTGCCTTCACTCAAAAGAAAACACTTGCAGAGAAGCTTGGGACGAGAGGGTTTCGGTAACAAAGAGAAAACTACTATTTAGAAAGATAGCAACCAGTTCAACTAAAGAGCTCATTATCTCTATTCTACTTCAACTTCTTGGTTCCATTTCAGTCTTTTTCATCGACATAGTCAGAAGCAATGGATGTTGCAGAGACACAAGCGAAAGATGTTAGTCAGTGGAAAAAGTCACTCTCAATCCTATCTAGCAAGCTGCAATGCTTTCATGATAAGACGTCAAGCGAGAGAGAGTAGATTTTTTCTTTGTTTTCTAAGAAATCATACTAGTGCCATGAAAGTTGCAGTATCCAGTTGTAGAGTGACGCGTCATAGGGAACCCAATATGTCATCCCTATGGTCTCGATTCAAAGGATTAAGGGGAGGAATTGATGTTGCTACAGACATTCACCTGAACTTACTTTGTAGATTATGTGATGCTTCATTTGGTTGAGTCTTATTTGGTTGAGGACTTTATCGATTCCTCCAATCCTAAATCCATTGTATGAACTGAGATTAGATTTTTTACGCATGATTCTTTCTATGATTTTGTGTGACACCATCATTCTTGAAAAGAATCCTGACTGGCTTCCAGAGGTTTGAAGCCTATCTCCTTTGTCGTAGTTATTTTGATTCAATTGAAGATTCATCAGAATCAGTTTCTATTTCTTCCTTATAGACGCTTTCCTCTGAGGGAAGATCTTCAAATTAGTACACTGATACCAAATTGCCATAGTAAAAAATATAAAAGATGTCATTTGTGGCTTCAAATTTTCGTAATTCACCACATTTCCACGAGTAGCCTGGAGATATATGTCCCTTGTTTCCTCATATCCAACAGTTACAATCCTTGAAAATTTCATTGGCTCTAGTATGGGCTCATTTGAAAGTTCTCTCTGTAGGGGTTCTTCTCGTGGATCTCGCATCTATTCTTCTAGATTTTTTAGATGAAGCCCTTGTTGGTCCTATTTTTTGTCCAGATTTGTATGATTTGGCCTTCGATTTGGAGCACCATTATCTCATTCGAAAGGAAGATTTTATGAAATTCTTGGGGTGGGAGTCACTGCTCTGTTTCTTCCTCTTCCTTGGCCCACTCGATTCTCCTATAAGTATGGAAAAATTATTATTATCGCAACAAAGAGGGGTTTCGTTGATCTTACCTCTCAGACTCTTCATTTTTTCAGATGAAGTGTATCTTGATAAGCTTTCCCAGTCTTTTCACCATTGCACTTTTAGATTCTCTAGTAAGGATACATGCTTAGTATCTTCTGGGATATATCATCTATCTGATCTTCACAAAACCTTCCAAGTTTAACTCCAATAGTCGTATGAAGTTTTCTTTATCGAGTTCTAGGGTAGTTGTTTGCTATCTTCATGGTTGCAACCCATTCATCTATCAACTTCTCGATGTTTGGAAGTCGATGACATCCAGGTTGAGCATAATGTCGTATGGATGCAAGAGCTGAAGCATTATCCTTGCCCAAGGTGTATTTTCAGACACTCGTCTTGGATTCCATCCTTGGTTTCTCTTAATTTGGTTCCCACGAACGTCGGGGTGGTGTTGGTGCGGAAATCCGTACTTTCTCTTATGGGGATAAGCAACTACTTCGGTTGCCACTCTAGTCGGGAAGTTTTACTTCCTTCGAAGTATTCAAATTCGTTGAAGTATATCTTGACAAGCCTTCTTAACCTTTCTGCCATTGCACTTTTAGATTCTCTGGCAAGGATATTGGCTTTAGTATCTTCTGAGGTATTATCCTATCCGATCTTCACAGAACCCTCCAAGCTTAACTCCAATAGTCTTATGGAGTGTTCTTTGTCGAGTTCTAGGTAGTTGTTTCTATCTTCATGACTGCAACCTATTCATCTATTAGATTCTTGATGTTTCTGGAGTCGATGACATCCAAGTTGAGTATGGTGCCGTATAGATGCAAGGCCTGAAGCATTGTCTTACTCCAAGGTGTATTTTCAGACACTTGTCTTGGATTTCATCCTAGATTTTCTCTTAATCTGGTTCCCCAAACGTCGGGGTGGCATTGGTATGAAAATCCATACTTTCTCTCATTGGATGATCTTGTGGAGGATCATTCGAACCTGTACTTCCACCGGGCGGTGGTAGTGCTGGAGTTATTTCATTAGTTTAAATGTTGATGAAGTTCATAATTCCAAGTAGAGAAAAAGGACTCAGCCAACTCCTGTAGATCTGATAGATCTACCCTCGTAACCTCCATTATTTATAGATCTAATTGCTCTAAGGAATAGATCATATATAATATTTGGCTTTGAAATCTCCATCGTCTTTTTTTTGATGTAGAAGAGATACTGGTCCAAAGGCATCCTTGATTCGTGCTTCTTGAGATATGGACATTTCAGAGGTCTCCCTATTGTTTCTCCTTGGATATGTAATTTCAGTGTTCAAATCTGTAATATCCCTGTATAGATCTGGAAGGATCTTAAGAATCTTATCTATCTTCTGGTTCAGGACTTCTATTTTTCATAGGAATATGTACCAACCTATGTCCATAGTCTTGAACAATATTTTGGATATCTCTTAGATCTTGAGAGATTTTCGAGGTATCCAACTCGAGTTCTTTCCAGAAACTGTATTGGTAAAGGAATTTATCCATTCCGTCTCTCCTTGCTGGTATTCTACTATGGACTTCGGTGGAGTGTAAGCGCCTCAACACATTTCTTGATAGTATCTTATGGACTGCAAAATTCCGCGACCATTCCTCTATTTCTTGTTCTGTGAGAAGATCCGAGTCAATCTTTCTTGGACTGTTGACACATTTCTTAAGAATTTCCGTAAGAAAATTCCTTCTTTGTATTTCCAAAGTCTGAAAATATTCCCTATTATAATTGTAACTCGAACTTTGTTCGGTTCCATACTTTTGAAAAGTCACCTCCATTAGTGGTAAAAGTATCTAAATATAATATAATGAAATATTTCTTCAATAATCCTAGGCTCTGATATAGTTCTACGCGAGCATTAGCAATAAAATACAAAATGAGTGGATATGGACTAAAACTGCTTTTAAAAAGTTGCATAGGGATAAAATTGTCGGTAATTTTGCCTGAGGACTAAAATTAAACAATTTTGAAAGTTACTGGACTAAAACTAAAATGGGTAAACTTAAAGGACTACAAATAATATTAGACATAGTTACGGACTATGCTAATAATTTTTCCATACTTTTATGAACAAACTATCCTTGTACATCTTCAAACACTAATGCATATGAGGACGTACATCTTTACTCTTATAAGGATATTTGTAAAAAAGAATTTATTTTTCACTAACATCAAGAGTCCTATTTGTTAGACGAAAATAAATATAAGAAATATTAAATATAATTTTTTAAATTATAAAAAAATTATATATAATTACAACAAACTCCAAACGAGAGCGTTGTAATTATCCTTGAAATTTCTATACCCATGTGCCAAAATTCTTCCGTTATTAGTATATATTTCTTTCTCTTGGTACATTTTCTTATTCTAATTCTTAAATATTAAATTCAAAGTCTAACTACAAGATAAAGAGAATTAGTTGGGAAGATTGTGAGACCTCGTCAACCCATTATTTTAATCTAACAAAGCCCAAAGTACCAAAAAGTACCTCACCCATGTGGTTGGGGAATGCTTGGCTAACTTTATCAACGTGCAACATGTTCATTCCATAATTAAAATCTATATTTCAAATTTTCAATCAAAAAAAAAAAAATTAAATTAGGTAGGTGTACGATCTTAAATACCCTTCACTTAATAAAAGTCTTTGTCTACTTTTATAATAATTTTTAGAATTAATTATGTTTAAACTCCTTTTTAAAAAATACGACCTCTAAAAAGTTTTAAAATTATACTTATATCCGTTCTAAAAATTCATTATTTATACTTGAATTTTTTTATATGGTTTGGTCGAAAAATTCTAATTTTAGCAAAAAAAAAAATATAATTTTTTTTACATGTTATTTAATATCTCATGTGGTAATTTTGTACTTATAAGTACAAAAGTATACATGAAAATATTAAATGAGAGAAAAAATAAAAAGAAATATATAATTTTTTTTATTGATGTCAATATTTTTCGTTTAAATCATGATGGAAAGGGTGTCATGTGTAAACAGAGAATTTTTTAAGACGTTGTAAGTGTATTTTAAAAAAAAATGAAAAAAAAAAATAAATTTTATATTTTAGAAGGATTTAAGTATAATTAATCTTAATATTTAATGTATTTTTTTTTAGTATATACTTTGTTGTGTGATTAATTAGTTGGTAACGGTTAAATGGCAACTTATAGAATTAATTTTTTCTAAATGTCTATATATCTAAATACGAATATATACTTTAATTACAAAAGTATTAAAGAATATTTTAAAATAATTGATATTTTTTAAGAAATAATATAATATATATATAAAATGTATTCTTTATTTTTTGCAAAAATATTTATTTTTCAAACCACTTGCAATAGAGGATTCTTGTACACAAATCTACATGGAATGCCACTTGAGCAAGAGGGGAAAATCATACAATTTTGACTTTTTTTTGGGTGGACAAAAATAAATAAATAAAAGTCAAATTTTCGATTTATTTTTATTTATTTTGGTATAAGAGTAAAAATAATAAAGTGGATAAGTGTTAATCGTCATAGCATGCGATATATATATATATATATATATATATATTTCTTTTTCTAGCCAAAGTACACATGTTTGACTTGACTTCCAAGTAAATTTATTAAAAAAAAAAAAAGAACATGAACTTTATAACGTTGATGTTATTTCTACAAATAAGATCAAGATATTAGTCATAATTAAAAATTGATAAATATTTAGCATAGATAATATTATGATAAATATTAATTAATTATAGTAAAGAATTTAAATTTTCGTATCATTTTATTTGGCTGTCGTTTTGTAATATAGGAGATAATTTATTTTGTTGTAGTGATACTAGAAAAAAAAATTATTATTAGCTATAATATTAATGGATATGGCTAAAAATTATGATAAATATTTATTATTTAACCACGGTTAAATAAAATCGATGTAAAATATTTATTTTCACTAATAAAAAATTATTTTAGCCATTTTATCAAAAATCACGGTCAACAATCGTTGTGTGTCCGTAGTCAATGATTATTTGTTATGTCTATTTGTTATTAATTATAGCACTTAGCTATAATTAAATATTACAACTTTTTTTTTTTTTTTTTGTGTGATATGAATTATGGAAAACCAAGTTTGACTTTTTTTCTTTTTTTTTGTATATTATAGCTAAAGTAGTTATCTATTATTGTATATATTTTGATATTATTATTGTCAACTTACACTCAAATAATTTCTGAGAAAGAAAGATCAAATCTTCAAAACATGATTTTGAAAACTTCATGCAAAATTAGTCCCACCTTCAATTTAATCAAAAGTCAATTATTTGTAATCTCATCAACCGAATTATATTATATTATTATTATTATTATTATTATTATTATTATATTATATAATTAAAGAGCACACTTAACTTGTATATTTAATTTTTATTTATAATATATTTTAAAATATATAAAAAAAATTATTGATTATATTGGTACAGAAACGACGTACGACAATGCCTAATTTATGTAACAATTATAAAAAAAACTCATTTGACGTACCAATATTAGAATGCCCAAATTTACCCTTTTATTCATTCTATTTCTTTTAAAAAAATTGTCCAAAATTGTAATTTCAGTATTTTCCCCTCACAACCACTATCCACCATTCTCTCACATCTATTCTTCACGTTTGTTTTTCTCACAAACTTATTTCTCTCTCCTATATTTTTCTCCAACCGTACTTCTCCATTGTTTTTTTTTATATTTAAACCAAAAACACAATTACAATTTATATTTTCTCTCACCTTATTATACATTATTTTATTCTCATAAATTTCTTTCTTTATCATCCCTGCACACCACAATTCTTTCTCTTCACAAATTTCTCTTTTGTTTTTATGTTACACCATAATCTTCTTTCATATGCTCACGGGAACCACGCGCGCCGCCTTCTAGTACTATTATAAAATATAACCATTTGAACGTTTAAATTGTCTCAATTTACCATTTATTTTATTTTTTCTCTTATTAATTATTTGGTCATATTAGTAATTTTAATATTTTTTAATAATTTTATAATTATTTTTTTCTCATAACTACCCACTACCTCACATATCTCTTTCTCCGTACTTCTCCATACTTATTATAATTTATAATTATAATTTATTCTTTTAACAATTTTTTTTTTTATCATCTCACATTAATTTTTTTTTTTTATATGTTTATGGAAATCGCGTGCGACAATATCTAGTTTAAAAAAAAAAAAAAGGGGGGGGAGTTTGGTAATAGCGTGAACCTCGTTACAGGGTTGCAGTAAAACTAATAGTGGGATTGACTGGAGTCAACGTTGACAATGCACCCATTACCGCATAGGTCCACTCTAAAGGATCTCCAGCACCGTCAGCGTGTCTCACTGAAATACGTCCACGTCATGTGTGGTGCAAGGATCGTGCCGCACTCAATTAATCGCCCCCACAAAAATCAAAGCTGTTGTTGCACGAGGACCAGTGGACCATCATCCGCTCGTTGTCCGCCTTCTTCTTGTTTTTTATGTGATAAGTACTCTTTAAAAAAGAAATATATTTGATCTGTTATACGTTACTAATAAATCAATCGATAATAAATATTAAGTTTTATTTAATTTTTTTATTAATATTAATAAATTTAGTGAATTTTCATCCCTATTTTCATATAATAAATAATATTTTACGTTTTAAAATAGATTATGAATAAAAAATATATATATAAACAAGCACATCATATTTTTTTTTAAGAAAAAGAAAGCATAAAAAAAATCAACTTAGGAATATTAACAGCATAAACAGGTGTTGCGGTGTCATAACCACCATTTGTGAGAAAAAAAAAACTATTTTCTTATATATTAGTATAGATTATATTTTCGGTCTTTCCAATAGCTTTTATTTTTGTAGTGCAAATAGGGAAAAAATTACAATTTATGTCCTACAACTTACACCGTTTACGATTTTGGTCTCATTGTTTTACTCTCATCATATTTAATCCCATAAATGTAAAAAAATTGTAAGTTACGTCCTACTCACATTTTCGTTAGATTCTTAATGGAAGGACGCACGTGTTCCATTAACTTAACCACCGTTTATGATTTTGGTCCCGTTGTAGTATAAGTTGTGGGACGTAAATTGTAATATTTCACACTATTATAGTCAAACATTGGTTAAGTTAATGGAGCATGTGCTCCTTCCGTAAAAAATCTAACAAAAAAAATGTGAGTAGGACGTAAATTATATATTTTTTTGGACTAAATATGGTGAGGGGTAAAATAATAGGATCAAAATCACAAACGATATAAGTTGTGAGACGTAAATTGTAATTTTTCTAGCAAATAGGTACAACAAAGTTAGGGTTAACTATATTTCAAACTCTATTTAAAAAATATAAAACTACACTTTTCCCCAAAAAAATTTAAAATATACTAACATTCCATTTAAAAATTCACCATTTACACCTATAACCCTCTTTCATTATGATTTGAACTAAAAATGCTAACGCTAGCAAAAAAATTACATAAATTCTTAATTTTACCATTTATTCAACAGTCTCATATAATAATTTTGTACTTATAAGAAAAAAATTAATAATTTTAACCTCAGTCCATATATATTACATTTATCCCTTCAGAAATACAATATTATTACATGAAAATATTAAATGAGGAACAAAATTAAAAATTTATGTAATTTATTTTATTTACGTCAATATTTTCCATCCAAAAGGGAGTCAGGTGTGACTGGGGAATTTTTGGACGGGGTGCAAGTGTAATTTTAAATTTTTTTTTTTTTTTTTTTTGAGAAAAGTGTAATTCATATTTTCATGGGCGTATAAGTGCAATTTATCCACAGAATTATAGGTTAAGCAGTAATAAAAATTAGAAGTGCAAGTAAAAATTAAAAAAAAATGAGATATTAGAGTTTGAAGACACAACTAAATATTTGCAATTTTATAAGCTGCAGAAGATGATAGGGAACTGCTTATAAATTTTGGTTTAAATCAATTTAATTTAAACAATTCAAAAATAAAAATTAGAAATAAAAATGTATTTTTCAATTTATTTTTAATAATAAATTAATAAATACTTATTTAAATTCTTGCAAATATTTGAGTAGAATTTCTGGTACTAAAACATATGTTAAGAATTTGTCGTACTAAAGTTTTCAAAATAAGCGCCGCCACAATTTCTTTTGTGGTGAAAATAATTAGGAAGAAGTAAAACATTGAAATGGTCAATGATTGCCCTTTGAATTATAGATTTTTTTATATTTTACCCATCAACTATTTTTTATGTCAATTCAACTTTTAAATTTTGTGATTTTTTTCACTTTGCCACCTAATCCCATTTTTCGATCATTTTTTCAGTCGGAAATAGTGCATGTGCAGTGCATGTTATTAAGGGCAATATTTGTATTTTTAATGACATGAGACTTAGAATTATGCACTGCACGTGCACTATTTTTTACTAAAAAATGGTAGAAAAATGGGATCAGATGGTAAAGTAAAAAAAAAAAGTACAAAGTTTGAGAACTTATTTAACACAAAAAATAATTTGGTGGATAAAGTGTTAAAAAAAAAAACTACAATTTGGAGGGCAATTTGTAATTTACTAAAAAATATACAAAAAAACCCTTTTATTTTTTAAAATGTAGCTCATTTGTCCCTCTACGTTAAATGCATGTGACGGTGTTAATTTTTTTTTCTTTTTTTTTTTTATCAAGTAACCGTTATGCACTTACCATCATATATTATTTTTTATTTTAATAATCATTGAATCTTTTATAAATGTATAAGAACAGTAGGTTTCAAGCAATTCATTTCAACATTTAGATTTATAAAAAATTAAAGGCTTCATTCAATTTTAAATATATATTATATTTATAATTTTAAATTATAAAAAAATAAAATTATTAGTAAAAAAAATTAATAAAGTTAATCCCTTCTAGCCCCGCCCTTCACGCCCCTTCCCCCGTCGCCCATCCCAACAAACCCCCTCCCCCACCGCTCACCGTAGAGGGGGGCGTTGCCAACGTCACTATCGCCTAGGGAAAATTTGGGCGACGAGGGTTGCCTACCTATTTTTTTTCATACTTAATTTTTTTATTCTTAAGTTAAAAAAATTAAAAAAAATACTTTATATTTTTTTCAAACTTAAAACTAATTAAAAAAGTATTAAAATGTTACTTTAAATACTATTTGTAGTAAATAATATCATTTATTTAAATATATTACACTAAATAATAGTTTAAATGATCTAATAATATTACAAATAATTAATATTTATATTCATATAGATATTTAAATTTGAAAAGTGAATTTTAGTATATTAATTTTTGTATTGTGACATTAATTTTTAACTTTTTAATTTAAATTATAAATTTTTAAAATTTTTAAATACCTTTTTGTATTTTGATACTTAATAAAAATATTTAACAATAAATTATTTTTTTAATAAAAGGGATACAAATATAAAAAAAACCTTAAATAAATAAAAAACAAATAAGAATGATTTTATATGTCAACAAAGGTATTTTAGTTAATTTTAATTAAAAAAAGAGATCAAAACTCTTCAAAAATCAGTGCATTTCACACCAAGGGAGTGGGACGAGAGTTTCTAATGAAAGGGGTGTTTTTACGAAGGGTTTTCTAAATCACAAAGCGGGGGAGAGTTTGTCGATTTTAAAATATAAAAAAAAGTATTTGGCTATTTTGAAAAAATACAGGGACTAAAATGCAATATGGCCCACATTTATTCAACAACCAAGATTTATTAGACCAAGTAATTGTGGCAAAATATTAAATAATTATGAGAAGCATTTCAAGGGTACGGAATTTGACTTCTCCCTCTTACAATTCAAAACCCCATATACAAAATCTAAACAAACACCGCCTTTTAACCGTTGAGTTTATGCTTTTCAAACTATTTTAATGAGTTCTCACAAAATTATAAATACCTTTTTGTTAATTGAAAAATTATAAATATTTTTTATTTTATCATATTTTTTTATAAAAAAAATTAAAAAATTATAAGAACTTAGACGAGTTGGATGAAATTCAAAAAACATTGTAAACAAATTATCCACTTAATTTATAAAATAATTTTAAAAATAATTCATAGCCCATAAAAGATATTTTGGTCATATCACTGTGTTTAAGAATTACACAATTTCATAAAAATCGGGGGAGGGGGATTTTGTTATTTTTCAAACACCGTGAAGATATTTGCATAAGATATTTGAAAATTTATAAATTATATAAAGTTTTGTGATTGTTTTTTTTTGATAAAAAACTTATAAAATCTCAAAATAAGATGTTTAGAATCATATAAACTATTTAAAAAGTCGAATCCATTTTTTATTTAAAAAAAAAAAAAGATCTCTTAAACTCTTATATGATGTTGGATTGATGTAAAAGTTTAACGTTGTCAGACGTTATTTTCAAAGAAAATATAAAAATTTATAAAATATGTAGAATTATAATTCATGGTACAAAAGGGTATTTTGAATAATTTAATATAATGGGTCAATTGTTGGACATACATTACTATAACGAAGTATTAATAATTTTTCAAGCAATGATAATGTATTTATAATTATACTAAATCTAAAAAAAAACTCGATGTAATCTACAATTAAATATTAATCCAAATTTAGATGTTTTAACATTATGACAAGCTTATCGAATAATAATGTCCAAATAGCAATAATAATAAAAGGGTAATTTTACAATTATAAATACCCTCTTATTATTTAAATTTTTTTACGAATAACCCTAAAATTAATAATTTTATAATAAATAGGGTAAATTACAACTACCTCTCCTGATGTTTGGCATAATTACGAATACCCCCTTATTGTTTGAAAAATTACAAATACCACGCTGATGTTTGATGAAATTATGTATTCTTGGATGGAGGTATGAAAATTGTTAACTTTGCCCTTAGTGTATTTTCTTATATTTTCTAAAAAAAATTAAAATTTATAAAAAAATCGAATGAGATGGATGGATTTTTTTAAAAAATTATAAAAAATTATCTACTTAGTCCATAAAAAAATTATTTTTTTAAAAAATCAATAAAATTATATTTTTTAACGCACAATGGTATTTTGGTTAGTTCACCATAAAAAAATGGATGAAAACCTAATGGATTGGGTTAGTTGTTAGACGACTGTTAAATTCAGGGGGGTATTTGTAATTTTTCAAACAATGAGGAAGTATTCGTAATTATATCAAATCTTAAGAGAGGTTGTTGTAATATGCCTATAATGTGTTGTCATTGTTAGACGATTATTAATTTAAAAAATATTATTTATAATTTCTGAATAAAAATATAAAATATTTATAATTATGACAAGTTTTGATAATTTATTATAATTTACCCAATAATCAAAGGTGGTTGCATGGAATTGTCCACAAAAAGTAACCCCAAACAACATTAAACATGTTTTAACAGCTAATTAAACCCTTTTGTTTAATCACCTCTGATGATCTTCTTAATCACTGTCATAATCAATCACGTGCTGCCGCACATTTAATTATTACACCCAAAAGCCAAACTGGGCCGGCGGTTCTTGATGTCGGCTCCGCCACTCCGCCGCCCACACAAGAAATCGAAACCGTGTTTCGGGTTCTCAGATACCCTCATCTGCGTGTGAATCCACACCTCTCTGCCTTTGACCACCACCCCCACCTCCCACTCCTTGATTTGATCTGAATTGTTCTACAAAAATCAAATCTTTAATGAACTTCAGCCCACTTGTCGTCTTCAACGAAACCTAGTCAAACTCAGAAACCCCACCAAATCCAAAAGCATGTAAGAAAAGCCATCTCTTCTTGTCTGCATATTCTTGGTTCACTGTGAAGATCGAAGCCGAATTCTTTTTAATTAATTTGGCGGCGGATTTTTTAATGGGAGAAAAGGGGGAAAAGTAAAAAACACAAATTCAACTCCAAACTTTAAGTCTATATAACGGTCAGTTCAAGAAGGTCCAATGGAGGGCTGGTTCTTGAAGAAACAAGCGAGCACCATTTCTTGTTTGAAAAGTATATTCTTGTTCCATGGTTGTTAATTAGCACATATATTGTAATAGAAATCTGTGGAGTAAGTCTTGTTTATGTAGTTGGATTCTTACATGTGTGTGTTCAAGGTGGCGAATCAAAGGGAGGATTTCTACCGGGGTGAGAATGGAGATGAAGACGAGGTGTTTAATGGGAGGAATGAGTTGCTGGAGTCATTGGTTTCGCCTATGCTTTCTGGGCTGAATAGGGAGCAGGAGATGTCAGCTATGGTGTCAGCTTTGGCTCATGTGGTGGCCGGAGATGTGAGTGAAGAAGCGGTGGAGGGAGTAGCTGCTGCCGGAGGCAGTGGTGCTGCTGCTGGTTCTTCTTCATCTGCATGCAAGAGGGGACGTGATGAGCTGAGCAGTGGTGGTGGTGATCAGCACTTTTCTGATTCATCTGTTGCCAGAGTTTGCAGGGGATACAGTGATCATTTTTCCATTGGAAATCCTAGCTTGGGAGCATCATTGTCAGGTATTTAATTATTTAATCTCTATCTCTAAAGAAGGGAAAAAAAAATTGATATTTGCATGGATGAAGTTTTGATCAAGAAATTACTATAAAAGGGAATAAACATAACATGACATATTTACTACTATTCTCATTTCAGTCTGTTGGATAATATATTGATTATTGTGAATTTATGATAATGTTATATTCCTACAACATAAGACCAAAGAAATTAGCATTCTTTTGTAATAAACATAACATAATATCGTTGACATTAATGAAGCAAGAATGTAATGCGTCACTCTCGCACAAAGTGCAGAAGCTGCAGGCTCAAGCATGATGAGGACAAGCATCATAACATCAACAGAATCAGCAGTCTACACCTACACTCCCACATACCATCAAGAAACCAGCACAGAGTCATCAGGAGGAGCCCCAAGAATCAGCAGACGATATCGAGGGGTGAGGCAGAGGCCGTGGGGCAAATGGGCTGCGGAAATAAGGGACCCCTACAAAGCCGCTAGGGTGTGGTTAGGCACGTTCGACACGGCTGAGGACGCTGCCAGGGCCTACGATCAGGCGGCCCTCCGTTTTAGAGGCAACAAAGCCAAACTCAACTTTCCTGAAAACGTCAGGCTCGTCCACCACCACTCACCGTCGTCGTCTTCAGTTCATGATCATCATCAGCAGCAGCAGCAGATTCAATACTATTCCGATCCTAGTAGAATGGCTGTGGTATCGACTTCGGCTGAGCCCATTGTGCACAGCCATGCTCAGTATAATATGAATTATAGCTCAGGAGTTATGACTCTTGATGATATACAAAGGCAGGCAGCTACGGATTCAAGTAGCTTGCTGGATGAACTAATGCGTTATCCTTCTGGTTTTCTTGAATCTTATCCGTCACCGGCAGCTCCTTTTCCGATGTTTTTCCCAGCTTCTCAGCCACCAGAGAGCGGTCTCCGGCAGGAGAGGAGTCAGGGCAGTGGAGGTGGAGCTGATTTTTCTTGGAGGGATACAAGCCATGATCAGACTTCATCTGGATGATAACCAGTGTTATATTTTGAGTTTTTTTTTTTTTTTAGTAGCTGAAATTATTAGTATTTGTGTTTATCATTTCAAAGGGAAGAATAAAAAAAGAAAAAAGAGATTGTTTTTGTCCTAATCTCAGCTATTCATGCCTTAAGGAAATAATAGTCATTGATTTTGCATGAAATGATTTTTAACTTTTAATTACAATACAAAAAGTTATTGCATATTTATTGATTTTGAGTTGTTAGAAGTGTATATGCCACAGCATTCATATACCAAAAACAATTCTCCCCCTTGGCCAACGGATTGGATTTTTATTTTTAAATTATATTGCATCATCTATTTTAATTAGTATACACAGACTAATGATATCTTTATATACATGACTTCTATATGTGAAATGATTTGACAAAGAAAATACATCATGCTCACCTAATTTTTGTGTCACAAGAAATTGCATTGTCCAAATAGGCAAATTTTGTGTTACAAGAAATTGCATTGTCCAAATAGGCAAAAATGAGATCCTTTACGTGTCACGTCGTCTCTGCATCCATATAATAAATAATATTTTATATTTTAAAATATATTATGAAATATATATATATATATATATATATATATATAAACATGTACATCATATATCTAAAAAAAAGAAGAAGAAGAAAGAAAGCACAAAGAAAAGAGAAAATTAACTTAAAGGTATTATTGATATAACGATAAACTTAGTATTACGGTGTCATAACCACCGTTTACGAGAGAAAAAACTCTCATATAATAGAAAAAAAAAAAAGGTCAAATGCTATGACCACAATAGTTATGTTTCGTGGGTGGTTGAACACAGTTGATGACTTGTGGGCCACAATAAACTAAGATGATTTATAAGTAGAAAAATATACATGTGTTTTGAAATATTGAAATGATATTGGATGCAGCTCTTACTTCACGTTATTCTTTACTTTTCAAGCACATTGAGCTTAAGGAAAATCATCTTTTCTTTTTTCTTTTATTTTTTTCCGCCTCCTTTGAGAAAGACGAGAGGGGGAAAAAAACCGATCAACACAACCATCTTCCTTAATCCATGCTAGAAGTAGAACCCACCAAGATGCAGAACAAATCTATCCTACCAAGCAAAATTATATTTAAATCGATTCAATTCCATGATCTACCTTGCAAATGTGCACAATCTGAATTGGACAACTATTTCGATGGGGTTTTGAGAAAACTCAAAAATATAGGATGTGTATGAATGGAACCTTAACAGAACTTGGAAGTGGCCATTTCAGAGCTTGTTTAGTTTTTTATGAATTGGAAGACATCAAATGTGCAATGTGAAAAAACAAAAAGTTGTGTGAAAGTGGGGAAGATGACTGCTCATAGGAACTAGAAAAGCCATTGAAAAGGTTGTTAAGTAGCATTGGAAGTCTCAGACGGGTACTCAAAAAGTAACAAGAAAGCAAAGTCTTGGTTGGGAAACCACCATGAGATGCGGGAATTTTGGATTCAGGTCAACTCCAACTCCCAAGTTTAATTCGAGGGTTTGGGCCATGCTACTACTCAGAAATCACAAGGATAGAATACTCTTGAAGAAAACAATATAAGGTTCATGAACATTAAGAGCTCAACAAGATGCAGAATCACTCCTCAAAGAAGCTACAAGAACTTCGCAGGGAACTCTAACAATCATGTAATCACTCAAGTATATACGATTTGCAAATCCCACATTTCCGAAATAACATACATTTCTGCTGATATATGATAAGTTCGAGCATATGGGCAAAAGCATCATGACCCTGCTCGTCCCAGGGGACTAAGTGTAATACATCACATGAATCATTTGAAAAGTAAAAGCATTAGAAAGTACTTGACATGGAACCAATTTGATGTCAAGAGCCAAATGATGGGAAAGTCGGGACCTGCAGTAGCAATGAAGGTTAGTCCTGGTTCCTGCCCAGAGTCATTAGGACCGATGTAAAACAGTACCTGCGAGACGAATCACACTCAATTTTGTCTCATGAAATGTTACGCTAATCTGTAATTTCCAAGTTAAGGAATTTGTTCTCGATGGCAACAAGAGCAGAAAAAAGATTCCCAACCTCTACAAGTATCAACGTTTCAGACTTTGAGTGCGGCTTTGTGGACCATTGTCTCTTTGTGAATCTGGTGGCAACTTTTCTCTACAAGGTCGAGCAGCTTCTCCAAGTTCATTGCCCATGAGTTTAGAATGTCATTGCTGTCCTTGACTGTTTGGAAGCAGATCACACCCATAGGTCTATCGATCTTTGCCACTAATGCTTTGGAGACAACCATTTCAGAGAGATGTTTTTCTGCCTCCTGCCATAAGAATGAGAATGCTATGAACAAAGATGATAGAAAACAAAAAAAGGCAGATGGAAAGACACCATGGTTCAAAACTGTAGTTTGGCTAATATCAATAGGTGGTGATCCACATAGTCAACTGCTGGGAATATAATTGGTGGTACAAATGCATTATAATTCTAAAAATATCAGGAAGTTATAGAATAGTGCATAGAGCAAATAACCACTTATAAGCGCATAGCATAGACTATCACGTATACTGTTGATGAAGTTAAACACCAAATCATTCTCAAGCTTAAATCTGTAAAAGACGGTAAATATTAAATAAGCACCTATACCAAGGAAAATGCAAGTTCCATTAACGGATATAATGTTCTTCATTATACCAATAATCTAATATTAGATTGTAATATTATCCAACAATCTAATATTATTGCTCATAATATCTAATTAGACTGATAATATGATGATACTGGCCAATACCAACAGCCTTATCCTATTATCTGATTTATGACATATATATATATATATATATATATATATATATATATATATATATGTAAACTGGGAGAATAGTAGGTAATGTCCAATTCTCTTGGATACCTCGTTCTCCAATATGAAAATATGGCTCTAAATTAAACCCATAACTAAAAATTTAAAGATGAAAGTGCAAAAAGGAAGACATTATCCTCAAAGATACTGAATTTCAGAATTCAGAAACTTTAGACGAGCAAAGAGCAAGGCATGTGCATCCTTTATCACATCTCACATCTTACCCTTTCAATATAATATCCTTATTTGCAGGGTTTGGACATCACATCTATCAGCGAGAAGGAACCAATGCACCCAGTCAAACTACAGGTGCATGCGTTAAGTGCAACTTTACAATTTGACATGTCTAAAATGATCAAGGGATTTAAGGATACAAGAGAAGGCCACTATAAATTCAAAAGAAAAGGGTAGGTACTTTCTTCCTAAATCATCTAAACATATCACAGACCAAACACAATATTGTATAGGGTATGCAAATTTACAATGTTACTTTTCTTTCTCAAAAAGAAGAAAAAGCTAATAAAAATATGAATTATGTGCAAATTATGGCTCATTAAATCTTATGTTCTTGCTCTAGTTCCATTTTGCTAATATCATTAAAAGACTGAAGTAATTCATAGATCTTAGAATTTTACAGGAAATGCATCTTATAGATCAAATGGAGACAGACCTGGACGGTAAGGCATAACAGATCTGCAAGCCTCTTCAAGGTTATCCGTGAGTAGTATTTTGAGACAACAAGGATGTTCTGCAATAAAATCACTTGAAATTATATGCATTGCATGAACAAAATAGATTTAAATTGGCATAAGCAGTATCACAGTGATATCAGCAAAGAAAGCAGTGAAAATGAATCACAGACACAGAGCATGAGAAAACAGATGTAATATTTAGGAATATTACATGTTCTATCACTCTGAGTTTCAAATCTTCAGCAGCCTTATCCCCCAGAGATCCGCCAAGCATGCTTCTCTCATTCTCAAACTCATCTTTGAATGTGTCCCAAAGAGCTGTCCACTGAATAACCTCCATTGTAACTAGTTGTTTCAGCAGTAACCTTATGGAGGGTAGAGCAAGTATCAGAATGAGTAGCATATGAAGGCAAAAAAATTGGAAGGAATAACTATAAATATATTATAAAGCTATAACCTGAAATGAGGAATTTCTGAAAGGTTCTTGTCCTCAGAGTTGAGTTAAGAAGGCTTGACTGCATGGGATCATGAGGAGACAAGACAGATACCAGCATATTTTTCTCAAAACCTACAAAAATATGATTAAGAGCTCATTCAGTGGAATACAAGATACTTCGAAGTAATTACAATTAGTAGCACGGGACAACGCACGAATTAGTTGCTCATACCGGTATCCACTGAGCAGGGTCTTCTTTCACAGAGGGAATCATATATTGACTTGTAACATCGACATATCTCAAGGTAATTGTTGCTATGTGCATAATACCTACAGAAAATGAAAATTAATCAATATTGGTGTATATACATCAAATATTATCAATCCATTCCTGAACTCTCAACTTTAAGAAACTATTTTCAAGTCAAGTGATTTCCAAGAATCCATGGATACATGTGACGGGGATTTATCCACCTTATAGTTTTTCCTCTTTGTCTAAGTACTATATGCTCCATTTTTAAAGTAAACTATTTATACTAAAACTAGGCAGTATATAACAAATAATCTTCTTGCCAATAACTTAATTCCGGCCATTCAGAATTTAGTTGACACCTGACAAATGAAGATTTAGTACCTTTTACGGTTTTCTTCAAATTAGTGGTTGAAGATCAAAATGCTATAACATAAAAAGTTACAAATAGTTGATTTTAAATGCCATTTAGTAAGCCACTATGCTTAGAAAATAAAACATGTGCTGGCATCTCCAGAAGGAAAAATGAGCGAATACTTTTGTCAATGATGCATTTATAAACCCGAATCTTTCAAAATAAACAAGACAGGACAACATAGGAGAGGAGAATATGCCATGCCACATGAATTTTCATATGATTATGATTTATGAGACCACATATTTCAAGTAGACCAAGTAATTTACACTGCAACTAATCAAATTCTTATCTGAAGTATCCCATGCTCAACAGGAACTAGTAGCTTAATGGAACACTATTGATAAACTTAATAAAATCAAAGTCTTGTGCTTCACGGAATGACTGTTGCACTACACAGTAGAATTGTGCATAAGGGAAGCAATTATTGAAAGCCAATCAACCAGTTCCACCGATCAGGATCCAATTAAACCACAATTGGAGGTTAAGGAAAAGATTGTCCCATAATTCATTAACAAAGGACCAAATATTATATAAAAGACAATAGCAAAGGGCCACCGAATGTTGCCTTGCAACCTCCAACTTAGTATACCTTTAGTATATGAATATATGTGTCTGCATAATTGTGTGCATCCACTGCATATGTGCTAGTTCTGTAAATGCACTTATACTCCATTTCTAATAGATGTGCTAATATATCAGAAAATAGAAAACCAAAATGGTGCATATACCTGATCATTAATTGGTAGTAGATCTTTTTCAACTCCAACAATGATGGAATATCAGCAGGAGCCTCTTCGACAATGGCTTCACCTTCTTTTGGCTTTTTCTTTTCTTTTGAAGTATCAGCTTCAAAAACTCTAGGACTTATCTTTCTCGAGAGTATTTGTGCACGGACATAGTCTTGGCGATCTAAACACAAACGAACCTGAAGATTTGAAGAACAAGGTACTTATCAAATGAGCCAAGTTCTCCATTCGAACAAAGCATCAACTGTAGATGGAGAGAAGTGGAGAAATCACGTACTTGCTCAAGTATGAAAGCTATCTTTTCAGTTTTTGCCATGGCGCCAAATGTCTCCACCTGTAGCACAAATCCGTCAGCAAACTAGTGAAGTTGGAACAAGTTAATATTTGACTAATGCATCAGGCAAAAGGATAATGGCAAGACATCATGATCACTGACCGCAACTTCTTGCATCAAGTCAGCAGCCTCAGCTATAAGTCCTTGTTCTTCCTTAATCTTTGCAAGTTTCTTAATCAACCGAGCCCTCTCTATCTCAACATATATCTGTCAGAAATTTGGGCAGTACACTAAGAATCAAAGTCATATAGTAAGGAGAATCTAAAGGCATTTTCAGTAGAGAATCACCTTTCCAGCGGACACACTGTTAAGTGTCTTGATAAGCTCTATTTTAGTATCAAGATCTGGAGTCTGGTCAATATATTGCATTGCTTGCTGGACCATTGCTTGTACAGCCTGAATAGACCAAGAACAAACTTAATAAGACTGGAAACTTCAAGCAGCGAGCGAACCCCAGAAACATTAATTATAATTTCATACAGAATAAGAAATGCTCTGATAGAAAAGAATAGACAACTCTTTCTAATATAACTATACTTTTTCTTTTTTCGGGACTTGGATAAAAATAATGACCCTAAAGTGATGAGCACCAGGAGGAGCACAGAGAACTAGCTAGTCTGGTATAGTAGCTAATAAAAAGTAAATCGCATTACAGACAAATTTTACATTTAACCACCAGTTACCATACATGTCAACAAAACACACATTAACTAATATGTTCAGTCATTTTTAGTATTATGTGGATCTTTCCATAAATACCACAGTACATAATACCTAAAAAGAAACCAAGCTTAAAAAATAAAATCGACATTCTTAGCCCTGTAATGAGGATCCAACTCATTATTCATCACAATCCAAACAGAAACGGAAAGAACTGCATAGAGATTTCCGGAAATGCTGAAATTCAATACGATTTGCATAGGTGCAAATGATTCTCAACAAATGCATGATGATAGAGAACTGGAACTAGACTACAAGTTTACAACAAATGTTTACCATTGCAAACTCCACGTGACGGCAGTGATGAGTAGCCTAATTTATTCCATTTTGTAAAGCATCATGGTTTATCTTTGAGGCAAAACAGGTGAATCATTCAGAGAAATGGATAGGCTATTTATTTGCCAAATTATTCTTTTCTTATGGAGGATTCATTCCCTGTTGGGCTACTGATAAGTCTGAGCACAGGCCAGAATTTTGACCCCATCATTCATAGGGTTTACGTAGACCAGAGAAAATATATTATCATCTATCCAATCAGTGGGCACCAACGTGATTGCATGTAACATTTTAGTTTGACAGTGAGTATTAAACAGAAACTAATAGCAAAAACTTTTACATATTATTTGTACTGGACCCTCCAATCCAGTTAAAAGAGAATTTTCAATTCATAAGTTGTTGCCCAATACTAATGCTCCCTACTAACATTTAAATGTTCCAATGATGTTTCAAAAGCTTGGAGTAAATACATTCACAGGCCTACGGATTCCTGATTCCTTCAATCTACAAAGACCGGTAACACATGCTATAAAAAAAATTATGCTTTTTTACTCCTAGGAAAAATCACTAAGCTATAAAAAAGTTGACAAAAAAGGGAAAAAAACAATGAAGACTAATCTAATTATACACCTCCTTATATGGCCAAAGAAAATATTTATTCTGCAAATGATTAACAAGAGAAACTTTTTGAACATCTTGTTTAAAGGATTACCAAAATGTTTACTTCACCACTCTAATATATTGGTTAAAAGAACCAAGAAATTGAAGTTAATAAATTATTCAATGCATATATTAGAAAAAATATTGTTAGTTTTATTTGTGCACAAAAGTCAAAATTGATTGACATTCTACTATTTAAGGACAGCATAAACTTTCTCATACACTGATGTAGCAGCTTGGCACCTCTAATACTTCTATCCCAGATCAGTCCTTGATCCCAACCCCTGCATACCCTAGCAAAATGTGAACTATGGTTTCAGTTACAAGTTACACGTGGTCGGGTAGCTCTAGAACCAAAAACATTGAGCCGGACCCACCAAAACACCCACTTAAATCAGACCACTTGGACAAACAATAGGCAAGAAAGACCCCATGATTTTCATCACCAACATTATACACTTGATCAACAATATAATCAAACAAGATGTAGGTGCCCGCAATTTTCTCTTCAAGCATTTACTTTCCTACAACAATACTTAACTATCAAGAAAACATAAAAGATCAACCCCAAAATTACAAGCGCTAGTCACTCTTTTTACCCGAAGTCAAATTATAATACTATTACGACTACTAACAACCACAAAAATAAAAGAGAGAAAGAACCAGAGAATAAAAAATTAGTAAGATCTGCTAGATTTTAAGCTTGAACTAAATTAATTATAAACGCAAAAATAAAATCTTCAACCCAATACATTCTGCACCAAAGAATCAGCTTCTCCTAGGTCAGTTTCACAAACTAACTAGTGACATAGCAACACTAAATCTCAGAACAGAGATAAAGAA
Organism: Sesamum angolense; assembly: GCA_034509725.1. Classification (NCBI taxonomy): domain Eukaryota; kingdom Viridiplantae; phylum Streptophyta; class Magnoliopsida; order Lamiales; family Pedaliaceae; genus Sesamum; species Sesamum angolense. The sequence goes on from JACGWL010000010.1 coordinate 15,140,447, forward strand.
AACCTGCACACTGATCAACAATTCAAAAGCCATAGTTTCAACTGGACTACAACAATATAAATATCAATAGTATAAACATAAATAAATGTCGGAGAAGTCGAATGAACCTGTTTCAACTGTCCACGCCGCTTGGAAATAAGCACAATCTGATCATTGAGTGTTCTCCACGCGCCGGCTTCAAAGCAGAGCTGCAAAATATCGGTGACGGCCTTCCTCGTACCTGCAACATCACCCACTTGCCTCATCTGCTTCTCCACATTCAGCAACATCTCAATTTTCGCCTCCAAATCTCCGCCTCCATTTTCCTACAAAATTAAAGCAAAACATTCGGGAAATCAGAGCACAAGATACAAAATGGGTAAGCAAACAATAGCGTATAAGCTAATTGGAAATCAGGATGGCGCATTTGCTTACCATTTCGATCGAATAGATACGACCAATTGGGGAATTTCCGCGCAATCGATGAAAAACAAAACCCTAGAGACAGAGAGAGACAGAGAGAGAGCGAAAGAGGAGAGAGTTGAAATACGTTTTACCATGCGACCATCTTACAGCTAATAAACCTTTTCAAATTACAAAACTTTACTTCAGTTTCTTCTCTATCAAGTAACAACAAATTCCAGATCATAACCAAAACAGGAAAAAAAAAAAAGGAACAAAAAGAAGTTTTCAGTGTAATTAAAAACATTTTATTTGTTACCTAATGTTTGTTTTCGTTTTTTATATTGTTTCGTTGTGTTTTGTGGAGGTGGACAGAAATCAAGTGAGATAAATAAGTGTTTGGATTTATTTTTAAAAGTAATTTAAAATTATTTAAAATCAGTGTTGTTTGTTGATATTGACTGTTGTGAGTGTGAATGTAATTTTGTCTTGTTTGAAAATAAAAATACAGAAATTATGACACATAAAAATATATATTTGATAGATAAAAGTAGGTACAACTTCTATCTGATCTTCTGATTCTTATCTTCAAAAATGTATTCGACAGATTTAAAGGTAAAATCCTCTTATAATCTCCCTTTGACTTGGTTAGAATTTCTGTAACGTTAATTCGAGGGTCCGCGTCTGTAATTCTTAATTAAACGCTATAGTATTGACTTGAGATTTCAGGATTTAAAAGTGGATTTGTCAATTGGATTCGAGGGTTTAGCGCTTGTAATTCTCGGATATGATTTTGGCATTGCTTACATGTTAAGTCTGGTTGGCTTGAAATCTTTAACGGTATAAATATAATTTGATTGGACGAATACTTCCCACTTTGACGCTTGTCAGTATTTGATGACCAATATAAAAAATCGATTAAATTGACTATCTATACTTGTAATTAATTTAGTAAATTCCAATAAATTAGAAAAAAATATATAATTGATAATTAATATATTATTGTACACTTGTCATCATTCAATCGATATGAAATTGTTATTTGTCTGCAAGAAGAAAAAAATTACTGTCATTGTCAAAGCCATGTCTCTTATATATGAACTTATATATATTATATATATATATATATATATATATATAATATATATATATGTGTCTGTGTCAGTGTCGCTGTATAAGTACTTTATATTATTTTATTTTATAGGTGGATTTAAATTATATGTATTTTTAATTATATTTGTATGAAAAAATTATATATTTTTGTTTAAAATAATAATGATATATTTAATTAATTTGTAAATGCACTCTAGTAATGGGTTAACAATATTTTTGACGGATGTTATATTCGGAGTGATAAATTTAAAATAGATTATTCCAATAATAAAATATTTGAATTAACTATTATAATATTATATTATATTGTATCTTTAAATTTTCTTAATTATTCTATTCAAGTAGAAAAATATAGAGTACAAAAAATATAAATAGTTAAAATAATACAATATGTATTTAAAAATTAATGCAACGAAAGAAATAAATGTACACACTTGATATATTGAGGAAAGCCCATCCAATTCATCCTTCAATTTTATAATTTCAGATCACAAAACCCAACATTTAATTAATTTTTTTTTTTTTCGGCTCAATCAAAGCGCAGTTCGGTGTTATAGGCCTAGATCTTAACGCGATTATTTATGATTTGTTTCAAAAATGTTTAACGTAATTATTAACCGTTTTTCATCGGTCGTGAAAAATATGATTTTTAGTTTTTATTATGCATATTTAGATCTAGTTTATGTGTTTTAATATTTGCATTTTTAATTCTTCGGGGATGAGAATTTGTTAGAATTTGGGGAATTTATCTAAAAAAGTTGCCATATATTTTTTTTTTTCTTTTTTTTATTTTAATTGATTAGAATTACAGATTTATTCTATAATAAAAATATTTTTTTGATGTTAATATATATCTTTAGTTTTTCAATTCATATATAATTTAATATATATATGTTATTTTCTTTTTCCAATTTTTACGTTAATATTTTTTTTTTATTTTATTGATATTTAAAATTTCTACACAAAATGACCAAACCTCCAGCGACGTGCTCGGCAAGGCGCGCATCATGGGCCCGCGCCTAGGGTCGCCTACGCGATCGCCTACCTTGGCTGCTACCGCCCGATGCACTGACCGATTTTTTCTGTTTTTTCAGAATTTTTAGTTTTTTATTTTTTTTTTATTTCTTGCATATTGTTCTGATCATGATTAATTTTGGTGAATTAATTTTTGTGAGATTTTGAATTTTCCAAGATTAGTTGGATAAAATTTATTGAATGGATTTTTGCAAACAAGAATTCATTTTATGCAGGAGGTAGCACTTGATGTCCATATAAGTTGTATGTTTTACATAAATTTCTGAGAATTGAATGTGTAAATTAATTTATGATATTGATATCATTTATTACAACGATGGTTTGCGTTATATTTGTATGTTTGCATGTTTATTTGAAATAATAAGCTATTTGTTAATTGGATAACATAGACAATATGCTTCTTTCATGGCTGCAAATCAGTCTCACGACTTTATATATTTGAGGAACTTTTATTTTATGATCATATTGAGGTCTGAAACTAGTATTGCTGATGTTTTCCAGAATCACTCCTTCACAAACGTGGTCAAGACATTCCTTTTCTTATATCAGGTATTAGATCGTCTTGACAACTGTACTACTACAATTGGTTTATCCCAATATACATTATGTCATGCCAACATTCACAAATTCATTACCAACCAACACTTTTATGTTGTTTTCGACACAAATGTAGGGGATGTTCAGACAGTTTGGAGCTTATCATAAGTTAGATGAACTAAAGTCTGAATGCTTAAGCTTTTCATCGTAAATATGGATGAACTGTTTGAACAGCTAGGCCTATGTAGGAATTTAATTCCGTATTATGGAGAATTCTGATAAAATTTTATAAAGTGTTTAGTGTTTTCCAACGTTTAAAACCTCATTCTACATGAGTAAGACGTTACACACCAAACATTTGGAACTCATTTAACTCTAGCCTGGTTTTTTTTATTTCTTATTTTTATTCATTAATCTTCTAACCCAATATGATCCTTAATTTTTAATAATTATATATGAGACTTGTACGTATCTTCAGCACGGAATTAATTTAATCTCAACATGATATCTTATTTGTTCACCAGTCTAAGTACTGATGCTCTCATTCTATTTAGTTTGAAATCATGTGTGACCACGCCCCAAGAATGAATGCGCATACTCGATACCGTACACGAGTATTCACTACAAAAATATAAAAAACATCCTGTTCACTCGAGCACTGTCGTAGCGGCTATATTCTTATTAGGTACCAATATATCATTGTTTTATATATATTCTCAATATTTTTTATTTTTAAATCTTATAATATTCTAATCATGATAATGTTATAAGTCACTTATAAAATATATAGTATGTTGCTTTTGTGGATTTATGTTATTATAAAATATCGTTAAATGCTGGCTTAATTAGAAATAATACAAGTGATCAATCTATATTATTTAGAATAAGAGTATGCTCAATTTAAAATGATTTCGTAATTATACTATAATATTATGATTATCGGTTAAAGCATCTTCGTAGTTGAATAAATTTTTTTGTAGTTAGAGGTAAGTTAAATTTTTCAACTCCCACGGAAAATTTTTTCTCTATAGTGTTTAAGAGGATGTGCTATCCCTAATTTTTTTATTGTCGGTTTTCTTGATTATAAGCTTAATATCAGTATGTTTCTTTAATAGATCTAACTTCCTCAATTTTGTTTCAGTGATAACTTAGTGTATTAAGGAGAAAAAATCGAAACAGGTTTGCCATAATGTATTGTGCTTACATAGTGGCTGTAGTATCAAAAGCCATGGTCCCTTTCTTCTATATATATTTTTCTTTTTATACTAAGAGTTTTTAAACATCTGAAACAAACTGCCGAATTAGAAACTGCATGCGTGTCCGTGTCCCTAATCTTGGGCTTTTTACTCATAGGTTCCAATGACTTTATCATGTGTCACTACAATGTTTTATGCATTATCTTCCATTTGTATAGATTAAAGACCATCACGTAATGTGTACTGTACTTTGCAGTCCTATCCATTTGTCATTGCATCGGTCCCTCCAGCCAAAAATGATTTATAATTGTTATGATCATATCGAGCTATTGATTCCCTGTCTAGACATTCGATGGGGAAACGCTGCGTGCCATCTTGGGCCACCATCCCAATGCAGCATGCTCGTCCACAGATCCCAACTTGCAATATGTGTATGTGTCTATGCAGCTGGTCCAGTGGAATCCGAGATGACAATGGGGCATCTTTGTTGCCTCTCGTAGAATGACACAACATACAGCTCTCGCCATAATGTGCACTACGCTCCCCTACTGAAACAACTAGTAGTCTAATGGGGGCCCACACTCAAGCATGCTGGGATAATGTTGCTTTAGGTATTGATAGTAGTGTCAGGCTAAAGGGTAGAGCATCAATAGGGTCCTATTAAATACGTTCAAAGCAAATAGATAATAACTCGAAAGAGCAATTGTGAAATTTTATTCTTAGTATTATTAATAATATTACATACCCGTGTCATTTGTGCACGTAGCTCGCTGGGAAAATCCAATACAAAAAATTCAATGTCATATCGAATCCCTAGTATCTCAATAATTTTATTTAACTTATGAAATTGCTCTTTGAACTCGTATAATTTCTCACGGACCTGCTCCCACGTGTAATGATATCCAAAATATTGTCGTAATGCATGAGCCCAATAAGCCATGTGTGCCTCCGCTCGATGGTCGTCTTTGATGGAGACACATGTGCTGTCATCAATGATCCACGTCAATCGCTGCTCAATGTTTAAAATTCAGTGGTCCTTCTATGGAAATCCAACTCGCTCCAAATATCTACTATATGCCATGCCCGCAAACATATACTCAAACAGCGTGCAAAAAAAAAAAAAAAAAGAGCTTTGAATCATGTGTAACAACGATATTGATTTGGTTAAAGTTCAATTTTGCAACAACTAATTTAGAGTTAAAAATGTCAAACATGCAGACATTGAATGCATGAAATACTTAAAACTAAACAAATATCTAGCATATACGTCCAATACATTCAAGCTAGTATCCTGAGTTTTTAATACATTACACGCACGGTCAAAAGTTGTTCATTAACATAATTCCTAGTTGGGATGGTTGGATGCCCATATTTCAATTGCTATGTTGTCTCGAGGAGTGCGTTGTGTTTCTATCTCAGTAACAGTAGGGTGTCCTTAGGGTAAAAAGAATTCATGTCAGGTGGAATGTCATCGCTTGGTTCGTTGAATATGGTGTCATCATGGCTAAACCTGCTGATGTTGTTGTGCAGTGTGCAACATGCGAGGACTATGTCGACCTGGTGTTGAACAAGGTAGCTCAGCATCCCCCATTACAGTATTGGAAAATGCTTCTTCAGTTTCTCGAAGCAACATTCAATTACATTGAGCAACCTTGAACGAGCATGGTTAAATAGGTCGTGAGGAGTAAGATATCTTCCTCTATGTCCACTGTACTCAACTAAGGTGATGTCTAGTATCTCGATACGGTTTGTGAACCCAACGTCTATAAATAATACTTACTGGCATTTTCACGAGTCATCGTCATAAGGATAAATACTAGTATCAAGTATTTTAGAGCATCGGCCGTGTTGGATTGACTGGTTTATCAACTAGTTTACTCATCAATGGGAGTTAAAGAAAACTTGAAAATTTAAATTGAAATCACGTATTACTAATACGTTTTGGGCTAGGCGGCCTTTTTATGATCGATATCTATTTTGGTCTGCTTAGGGATTTATGCCGATACTAATGTCCCGTCCATTATGCCCACATAATCCTACATTGTATAAATATATGTGTGAATGTGTACAGGCCAAAAATTATATACAAGACAACTCAATTAAATTAAGCGGTGTCGACTTGCGCTTATAAGTATTATTTGGGCGAGATTGAAAGTACCTTAAAGTATGGGTAAAAATCTAGATTGTTGGCTATCCTCAAATGCATTTTTGTAAAAATCCGGCGAGTTATTATGTTTGGCTCCATAGCACACAAGGCAGAAAACACTTGGTGGAATCTACGAGTAATGGTCTCCAGGGAGTGTTGAAATCACTCCATATTATCATACTGTCTTTTGTGCATGCCAATCGTTTGCATAAAGAGGTCAACCTCCTTTATTGAGCTAACTCTAGACCTCTCGACCATGAGGCAACAATCCCTTGAAAGCCAATACATCAACTAAAGCATAAAACAATTGTAATTTTATAAGTATATAAATTATATTATAAGTAATATAAATTGGTGCGAATAGAGATTCAGCCGCACCACAATGATCGAAAGACTTTCTCAAAAATTCTAAGATTAACGAGTACTAACCTACAAAATAAAGGTTAACACTCCAATACTTAAGTTAGTAATGCTCTTAACTGATAAAATGAAAGGAAAACTTGAAGTGAAGGGAGAATAATGTGGAATATGATAGTTATGTAATATAATTCATGTGGAGTACAAAAAATGAGCTTGATATAACTTCAAAATCGAGAGAGAGTAAGAATTTGAGTGGGAGAGTAGATGTAGTAAGTTGTTACCAAAATTAATGCACAAAGGGTCTATTTATAAGTGACATTGGAGCAAGATCCAGAAGGTGGTTATGGAGAGTAATATGTAATTTGAAAGCTATGCGTGTTAGCTACCCAATCGAAGAATTAGTTGGTGATTTGGACTAACATTGACTAAATATGACTCATTGACCAAGTCTTGTTCAGTTTCCTCGAGAGTCGGGGAGTTAGTTACCTGCTGATTAACAATTCGGTTGCAATTGGATCACTAGGTGTTTGTTAGAGATCTTTTAGCATGATATGTCCTAATGTGTCAACAACCTCCATGATGTGTCTGCCCTACTGTATGCTAACTCATACTCTGCTAAAGTGGGTTTGTTCTTTGAGCCTACCAGATTTAGTAAATATAAAAAAACAGCTTTATGCGATTTTAACTCCCTGTTCATGGGCCAACAAATCCTGACAGGCTGGGCTGCTCGATGGGGGCTCACTTCCATATTTATAGTGAGAAAAAATGTTGAGGAGGGTATCATCATATATACTATTATAATTCTATTAATTATATATATATACATATATATTAATAAATACATTATTATATCATAAATATATTATCGGGTTTTTATTTTTTTAAAGAGTAAATTACAATGACCTTCAATGAGGTTTGACATAATTATGAATATTTCCTCATTATTTAAAAATTACAAATACCCCCTGATGTTTGATAAAATTATGTAATCCTTGGATGAAGGTATGAAGTTGTCAATTTTGCCTTACTGTATTTTTTTATTTTTTTAAAATTAACAACTTATAAAAAAATCAAACGGGATGGATGAAAAAATTTCAAAAAACATAAAAACATCATCCACTTAGTCCATAAAAAAATAAAAAAAATAAAAAAATAAAATTTTAATTTTTAATCCACAATGGCGTTTTGGTCAGTTCACCATAAAAAATGGATGAAAACCTAATGGATTGGGCTAAATGTTGGACGACTTTTAAAATCAGAGGGGTATTCATAATTTTTCAAACAATGAGGGAGTATTCGTAATTGTGTTAAACCTTAAAAGAAGCCGTTGTAATTTACCCCTTTTCAAATTCGATCAGTTCTATTGTGAACCAAACCAAACCAAACTAAAAAGTTTTCGATATATACCGAACCAAACATTTTGTTATGTATTTGGTAAGCCATTTCGACGTATCGAATTAACTATTCGGTTTGATTTAATTAATCGAATTGTACACCCCTAGTGGCTCCCCAAACATGCTTTCCGCAGCAGTTCTTGCAAATTATTTTTTTTAATTAATGGGTTTCCTAATAATTAATTAGTAATAAATTTAATATTTTTTAATATTATGTATAAAAATTTGACAACAATCATATTATATGACTTTACTCGAAATAACTACACCAGTCAAGTTTTTTGAAAAAATAATTATTAGTAGAATGTATTTTAAATAAAAATTATTTTTAATTTAATAATAAATTTAATACTTTTATTAATATTGTGTACAAAGAATTGACAAAAATAATATTGCTTAACTTTACTTGAAGTAATGCAACCAATCAAAGTTTTTAAGAAATAATAATTATTAGAATGTACTCATTAATAAAAAAATTATTTATATTGTGTACAAATCAAAATATTACATTAAAAGTTTTACTGTAGTTTTTTTTTTTTAATTTTTAATAACACCGATTCTTATATAAGCAGTTTTACATAATTTAAAAAAAAAAATTCAAATGACAGCACTTTTTGTAATTTGCTTTTTCTTTTACATTATTTAAATTATTTTCCCCACTTGTTCCCCATACTTGAACAACTGTGATGTTTTCAACTTTGTAGGTTTTCACACCTAATAAAAAAGATATTCTATAAATAAGAAAATATATAACTAATATTAAAGTTATGTTCTTATATATTGAAATCATACTGTTATAAAAAAAGGAGTTCTTTTAAAAAAATTAATTTCATGCAATTACATGGTGAAAAATTAAATTTAATCTCATTTTATTTAAGCTTATTGTTAATTAAATAATATAATAATATTCATTTTTGCATGTATATATAATCATCGTTATCAATATAACATATATCATATAAAGTATTAATTTTTAACTTAATTGAATAAAACATGCATTAATAATTAATGCATTAAAAAAACTTATCAAATAATTTTGCGTGTGAGTTTATAAAGTAATGAAAAATTTTAATATAGAGAAAGAATTACGAACTTCAATAAAATAAAAATATTATTAAATATTATGCGTGCAAGTAGTACGTGTCACTGTATATAGTAATAATGTATGCATTGTTTCTTTACTTCTCTAGAGAGGAAAAGAATCTTCTTTTTTGCTTTTGGATGGTATCAACTTTTACACCCTATTTTGAGACGAAAGAAATGACCTGCATACCAACCAACCTTATGCAAAATCATGAGAAAGTATTGTTTTTTATTTTGTTTTCTAAGTGTTTTGTTTTGTATTTTGGAGATAGAAAACAAAATAGAAATATAAAGGGATATATTTGGATTTTTTTAAAATAATTTAAAATATATTTTATAATACATGGCGAAAGTTTAATGTTTGAATTTGGAAGACAAAAAAGTTGTTGTTCATTGTTAAATTATGTCTCCTTTATTTATACTAGTTGTTGTGGCACGTCGTTCCTGCGTGCATATAATGAATAAAATTTTTTAATACTTTAAAATATATTAAAAATATATAATAAATAAATATATATATACATATAAATCAATATATTACATTAGAAATAAAAGAAAGAAAATTTAAATAAGTTAGTTATTCTATTGATTGAAGGGCAGATTTGTCTTTATAAAAAATTAGTGTTGCTATGTAAGTAACCTCCATTTGTGAATGTGGAAAGTTTTTTCTTTTTTACTAACCGTTGTGACATGCCGTCCCTACGTGCATATAATTCATAAATAATTTTTCATACTTTGAAATATATAATATAAGAGTAAAATATATATACCAATATATTAAATTTTAAAAAAGAAAGAAAGAAAAAGAAAAAAAATATTTATCAATTAAAATAAAATTTAAAAACTTGAATAAGTTAGTTATATTATTAATTTAAGGCATTTTTTACTTTATAAAAAATTGATGCGGCAATGTAACTAATCGCGGTTTGTGAATAAAAATAATTTTTTTATATAATATAGATACAGTATAAATATATATATTATACATTAAAAGAACAAAATATAATAAAAAAACACACGCAAATAAGGCGTAAAGAATAGTCAACAAACAGTGGGACATGTGTTTTTATCTTATCTCGGATTCCCAAGAAATAAAACCAAACAAAGCCTTCATTTTATCTCTAGTACTACTCAAAGACCTTATTTGTTTATTGGGAATGGAATATGATACCCGAAATAAAATTACAAGAACTTTTTATTTCTAAAACATTGTATATTTTTTAGAAACAACGTATTTAATAGGTCAAACAATCAAAATTCTTAAAAATATTTGGTGTGCTACATATGACAAAAGAATTGAATATATATATATATATATATATATATAAGTTTAATAATGCCAAAAATAGATTTATTGGCATATTATCAAGGGAACGAAAAACAAACCCAATCATAAAATATCAATATAGTATTTGGATTCATTTTTTGAGTCTTTCATTGTGTTTTATGGAGATAGAGAGAAGAAAACAAAGATAAATAAGTATATATTATAATAATGTTTTATATTTGGATTTGTTTTTGAAAATAAATTAAATAAGCACTGTATGTTTAATATTGTGTTTTGAAAGAGAAAATTACTATTCATTAACAATTAATTATCAAATCATGTCTTTTTTATATATATTTATGCATATATGCGTGTTTGTGTGTGTGTGTATATATATATATATTTATTTATATTAAAATTGCGTTTTTATATGATGGCAAACATTAGGTACTTTTTTACTTGTCTTGGAAATAACTTGAAAATGAAAACAAACATAGTGCAAGGTTTTAGATTCCTAAATTTTCTACTCACATTCCCAAATTTTGGGATTTTGTTTCCTTTCCAGTTTTGTTTTACTATCTAACCAAACGATAATATATGCAATCCGAAATTTGTTTGATTCGTGCACACAATCCATATAAGGTTCTTGAATATTAAGAGCTCAACAAAATGCAGAATCACTCCTCAAAGCAGCTACAAGAGCTCTGCAGGGAACTCTAATAGATCACGTAGTACTCAGTATATACGATTTGCAAACCCCACATTTCCAAAATAACATACATTTCTCCTGATAACTTCGAGCATATAGGTACACAAATCGTGACCCTGCTCGTCCCAGAGGACAAAGTGTAATACGTCACATGAATCATTTGAAAAGTAGAAGCATTAGAAAGTACTTGACACGGAACCAATTTGACGTCAAGAGCAAAATGATGGGAGAGTTGGGACCTGCAGTTGCAATGAAGGTTCGTTCTGGTTCCTGCCCAGTGTCACTAGGACCAATGTAAAAGAGTACCTGCGAGACAAACCACGCTGAATTTTGTCTCAGGAAACATCAAGCCAATCTGTAATTTCTAAGTTAAGGATTTTGTTGGCAACAAGAGCAAAAGAAGATTCCCAACCTCTCCAAGCATCGACGTTTCAGACTTTGAGTGCGGCTTTGTGGACCATTGTCTCCTTGTGAATTTGGTGGCAACTTTTCTCAACAAGGTCAAGCAGCTTCTCCAAGTTCATTGCCCATGAGTTTAGAATGTCATTGCTGTCCTTGACTGTTTGGAAACAGATCACACCCATAGGTCTGTCGATCTTTGCCACTAATGCTTTGGAGACAACCATTTCAGAGAGATGTTTTTCTGCCTCCTGCCATAAGAATGAGAATGCTATGAACAAAGATGATAGGAAAAAAAGCACATGTCCAAGACACCATGGTTCAAAACTGTAGTTTGGCTAATATCAATAGGTGGTCCACATAGTCAACTGCTGGGAATATAATTGGTGGTACAATAAGTCTAAAATTATCAGGAAGTTATAGAATAGTGCATATACCAAATAACCACTTATAAGTCTATTATAACCACTTATAATAGACTACCACATAAACTGTTAATACAGTTAAACACAAAATCATTCTCAAGTTTAAATTTGTAGAAGGAAGGGCGAATATTAAATAAGCACCTCTACAAGGAAAATGCAAGTTCCATTATTTGATATAATATTGTTATTCATTATACCAATAACCTAATATTAGATTGTAATATTATACCAACAATTTGATGTTATTGCTCATCACATCTAATTAGATGAGCCAAGACCAACCGACATTATCCTATTGTCTGATTTATGACTAATATATACATAAACTGGGACAATAGTAAGTAATGATGTCCGACTTCTTGGACAAGTCATGCTCCAATATGAAAATATGGCTCTAAATCAGACCCATAACTAAAAACTTAGAGATTAAAGTGCAAAAAAGAAGACATTATCTTCAATGTGATACTGAACAAAAAATATTCGTTTAAAAACTCAATCATCAAACAGAGTCAAAGCCCCTCATTTTCAGAATTCAGAAACTCTAGACGAGCAAAGAGGAAGACATGTGCTTCCTTTATCACGTCTCGCGCCTTACTCTTTCAACATCATATGAGAATGCAAGTTCATCTATGTTCTGTTGCCCGGTTTGGGCATTACATATTGACAAGGAATGAAATGCACCCAGTCAAACAACAGGTGCATGCGTAAAAGTGCAACTTTACAACTTGACAAGTGTAAAATGATCATGGGATTTAAGGAAATCTATAAGAGAAGGCCACTATAAATTCAAAAGAAAAGGGTAGCAAACACAAATATATGGTATGTACATTTACAATGATACTTTTCTTGGTGGTATAAAAACGCTGCTATTTCAGGATAACTTAGAGATTTTTCCAGAAAAGTTTAAGTTCAAGTTCTCTTTTTTTCTTTTTTGGTTTTTACCTCTACTTGGGCCTGTGCTATCTAATGGACCACGAATGACAAGGAGGAAGAACACAATGATAAAAAGTTGCTATTGGGCAGCTGCTTCCTTTTGAGGGAAGACAGAAGGGGGTGTGACTCAAAAAGAAAAAAAAGCTGAATAAAAATATGAATTATTTGCAGAATATGCTCGTTATATCTGATGCTCTTGGTCTAGTTCCAGATGTAACATTCATTTGCTTGCATCTCAAAGATACCGCCCCCATTATAAGTACTAACCAAATCTATAGCACTTCAAACCATATCCAAGGAGCATTCAGCAAAAAATTATTACTAATACCATGAAAAGATGGAAAGTAATTCATAGCTCTCAGAATTTTACAGGAAATGGTATCTCATAAAACAAATATAGACAGACCTGGACGGTAAGGCATAACAGATCTGCAAGTCTCTTCAAGGTTATCCGTGAGTAGTATTTTGAGACAACAAGGATGTTCTGCAATAAAATCATTTGAAATTATATACATTGCATGAAAATAATAGGTTTAAATTGGCATAAGCAGTATGACAGTGGTATCAGCAAAGAAAGCAGTGGAAATGAATCACAGAGCATAAGAAAACAGATGTGACATTTAGGAGTATTACATGTTCTATCACTCTGAGTTTCAAATCTTCAGCTGCCTTTTCACCCAGAGATCCGCCAAGCATGTTTCTCATTCTCAAACTCATCTTTGAATGTGTCCCAAAGAGCTGTCCACTGAATAACCTCCCATGGTAACTAGTTGTTTCAGCAGTAACCTTATGGCAGGTAGAGCAAGTATCAGAATGAGTAGCACATGAAGGCAAAGAAATTGGAAGAAATAACCATACATATATTATAAATTAACCTGAAGTGAGGAATTTCTGAAAGGTTCTTATCCTCACGAGTTGAGTTAAGAAGGCTTGACTGCATGGGATCATGAGGAGACAAGACCAGATACCAGCATATTTTTCTCAAAACCTACAGAAATATGATTAAAAGCTAATTCAGTGGAATTCAAGATACTTAGAAGAAATTACAATTAGTAGCATTGGACAAATCACATGGTACTTGCTTATACCGGTATCCACTGAGCAGGGTCTTCTTTCACAGAAGGAATCTCATATATTGACTTGTAACATCGACATATCTCGAGGTAATTGTTGCTATGCGCATAATACCTACAGCAAATGAAAATGAATCAATACCCGGTGTATATGCATCAAATATTATCAATCCATTGCTGAACTCTAACTTTTAGAAACTATTTCAAGTCAAGTGATTTAGAAGAATCCATGGATACATGCGAAGCAGATTTATCTGCCTTATATTTTCCCTATTTTTAAGTACCATATGCTCCATTTAAAGAAACCCTTTTGTACTAAAGCTAGTCAGTATAAAAAAAATTTTGTCAATAACTTAATTCTGTACACATTCATACTGATTGACATGACAAGGCACACAGCTTTAGATGACACCCTGCAAATGAAGCTTTTAGTACCTTTATAGGGTTTTGGTCAAATTAGTGGCTGAAGATCAAAATGCTGTAACATCAGAGGTTACGATAATTGATTTTAAATGTCGTTATAGTAAGCTGCTATGCTTAGCAAATAAAACATGTGTTGACATCTCCAAGACGAAAAATGAGCGAAGTCTTTTAACATTGGAGCATTTATAAGTCCAAATCTTCAAAAATAACAAGACAACATAGGAGAGGGAATGTGTTATGCAGTGTGACTTCATATGATTATTATTTACGAGACCACATATTTCAAGTAGACCAAATAATTTACACTGCAACTGATCAATTCTTAATGGAAGTATCCCATTCTCAACAGGAAATAATAGCTTAATGGAATACTATCAATGAGTTTCATAAAATGAAAATCTTGTGCTTCATGGGATGACTGTAGCACTGCACAGTAGAAATTGTGCACGAGGGAAGTAATTACTGAAAGCCAATCAACAGTTCCCCAAGTCAGGATCTAACTTAAACCACAATTAGAGGTTACGGAGAAGATTATCCCATAATTCAATAACAGAGGAGCGAATATTATATAAAAGACAATAGCAAAGGGCCAAAGCCTGCACCAAATTTAGCCTTGTAACCTCCAACTTAGTATACCTGTTGTATATGAATATATGTGTCTGCATAATTGTGTGCATCCATTACATATGTGCCATTTCTGTGAATGCACTTATACTCCATTTCTAATACAAATATGATGTGCTAATATATCAGAAAATAGAAAACCAAAATGGTGCATACCTGATCATTAATTGGTAGTAGATCTTTTTCAACTCCAACAATGATGGAATATCAGCAGGAGCCTCTTCGACAATGGCTTCACCTTCTTTTGGCTTTTTCTTTTCTTTTGAAGTATCAGCTTCAAAAACTCTAGGACTGATCTTTCTCGAGAGTATTTGTGCACGGACATAGTCTTGGCGATCTAAACACAAACGAACCTGAAGATTTGAAGAACAGGATACTTATCAAATGAGCCAAGTTCTCCATTCGAACAAAGCATCAACTACAGATGGAGAGAATGGAGAAATCATGTACTTGCTCAAGTATGAAAGATATCTTTTCAGTTTTTGCCATGGCGCCAAATGTCTCCACCTGTGGCACAATCTGTCAGCAAACTAGAAAAGTTGGAACAAGCTAATCTATGTCCTATGACTAATGCATCAGGGCAAAATGATCTAAAGGATAATAGCAAGACATCATTATCACTGACCGCAACTTCTTGCATCAAGTCAGCAGCCTCAGCTATAAGTCCTTGTTCTTCCTTAATCTTTGCAAGTTTCTTAATCAACCGAGCCCTCTCTATCTCAACATATATCTGTCAGGAATTTGGGCAGTACACTAAGAATCAAAGTCCTCAAAATAAGGAAAATCTAAAGACATTTTCACTGTGGAATCACCTTTCCAGCGGACACACTGTTAAGTGTCTTAATAAGCTCTATTTAGTATCAAGATCTGGAGTCTGGTCAATATATTGCATTGCTGCACCATTGCTTGTACAGCCTGCATCAAAAGACCAACAACAAAATTTAATAAGACTGGAAACTTCAAGCAGTGAGCAAACCCCAGAAACATCAATTATAATTCATACAGAATAAGAAAGGCTCTGATAGAAAGGAATAGGCAACACTCTTGCCAATATAACTATAATTATTTCTTTTTTGGGACTTGGGTAAAAATAATGAACCTAAGGCCATGTTTACTACCAAGAGTAGTAGACTAAAGGGTTCAAAATTATTTTGTATAACTTCATAGATTGAGCAGTAGGACAACACATATGATATTTACTTAGGCATTGATAATTCTACTGATTAGAATTAAACATGTTTACTAGGATATAGTGACCATTAGGATTAAGAAGTGATATTACTTGTTTAACCATAAATAAGACAACAGAGGTGAGGGATAAGGGGATGGGTCGCTAGGCGGGCAAGGGAGGTGGGGGACTGGGGAGGTGCCGAGGACGGGGGAGGAAGGGAAGGGAGAGGTGTCGGCAGCTGCAGCAGCGAACAGAGGTAGAAGAAAAAATATGTTAAAAATTAAGGATTAAGGGCAAAAAAAGGTTGAAGAAATGCACTAGAAGCTAAAAATGAAGGGGAAAAGGTTGAAGAAACAACCATGGCCACCACTGTTCTCGGACATCCTTAGTAAATGAAGGTGGAGAAAGAAAGATACAGTGTTAAACAATAGTGGCAGATGCATTTAATGCATTTGACAACTAGTTCGTAAATTAATCAAAAAATAAGGGCAAAAAGATAAATTAAGAGGGCAAAGTTGAGGACAATTATGGAAGCCAACCACAATCCTAATTGTGGTGGGCCCATCTTGATTGTAATCACCACCATTTGGCGGTGATTATAGCCAACCTTTTTTCATGCACAATATCGGGCCACCACAAAATGTCACGGGCTGAACAAAAACTTAGTAAATAACCTACTATCTCGTATTAATCTGGATATCTAGGCTAATATAGTGTAGTAAACATGGCCTAAATTGATAAGCACCAGGAACCCGAGCACACACAACAAGCTGCTCTAGTATAGTAGCTAATAAAATATAAACTGCACTACAGACAAGTTTTACATTTAACCACCAGTTACCATACATGTCAACAAAAACAATTAATTAATATGTTCAGCAATTTTAGTATTATGTGGATATTTCCGTACACGCCACAGTTACCTAGATAGAGACCATGCCTCAAAAATGAAAATCGACATTTCTGCCCTATAATGAGGATCCAAATGATTATTCATCACAATCCAAACAGAAAAGGAAAAAACTGCATACAGATTTCCAAAAATGCTGAAAACTTCAACATAATTTGAGTAAATGCACATGATTTTCAACAAATGCATGATGATGGAGAACTGGAATTAGACTACAACGCATGTTTACCATTGCAAAATCTACATGGCAGGCAATCCTGAGTAGTCAAATTTCTTTCATTTTCTACAACATCATGGTTTATATTTGAGAGTGAAAACAGGCAAATCAATTTGGAGAAATGGATATTGTATTTACTTGTCAAATTATTCATTCTTATGGAGGACTCATTCCCTGTTGAGACTGGTAAGTCTGAGCACTGGCCAAATTTTGACCCCTCACTCATAGGGTTTACATAGACCAGAGAAAATATATTATCATCCCCTCAATCAGTGAGCACCAACGTGACTTCATGTAACATTTCTTAGTTTGACTCTAAGTATTAAACTCTTTGCAGAAGTTGAATATCATAAATTTCTTCCTCTATGTTTTACCATGTAAAAACTTTCTTTACTTTGACAGTGAGTAACAATTACCAAGGCAAAATAAAACCCAAAAATAGAAAAAGTAGAAAATCATGTATGAAAAGATGAGCACAGAACTATCATCCCAGTCAATGATGGACAGAGGAGACCTGTCAACAATACCCCCACTCTAATCTATTGTTTAAAAGTAACCGACGAACCGTGATATTGAAGTAAATAAAATTATTCAGAGCACATTTTGGCTAAACTTATTGTTAGTTTTATTGTGCACGAAGATCGAAATTGATTGATATCTTACTATTTTAAAGAAAGGCAGACAGCCTAAACTTTCTCATACACTGATGTAGCAACTTGGCACCTCTAATACTTCTACCCCAGATCCCAACCCCTGCATACCCGAGCAATATGTGCAATACGGTTTCAGTTACAAGTTACACTGCGGTCAGGTAGTTCTAGAACAAAAACACCCACTTATATTAGACCACTTAGACAAACAATAGGCAAGAAAGACCCCATGATTTTCATCACCAACATCAAACAATTATACACTTGATCAACAATACAATCAAACAAAGTGTAGGTGCCAGCAATTTTCTCATCAAGCATTTACTTTCCTACAACAATACTTAACTATCACGAAAACACAAAAGATCAACCCCGAAGTTACAAGCTCTAGCCACTCATTTTACCCAAGTCAAATCATAATACTATTATGACTACTAACAACCACAAAAATAAAAGAAAAAAGAGAACCAGAGAACAAAAATTTAGTAAGATCTGCTAGAATTTAAGCTCGAATTAAATTAATTACACACGCAAAAAGGACAAATAAAATCTTCAACCTAAAACATTCTGCTCAAAAGCTTGGCTTCTCTAGGTCAGTTCACAAACTAACTAGTGACATAGCAACATTAAATCTCAGAACAAAAAAAAAAGAATAATCTGCAGTTGTCAACAGTTCAAAAGCCATAGTTTCAACTGGACTTCAACAATATAAATATAATAGTATAAACATAAATAAATGTCGGAGAAGTCGAATGAACCTGTTTCAACTGTCCACGCCGCTTGGAAATAAGCACAATCTGATCATTGAGTGTTCTCCACGCGCCGGCTTCAAAGCAGAGCTGTAAAATATCGGTGACGGCCTTCCTAGTACCTGCAACATCACCCACTTGCCTCATCTGCTTCTCCACATTCAGCAACATCTCAATTTTTCGCCTCCAAATCTCCGCCTCCATTTTCCTACAAAATTAAAGCAAAACATTCGGAAATCAGAGCACAAGATACAAAATGGGTAAGCAAACAATAGCGTATAAGCTAATTGGAAATCAGGATGGCGCATTTGCTTACCATTTCGATCGAATAGATATGACCAATTGGGGAATTTCCGTGCAATCGATGAAAAACAAAACCCTAGAGACAGAGAGAGAGAGAGAGAGAGCGAAAGAGGAGAGAGTTGAAATACGTTTTACCATGCGACCATCTTACAGCTAATAAACCTTTACAAAGTTACAAAATTTTATTATACATTTTGGACCCCTGAATTATGTTTATATGTCATATTCACCCCTAAAATATGAAATATAATAAAAGTTCCCCTGAAAAAATAATTTAATGTTGAATGAACAAAAATACCTTTCCCACTTACCTTTATATTTTTTATTTCACTCCATAAAGTATGTTTAGTTAAAAAAATCTCTCCCAAAATTACTTTTATTAATTTTAGAATTTTTATTCAAATTTTTATTTAAACAATAATGTTTAAAATGTATAGCTTTTTATAAATTATATAATACATAAGAAAATTTACAAGGTCAATATGAAAATATATAACTTATAATATTTTATATTTAATTACATGCATAAATATTTAAAATACATTATATCATCACTCATACAATAATAAAATATTACATATTAATTATACCTATAAATTTGCATATTTTATAGTACATATATATGTGTGTTCGATAAAATATTTTTAAATTATATTGAATTTTTTTTAAATATACATATAACAACAAAAAATAAAAATTATGTAATATTTTAATAACTATATAAAAAATAAACGGATTGCAAATTTATACAGTTTATTCACTTTTCATACTAATTGTAAAAATTATAAATTTTAGATAATATTTATTTTAAATAAAAAATTATAATAATTCAAAATAAGTTTCGGAAAATGATTGTAATAAATATATTTTGGGAGTGCAAATAATAAAGATATTTTCGTCATAAAATATTTGGGTTCATATTATGAGTGGAGTTTGTTACCTTTTATAGTTTAGAGGGGTATATGCAACTATATGTATACTTCAGGGGTGGAAAGTACATTTGACCCAAAATTTTATTTTATTTTATTTTCTTCTCTCAATATTCATCTATTAACAAAATCTAGACTAAAAATTGAAAAAAGTTCTAAGTGTAATTAAAAGTTTTTAGAAATAGGACAAATTACATTGGCATCCCATACAGTTAGATTTAATTACACAAATAACTCTGCCATTTAAACTTTACGTGGCAGACAATTACACCTTTGATTTAGTGGCAAAATTTTATACAAACACCACTTGAGGTATATTATACTAACACCCGTCATGAGATGTACCTTTAATTTATAAATGACGGAGCAAAATTTACACACGAATTTTTTTTCTTTTGTTATTGGTGAAAAAGGATTGAAAATTTACAAGCCTAGACGAAGATTTTTACAATCAAAACTAGTATAGTAAGTTTCTTTTACTAAAATTTCTTATATTTATGCATTTGGTTGTTTTGTTATGAAATTGTTATTTGCTCAATTTTTTATATATATTTTATTGTGAAGATATGACAAACAAAATGAATATGATATTGTTATTTATTTTGAAGGTCAACGGATTGATTCATATGATTATGTGAATTATGATCACTCTCTAGTCGAATTTATGAAAATATATTGTAGTACTAAGTTTGTTGAACTAGAGTCGATTTTGTATGAAGAACTTGTTCTTTATAGAATTAATTTTAAGTTATAGATCTATTTTAAATATACAACATATAAGTTGCTGGAAAATGGGAGATGGTGTTGCCAATTAAGAGAGATTGGGATGTGAGATTTTTTCACTTCGGTGAATGACATGTGTCTACTGTATTCTTGTTGAAGCAAAGAAAATCTATGATAATATATACCAGATAACCCATTTGTTGGAGATTGGGGAGCAAATATGTCTATGTTAGCACAATATCACCAGCTTGCCAATAGTAACTCAACTAACAAGCAGGTTAAGGATTGATGAAGATTATGTAGGTCCTTCTACATACAACTAACAAGACGATGAGTATTTTAATGATGAGCCAGAAATCAGTAATTTCTTAATAATAATGCAATGGATTCAGAACCAGATGAGGTCGAAGTAGAGGGTCAAAATTATAATAATCCTAGGAATAATGATGAAGTCAGCATTCCAATTACTTTGGATGTGTTTGGTGGTAATGCTAATGGGTCGACAAGCCAACAACAAGACATAATTTATTTAAACATGTTTACCACATTAGAGCTAATTTCTTATATCCAGCTATTCCATTTTTCAATATCTCACATCTAGAGGTACCTATTGACTCCTCGATATCCCTATTGTTAATTGGGGAAATTGTTATGACATGAACACTAGAGATCACACATGTGTATTGATTTTCAAGAGTAAAGACCACTTGAATCAAATGTACAAGATTTGCAGTGCAATTTGTGAGACGAAAATACCGTGTGGTTTGAGAGAGCAAACCAAAATTATGGAAGGTTGCGTGTAAGTATGATGCAGAGAGTGACCACAATTAGATGCTATAAACAATATTCAAGTCTAGCACTAGGTTATTCATGATTACCAAGTACGTGGAATCGCATGCATGCCTGATGAATGAGATTTCTGTTGATCATAGTAACTGAAAAAAAGTATTATTGCAACATATTTTCTGGGTATGGTTCGACAAGACCTAGCGTATGAAATCAAGCACATCCAACTATGGAAGAGGTATATGGAACTTGAGAAAGTTTTTATAGAAGCTGCCTAAATATATGTTTGCATTATAGAAATGGGACTTGGGGATGGTTGTGAATGATTGCATTTGGACACTAACAGACTAAGTCTTAAAATATTGAACTGCGTTATGGTCTTCAAACCGTGTATAGAGTGATTCCGTTATTGCCACAAAATTATAAATATAGACGGAACCCATTTGTACATGAAGTACAAATATAAGTTATTGTTTGGTGGTGATATTGGATGCAAACCAACAAGTCTTCTCATTAGTATTTACACTCGTTGATGAAAAACTTACATCCTGGCAATGGTTTCTAGAAATGCTTTCCAAAAATTTTCAACCAACCATACTGACGATAAACCCGTTCTGGGTGATGCATCTCCATAATGGCACAATGAATCAACGGAAATTTAATGTTCCATGTAGCGACGGTCATAAAGTGACTAGATATCAGGTACTCCACCATCATATAATCTCCAAATAAACTACAATATTATCATTAAATCTATACACCCAAATATATATGTATATCACGAAATATATTATATATAGGCAAAATAAAACTGTCCCATGTACCTCATCCTCCTTTATCAAGTCCAACATATTCTTGATAAGTTTTAGGCTATTGTAAGCCGTATGTGTAGAGATACATGATACAACCACCTAAAACAACAAGCACTGAAATAAAATTAACTAACAATAAGTTGTATTTTACCAAATATAGAAATAAATTCATGGTACATATCGTGCAACACACGAGGGATATGTAAGATGTTTTCATTGACAATTATAGTTGGACGCAAAATTGGATATATCGTTGGAGGGAATCGCTGCAAGTGTTATAATAATGAACCAAGCCCATGTTTGTAACTACTAGATTGGCCCACATATATTGATTTTCACACTCTGCGATGTTGTACACAACTCTATATAAATATAAGCTTACATTATTGTACTCCAATTGAGGTAACACCTTCATAAATGTCCACCATGTGACATAAATACA
This sequence comes from Sesamum angolense, assembly GCA_034509725.1. Lineage (NCBI taxonomy): Eukaryota > Viridiplantae > Streptophyta > Magnoliopsida > Lamiales > Pedaliaceae > Sesamum > Sesamum angolense. Next base: position 15,163,237 of record JACGWL010000010.1, read on the forward strand.
AGAATGAGAGAATATTATTGGTAGCATCGGAACACAATATGCCACAAATAGTGCACAAGGCACATACCACCTTTTGGAATACTTTCTCAGAGGGTCACTGTCACTCGTGGGGGCAAGCAAGCGCTAATGTAATATAGTGAGTTTTATTTGGGAATATCTAATAGAACCTTCATCTAGGCTAAGCCCCAACCAATGGTGAAAATAATCTTTCCACTATTCAAGATTCCACTTCAAATATACTTTGGTATTAAGATTACCTTCAATTGAAAGGGTCATATGACTACAATGTCTTGAAGCATGACAATCGCCTCACCAATTAGGAAATGAAAAGTATGTGTCTTGGGTCTCCATTTCTCAATTAACAATGTAATAAGATGTACGCCAATCTTAACATAACCACAGGTGCGATATGGGATCAACTAAAGAAAAAAAGAAGAAGAAGAAGAAATATCACCACGTCAAATATGTGAAGTTGTATTTGGACTATGGCCACATCTCTAGATTGATGATTGCCCTGATCGTACAATACACTTGTACCGTGTGAACCACAATTAGCCATAATTCTACTTTCAATATTTTTTTTACTGACGAAAATATTTTTGGTTGTGCCCTACTCAAATTTTTTCACTTCAAAAGGGCTATGGTCCTTCCCCGACAAGCATGCATGCATTTTATAAGGGTATAACCATCACCCCTCATCCAAAAAAGTTCATGGACCTAGGGACTTGTGAACATTTGTCAAACACTGGTTGTAGCGTCGGTTCTAACTAGTCAAAATCGATATTACAAGTAGCGTTAAATGATGCATCCATGCGTCAAATTAGCTGAAATCTCATCTGTTTCAACTATAAAGTATATATTTCTCTTAGTATAGTGGCAGAACCACTATTTCAGACAGCGGTTCTGCCAAATTATAATTTTTTTTAAAAAAAATCATCCCCCTTTAGTTATTTTTTTCATGTTTATTAAATAATTTTTCCCTCTTGTCTCCGTTAATAGTCCCCAACTCCTAAATATGAGAGAAAATATTTTAGAGTTCAAATAATCAGGATAAATTGAACACGGGGCTTGACCCACTTATTTCTTTGTTATGATTCCGATTGGCGTGCCTATAAATTTTTAAATGGTGCTTTAATTATCCTCCATCATTGTCTATATAAGTCATCGCTTCTGATTAAATACTTCAATATGCCTAAGCAAATCGATTCTGGTATATAGTTTTATGTCATTATTCATCTTTTTTTTTCAGTTGAGTTTTAATTATGAGAACATGACTACTAAAAAACATGGGGATAATTAGATATCCAACTAATAGAGTGTCTAGTAGTTAAACTGAGGGGAAAAATCCATGGGATATTGTCACGATAAAGGGGATCAACTACTACATTCTAAAATCTTTTTGCATTCTAATCCCTCCACAAGTGGTAAATAAGGGATGCCATAACGGCATTACGAACATGTTTTCCCCTCCATCGCCCAAAGCCCACAACACACCAGTTAGCCAAAGAAAACCAGACCACTCAAACTTGACCTCGTTAGGAAGTAGCTGTAAGCACTTGGCAGCAGAGACACATTTAAAAAATAAAACTTCATGTGACTTAAGGTGTCCTCTTGTATATAAAACACAAACACGAGAATGAACTTGCAGTTGTTCCTTATCCATTGTAGTGAGCTCACCCAAGATTGCAAGCTAAAGTATAGACATGTTCCTAGCAATTATGAACGGCCCCATAAACAAATTCGCCCACAGCACTGTAGCCGCCGAATTTCGAAAAAGTCCATAAGCTTCCAAGGTGCTGAATTTGTCACTTCATCTCTTCCATCTAACCACATGAGGCTTTCCTAAGTTGGAGGAAGCCCATCAATGACTTCTGCTACTTCAAAGCTAGTAAGAGGTGGCATATTCCCACTTCGTATGTCGGATAAGACACTCAGCTTTAGCCAATAGAGGAACTTGTAATCCGTGAAATGTGAGGAAACTTAAAAACCAATACTCGCAAAGGATGCCAAGGATCTTCAGACAACATAATTTGTTGCCATCACCAATCTTGTAGTCAATTTGAGGCTGCCCCGCAGCCCTCAACTTCAGAATTTTGTGCCAGGTCCAAGAGGCAGAACTGCCTTTGATAGTCCTTAAGGAGTGACCCTTTAGTCAATAAAGAGCAATCTATTTAATCCATAAAGACCTCTTATTTTAATAGATAATATCCAAATTCTTAGCCATTAGAGCTTTATTAACAACCCCTAACCTTTGCAAACCCAACCCTCCTTGTTCCTTCGGAAGGCATACTTGTGCCCAAACCACTTTAGCACACCCTCTTGAACTGTTTCCCGACACAAAAATTGCCTAAAGATGCCTTCCATGTGCTTAATAACACCCCTAGGAAACAAAAAACTTGCCCCTAATACAAGACATCGTAGTGTTGACTGCTTTAATGAGTTGTATCCGAATTGCAAATGACATAGATTAAGACCCCATATCCGATCTGAATATTGGAGACAAGAACATAGATCAAGTTACTGTGCAAAATCTAGAAATTATGATATTATTTTAAATTTGTTTTCCTAAGCTTCATTTAGGGGGTTGTCAGATTTTATATATCTTATGAATTGGATGGAACTAGTGGTCTCCCCCCCCCTCTTTTTTACTGATTTATTGTATATTCTTTTGTGATTGGAGGAGGTATTGTATAAATGCTTTTAAGTTGCCCTCTTCTCCTCTTGTTGCTTGTTTATTTTGCTAGCTATATGTCTACTTTTTGCCTAGGAGATGCTCTCTGTAACTTCTTTTTTTAGAGTATGTTGCTCGATTTGTTTCGTCAAGTGCGTAGTTGGATCTGATGATTCACATGAACGTGCAGAAACTTTTTGACATATTGGATTATCGTGTCCAACTTTTGGGCATCCTTTTGTAAGGGAGTAGTACTCCTTATTGACGCTTTCCTTTCACCCATTGTAAGGGAGGGGTACTCCTTATTTATGCTTTCGGAACAAAAGGGAGTAGTATTCCTCGTTCATAGTTTCCTAGGTATTAATAGGGAGTTAGTACTCCTCGCTGTATTTGGGTTCTCTAGAATTTTAAAGAAAGGACGGGGACTCCAAAAAGCTTCCCCACTTCCGGGTGGTTTAACTAAAAAAAAAAAAAAGAATTATTATGCTTATTATTTTATTTTCCTCTTCTTTGCCAAGCTAGGCCTAACTTTCGATTCTTCTTTGAGCTCAGCCACCCCTTCCCTCTACCTTCAACCAAATTCACAATATCTAGCAACATTTTCAGTGAAATAAAGATCTAGGTTTTGTTACTCAAAGTTAAATTTTCAAGCAATCAACATCTAGATTATAACAGTAGAAATGGTTGCTCCTAAAGCCTAGTTTTCCTGAAATGAAATACGAATGTTGGGAGAATACATTTTGAAAAAGTCCATAAAAAATCAATTAAAATCTGAAAATGGGTGGGGAAGATGACAAAAATATATAGAAGAAGTTAGGAAAAAACCCACCAGCTCCAACCATGTAGAAAGGGGCAAATTTTATGATCTCAACATAAATCTCAATTCACCGCCATGGAAGAAAGAAGAGTGGGGGAAGGTAATGAAAGTGGAGACTTTGGTCAACAAAACTCCTTATATGAAATAATTTAAAGTCAGGTTTGGTGGGGAAAGTAAATCCAAATGAGAGGGCGTAATTGGCAGATTGGGCAAAAGTTGGAGGACACGTTGGGCATAAAAAAATTAGTATGCAGTTGTGGGGCCCTCCTGATAAGTTAATTCCACAATATGAGCCAGGATGACAATCGAGCAACAATCAAGAATTGTAGCGGGCTACATGTATGTGTATTGGGCTTCGCAAAAAGAAAGTAAACACAATATAAACCCAGATTGAGAAGGATATCACCCTCAATCAGTATGTAAAGGAGCCCTTAGGGTTTGATACAATTTACCCCCAAGCGATATTGCAAATGATCAAATTACCTCATAAAATAGCAATTTATCCCCTGTGCTTTTCAAAAGGAAGCAATTTATCTATCATACATTACCTTCCTGTATGGTAGGTAAATTGCTTCATTTTAAAAAATATAGAGCGATAAGTGATACATTTTAAAAAATACAAGGGGATAAATTACTATTTTTTTTTATATGGGTGTAATTTCTCATTTGCACTATCATAGAGTTTTTTTTTTAAGCAAACACCGCCGCCACGGGAATTTATTCTTATTAAGGATAGTTTGTGTATAATTGTAAAAGCAATAAACTTAGGAGTACTTATTCCCTTTACAAAGCATCGTTACATATTGAATTAGGCAATAAAACCTATCAAGATAAGCTAATAATTCTATTTGTAGAGTAGTAATAAAGGCCTTTATGAAAACGTAAGCTAATTCCTATTTTGAAATTAGTACAAGATAATTCAGTCAATAGCTTCCAAGAACGGCGACAACCTCCCTTAGTATGTTGTCATTGTTGCTCCTTAATACAAATTTAGTTGTAGAGCTCTTATCCCTTTTCAACCCTTCTTGTTGCTTTAAGATCATATTTGATGCATATAACTCCCTCGTGACCATAAAATTTTGATTTTTGTCAATGCCTAATATCATAGGGGGTTTCTTGCATCTTTTCCTTATTATTTTTAGCTTAGAAAATTTACCATACATATGCTAGAATTTAGGGCTACTTTCGGGTCCATTTTCGTGGAATTTAGAGATAGTCCAAATTTTAGCTTTTACGCTTTTTTCTCAAGCACCTTTATTTTTTTTTCATACGCTATGTATTATTATTTAGTTTAGAAAATTTACTATACAAAAATTAGTGTTTGGGCAATTTTTAGGTCAAGATTTGTGAAATTCTGAGATAGTTCAAATTTTAGCAGTTTAGACCTGTTTTTCGAGCAGTATACACTTCCTTTTCATAGTTTTGTAATTATTATTTTGTTTAAAAAAAGTTAACATACAAAATGCAAGGTTAGAGCTATTATTGGGTCAAGTTTCTTAGAATTATAAGATAATCAAATTTTAGTAGTTTCAAGCCTTTTTTTTCAAGCAAGTTTATCTCTTATGTTCTACAGTTATTATTTAACTTAGAAAATTTTCATATAAATGCTGGGACTTAGGGTTACTTCTGGGTCAAGTTCCGTAGAATTTTTATGTAGTCCAAGCAAGTTTACGTTCTGTAGTTATTATTTAGTTTAAAATTTACCATATAAGGGTTTATGGTTGGTTTTAGGTCAAATTTCGTGGAAATTTGAGATAGTCCAAAGTTTAAGGTAAAGGTAAATTGCATTAATAATAAAAATAAAGTGGTGCAACAAGAACTTAGCAATGGGCCTAAATCAGATACAATCGCACACTTACTAACTAAGTATATCTCTGTAGAACCCATGGAATTCGCCATAATCTGTACAGATTGAGGTCGCCAAAGTCTCATTTCATCACTAAGTATACGAGCTCGAATCTGTTCAAGGATCAGATGGGCCATCACGTCTATCTTCTATGAATGTTCTGAAATCTTCTTAGGTTCCATGCCCTCCATAAATGGTAGACCACTAAAGCAAGTGTTGCTCGATATGCTGCATTTACCAAAGTACCATCTATGACATCTCCTACTAGCATATAGAGTCCTGATTTGCTAGGTAGAATAAGACCACTAAATTCGTGTCTGCCTCCTAATAATAGATGGGCATCGGTGTGCGAATGGGTAGTCAAAGAATAAATTATTGTGAGTCTTCATGTCCCCAGTGTCACATAGTAAGCATTCCTGAGGTAGACAATTGTTCCAATATAGCCAACCATAAGATAAATAGGTTCCGGGGAATACGAAAAGGACCAAAAAAAAAGTGAATACAGTCTACTTTTGGGCTTTTTGGCTGAAGCAATTGTAAAGCATCAGAATAAGATAGAATTCTGTTGGAGTTATTCCAGTGAATTCGACTCTGTTTAGTATAAATCAAAGGAGTTCACCGGTGATATCCAACATCTCAAAACCATGATAGAAGGCCAATTCCGTTGCTAAACATTAATAACCACATCCAAATGTGCATCAAAAGGAATACGGACAACACGGGGTCCTCTTGGAAATCTATGAATAAGTACTCCTTGAGAATGCATGGATCATGCCATACCAAGACGTGGTTTTGGGTGTCCACTTCATACATTAACCCATTCAAGAGGAAACGTCACAATTTAATTATTTTCTTCCAGCTCCAAGATCTACTGTGCGGTGGGGCAGTCCAACATTTTGAATGTAGCTTATAATGCAAAATCCATTTGACCCAGATGGATTAAGGAAAGCACTGTAAAACATCCACAAGTGTCGAATCATAAGGGCTTGATTTCCTAGTGTAATAGCCCGAATTCCTTGGCCTCCCTCGTCATAAAGTAGACAAACTTAGGTCCACAACACCTTAGCATACCCATGGTTCAAAGTCTCCTGCTAGAGGAATCGGTGCAATTACTTCTCCAATCAGTTTAATAACCCTTTTGGAAGTACAAATGCTGCCACTCAGTACCTATGAAGAGCACTACAAATTGTCTTGAAAGTTGTACCTGTCTTACAAATGATAAAGGAATACCTCCCCATCCTACAATATGCTTATCAACCTTTAGGAGTAAAAGCTAACAATCATAAAATGAGAATCAAGAATGTAGTAAAGGAAGTCCCAAATATCTAACGGGTAACACACCCTCTTGGAAGCCCAACACTTGATGCAATAGAGACTATAAGTTGCAATTGATTTAGATAGTATCAGCTGACTCTTATCCAGATGCAAACCTAAAACCACGGAGAACTAATCCAACCCCTACTTGATAACTCGCATAAAGTCAACATTATCCCAAAAAAATAAAAGCAAATCATTAGCAAATAACAGATTGAACAGGTTCCACTCCCTACGCTTCCAGTGAAATCGGAAAACACTACTATCCGCAATAGCCTTATATAGCTGCAAGTGAAACACCTCTATACACAATACAAACACGTAAGTTCACATAGGGACCCCTTGCCGCAATCCCCTACTACTAGCCAAAAAAACCATGTGGCTCCCTATTCAAACAAACAAAAAAAGAGGCAGTGACCACAATTCCATAACCCAACCTACAAAGTGTTCAGGAAAATCGAACAATCAAAGTTAGGCAAATAAGAAATCCCATTCTACTGAATCATACGCTTTTCTCAAATTTACTTTCAAAGCATAACATGGGGATTTTTTTTTATTATACCCAGAAAACAATTCTTGTGCAAGCAAGATATATCACTAAATCTTATGACCCGACATAAAAGCATTTTGTGCCATACTAACAATTATTTTCCATGACGTCTTTCATACGTTGCACCAAAATCTTAGTTATCACCTTATACATCACATTACAACACAAAATAGGCCAATATTCAAAAAAGTGGATGAACATTATACTTAGGAATCAAGGTGATCAAGGCGACCCTAAGCTGCTTAAGGATCCTCCGCAATTGAAAGAACTCCAGAACAATTGCAATGAGCTGCTCACCAGCAATAAGGCTAAGCTACTTTGAAGAACCTGAAAGAGTAACCATCCGAACCTGGTGTCTTATCCTTAGCAATATCAAAGAAAATAGACTTGATTTCAGCACGATTAACAAGCTGAATCATTCTATGTCCCTCCTTCTTTATGACTACATACCATGTCCATGGTCGAAAGTGATCTATGTGAACAACCACCCACCGACACTCACCTTATGTAATCTCTCATAAAATCTAACAAACTCATCTCGGATATCTTGAGGAGAGGTAAGAAGCTGCCTCCATGAATTATTAATTTGAAATACCCTTAGAGGTGTTATCCTCACTGCTATCTTTCGAAAAAAAATGGTTTCGTACACTGATCGCCTCCTTTCATTCATTGCAATTTAGAGCGTTGTTGAAGCATAAGTCGCTCCGTCCCAGTTGCCTTAGCTACCACTTGCTTGCAAACTCGTCCTAGCTAAATAAGAATAGGTAGTATTGTGAATACATCAAATGCTCCTGCTCAATAGCCAGGAATTCCATCTCCAATTTGACATTAGCAACAAGATCGCCCTTCTCCTTTCTCATATGTCTGATAACAGGTTGTAATAGCTTAAGCATCTCCGTTACCAAATACATTGCAGTACCATATATAGTGTTCAACCATAGAACCTCCACCTTAGAGAGAAATCCGTTAGCATGAACTAAGTAATTATCAAATCAAAATATTGTGGCATCTAGCTAAATAGTGCTACATTGTAGAACAACACTGATGATCCGACGTTTTGTGTGGTACTCAAGATAGTCCAAATTTTCAGTTTTAGGCCTTTTTTTTTCAAGGAACTAAAATAATTTTTCATACATTCTATACTTATTATTTAGCTTGAGATCCACCATACAAATGTTAGGATTTAGAGCTATTTTTGGATCAAGTTTACTGGAATTATGAGATAGTCCGAATTTTAGCAGTTTCAGGCCTATTTTTTGAGCGGGTTTACTTTTTTTTTGAACATTTTGTAGTGATTATTTAGTTTAAAAAATTATCACGAATGCTAGGGTCTAGGGTTACTTTTGGATCAAGTTTTATGGAATTATGAGATAACTAAAGTTTTAGCAGTTTCGGGCCTTTTTTTTAAGCAATTTTATTTCGCTTTCATATGTTTTGTAGTTATTATTTAGTTTAAAAAAATTACCATATGAATGCTAGGGTTTAGGCCTACTTTTGGGTCAAGTTTTGTGGAATTTTAAGATAGTCTAAATTTTTGCATTTTCAGGCTTTTTTTTCAAGTAAGTTTATTTCTTTTTATACATTCTATAGTTTTTATTTAGCTCACTAAAAGACAACAGGGTATCAGAGACGGAAGATTCAGTCTCTGAAACTAGGATATCTTTCGCTGAAAATAAAGAGACGAAAAATTCTGTGGTCGCACTTCGTAGTTGAAAGCCCGGTAAATATTAGAGACGAAAATTTTCGTCTCTAATTTGGAGACTGAATATTTCCGTCTCTGATTCTATCGACAAGCAACAACAAAGATTTCGTAGATAATCCGTCTCTAATTCCGTCGATAAAGAGAAAACTTTCTATCTCTAATTCATCTCTATTTTCGTAGATAATCCGTCTCTGATTCAGTCGATAAAAGGAGATACTTTCCATCTCTGAAGATAAAGTTTTTATTTGTGAAATCTGTCTCTATTCTGTCTCTAACTCCCAAAATGTTCTGTGTAACTCCTTGCAAATTTCTGTCTCTGATTGTGTCTCTAACCTCCCAAAATTTTTCGTCTCTAATCCGTCTCTAATGTTTTGTTTTTGTTTTGACTAATTTTTAATTCGGTACCCAAATTAATATCCTTCTCATTATGCCACACAAATACATTCAATCAATACCAAAATCTCAATTTTCCAAACAACAATAATAAATAATAAGAAAAAGATGCTCATAATACAACCAACATAACATATCTTCTAAACACCACCAAAATACATCAATGTCTGAAATCCCAAACCAACAAAAGTAAGTCAAAATACAACTCAAATCAACACAAATTAAGCCATAACAACCAACAGAAAAAGAAACTAATGATATTCCCTGGAATGTTGTTGCTCCTGCTGTCCAACCCACCAGCAAATTGGTTGGTGTATGAACGAATCAATTCTTGTAGGCCTGTCTCCCTCTTTCGAGCTTCTTCAAGAGCAGTTTGAAGCAATTTTCTATTTTTTTTCTCGTTTTGAAAATTCTTCTTGCATCTTTGTAGCATTAGAGCGCATATCCTCCACAGGTTTTGTTAACTCATCAAGCTTCTCCTCAGATGCTCTAAGAGTAGAACTGACTGAACTTGCACTTGTAGATGACGAGCTATTTCCAAATCCATATAAGCGCCCTTTTAGAAAGACCTCCAGTTATATCATACCAAGTTGAAAGATCGAATGAAGATTAGGACGAAACATTAGTACAACCCGTTTCTCAAAGGTATTCTTCCTGTGCAAATACAGTAGATACAAAGGAAAATTTATGTAATAAAAATCCAATAAAATTTCTCTATATATACCAACCAATATTTAAATACCAATGACAACTTATACTTACACTAATTCTTTTGGATTTGTTCTCGATGAACTCTCCAATTCCTTTGCTTTTTCTATGGCATCTTTGAAGTAACTCAAGATCAATCACTTCTCTTCCAAATCCATCACCATTATTCTGTAACGAGATGTTTCTACATTAGGAGCGCTTGAAGAACCCCCCACATTATCTCTTGAATTCAAGGATTCACCATATACATATTAGATATTATACCCTTGAGTAAATCCAATTTTTTACTGTGTGTATATGGGCATCACTCCGGTTCAAAAACTTTGTATTGCCTCATTTAGAGCATGGACATTTGATTTGTCCATGACTCACAAATCTTGGTTATCAAAGGCAAAGTTCAAGAACCCCGATCAACCCTTGTTACGAATTCATCTAACAGAAAACCATTATCATCCAAGCGCCTCCACATCCAACTACGGTCAATATTCATGATTCTGCAATTTTTTGCGATTTTAGGTATACATTTACTTGATAAAAACATTTAACTAGTTAGGAATAAAATAAATTTGGAAGTTGTTCTAAATATAAGCTACGAAAAAACTTATTGATAGGCTCCAAATGAAAGGAAACATGTCATCGATCTAATTAATATGAAAGAAGGCAGTAAACCTAAACATATCAAATCATACTAGCTAATGCAAATTATTCAATGAAATAACATAATCAAGCCATTCAATCTGCAAAAACTCAACATGCTCAAATAATTGATTTAATATTCAATATAAACATGCATAATTGAATATAATAGGATAAGTTATCAAATAGAAAATTTTAAGAGATACTTATAGATAAGAACAATTTGTTCTTTAGCAATTCTTTCCCCACGCACCTCTACAATCATATATCTTAGAATAACTAGAATCTGCAACATGTGAAAAAGATTTCACTTACTTATTCACATAATTAATAAAAAAGAGATTGAGTAAAGAAATAGGAAAGAACGAATAAATGAGAGATAGGGAAAGGAGTCTAGATAAAAAAAAAATAAAAATAGTTATAGGAAATTGGGATTGATGTACATGTCACAACACATACGAGAAAGAAAAAGCCATTTAATGATAAATAATTTACAGCCCTATAATTAAGCCATTTAATGACAAAAAGCCATGTAGTACATGTCTTTTTCTTTTTTTTCTCTCTCTTTTCTTCTGATTTCATATCCTTTTTATTTTGCAAAATATTTGGACTATTAGATTACAACCATCTCCAAAATTGACAGTAGCTAAATATTATTTTCATTTGATATATTACACTAACAACATTTTTTTCATTATTACATGACTCATTTTTCTGTTGCATTTTTGGATTAATTTTCATTACACTTCTCCACATTCATCCCATCAATCAAAATTTAGATAAATTAATATGACCAAATTAGTCAAAAATAAAGTAAAACAAGAGTCTGCTTAAAGATAGAATTATTAATTCAAGTGGGCTAATAACTAATAATTAATAATCCATTGTTTCAATCACATTTTTTCAGATTTTGTTTACCAAATATGACATAGATTGGAACACTTGGATTGTTTTATGAAAACTCCTCCCGTCATATTCTAGTTTCACGTTAAAATCCTTGCTTCAAGATACAGGATTCCACTAGTTATATACTACTGGAAAAGGGGGCTGAGCAACATACATCACTAGCATTCAACTGACAGTGTGTGAAATATCTCAAATACTCTACTAAACCTTCCACTTTACATAGATTACTCTCTCTCTCTCTCTCACTAAAACACACACATCAGAAAGAAAAACAAGGATTACAGTGGATTTGGCTTTTATTCAGTACCTAAGTTGATGATAGAGGTGGGAGGTGTTCGAATTAGAGTGTTTTTTCACAATGATTGAACGAGAAGCTGATTAAATCACAGAAACGAAGTAAAAGCCCCAAATCAACAAACAAAAAAACAAAACATGGCAAAAAAAAAAAAAAAAAATCATGAAAAACACAAACCTAGAAACCCTTCAAAATTGAGAACTCCACTTCGATAGGAAAATACAGACGAAGATCGCCCTCCGTTCCTGCTCTCAAACGTCTGGTGAATTTTCAACAAAAAATTAAAAATAATTTTGCATCGATTGGAAGAAAAAAAGGTGGGTTTTGTTTGCCCATCGATGAGAGGAGAAGGGGGTGGGATGGATGAAAAGGGGTTGGTAAAAACGTGCAGGGGAGAGGATGAAAAGGGGGTTTTGTTTCTAGTACTTTCATAGTTTTAAATAGTATTTGTTTTTATAATTATTTAATCAGTTTTTTCAGTATGTTTTTCTAGTATTTTATAGTTTATTGAGTTAAATACAGTTATCATCCATGAAGTATTCACCCTATATTTAATTATCCATTTGAAGTATTAAAACTTTCAAAAAACTCCCTGACCTTTGTTTTTAAAGTTTGAAATGCACATTTTACCCTTAATACATACATATATATAAATATATATATATATATATATTACTTAAATAATATACAATTAATAAAAAAAAGGGCTGATAAACTAATAAAAATTAAAAATCAATATATATTTTTATCATATATATGATAATTATGTCAATATGGTAATTTTATGCATGTATAAATTTATTTTTAAACTTGGTTTGACAAAACAAATAAATTAAAATAAAATGTCTCAAGTACTTTAGGATCACAAAATAAAAAAGAGTTCGATGAACAAGTGAAATTAGATTAGACAAATAGTGATTTTGATATTTTAAAATTACTTTACTTTTTCATTTTAAAAAAATCAATTTTTGTAAGGGTAAAATGGGCATTTCAAACTTTAAAAACAAGGTCAGGAAGGGTTCTTAAAAGTTTTAATACTTCAGGGGGATAATTGATGTAGTGTGAATACTTCAGGGGGTAACTGTATTGACCCTAGTTTTTTAGTACTAATTGAAAATCAAATATTTCAAATACATATTTAGATAAAAGTATTGTTCATTGTCATAATTTTTTAAAAATTAATTAATAATTGAATTAAGAATTACTTATGTTGTCTGAGTTTTTTTTTTTTTAGATTTTAGTTATATTTTTAGATAGTGTTTTTTTTTACAATTAAAATAATTTTTTTCAATCCTTAATAATTGAAATTGACATATTTAAAAATTATATTAATATAATATAATTTAACATTTAATAATAACATTTTTCAATTTAATTAATATCTGAATAAATTTAAACAATTTGCTTACTTTTGTATTAAAATTTGAAATCTTGACTTTAGCCGGAAGATTTCCGTCTTTAATTAAAATAAATAAATTTAAAGCTTCAAAGACGGAACAACGACGGCAATTAAAAGAAATTAAATATCAAGTCATTTTAATATCTAACAGGCAGAAAGAGACGGAAATAGAGACGGACATTTTAATCCTAATATTATAAAGTGGATGAAGAATCCGTCGCTAAATCTGTCTCTGATTTAAACTTTATTAATAATTTACGAAAAATTAATTTCCGTCTCTATTAGAGACGGAAAGCATCCATCTCTAATTTTTCGTCTCTGACACAGCAAATACATATTTATTAAATTGGAGAGCACATAATTGGTGTCTTAATTTTTTTTGGTCTGTCAATTTTTTTATTTTTAAATTATTTTTTTTCTTTCCTCAACTTCCAACTCCCTCTCCCCTCCCTCTCCCTCTCCTCACTACTTTCTCAATAACTTCCCACAATTTTTATTATTTTGTTATTTACTTAACTAATATATATATATATATATATATATATATTAAAAATATCAATTATATTATTTAAATTTTAAATTAATTACCCACACATAGAGTGTGTACAAATTACTAGTATATATAATTAAGTATTTAGCCAATAGTCCAGATGAAATGGAGTAAATTAACTATAATAGTAATTAAATCTAAACAATTAGTAATAACTATCCAACTATAGCATTCCTAAATCAAAATGTGATATTTAATTCAAGAATAGTTTAACTAGTCAAACTCATAAAATTTTTCGATTAAATAGTAGATCAGTCAATATAAACTACATTTAGTAAATGGACTAATTAAAATAATTAATTATGAATTATATAATTAAAAACAAACTTCCTTACCTCAAATTTTCTGTTCATCTTTGTCTAGAGAGAGAGTGTTTTTTTTTTTTTTTTGAACAGGAAAAGGAAATATATATTACTTCATAATAATATTAATTACAATGTCATGTGCAAAAGGTGGAACAAACAAAAAGATCTGCATAGGACTTCTATTAATAGTTGCATTACGAGCAAAAATATCAGCAGCAAAATTTGCCTCCCTATAGCAAAAAGATATTGATAGAGCTTCAAAATCGCCATCAGTTCTTTACAATCCCTAAGCAAAGGATGAGGGCCTTCGAAAATCTGTCCATCCTGCTAGAAGAAGTAACAGAAATTTTGAATCAGTTTCAATGATCAAACGTCTGATATTATGAGATTTGCAACCTCTAAGCCATTTCGTAAAGCCCAACATTCAGCCATACTGTTTGTGTTTATACCAATATATGCAAAGAAAGCAACCACAAACCTGGAAGAAGAGTATTTAATAATACCTGCACATGCAGATAGCCCCGGATTTCCCATTGATGAGCCATCAATATTCAGTTTGAACCAGTTAGAAAGTGGAGGGGACCATCACATAATAATATTTTTCGCAGTTTTGCAGTCAGCTTGTGTAAAATTTCTTATGTCATTTGATAACTGGTTTGCAGACTCCAAATATGATAGACATTTATAGTTGTTTGTTTAAATATGGCAGAGTTACGTGATTTCCAAATTAACCACAGAGTGTTTGCAAGAAGTGTTTGTCTAATCTTATTAAATCTTAATTTATGTAGAATAATCAAAATATTGGTATGTTTTAGTTCCTTTACCTCATGAAGCACACAGTTTGTAATAGGTGAGAAACAAGGACAATCCACAAAGGTATGAGCAATATCCTCCCAGTCATTCTTACACAAAGCACACCTTGGTGAAATTAATTTTTTCCCCAGATAGAGAAAGATGACGTGGGTAAGCAATGATGGCTTAATAGCCAAATGAAAAACCTCACTTTCGGTAATACCTTAAGTTTATAAAGACTTTTCCAGGGTATGGTGAAGTAGAAGTATTGTCATGAAATCTGAATAACCATTCATATGCACTTTTTATAGTGGACTTACCTGTTTTCTCCCAATTCCAGACACATGTATCAGACTGGGTTGTAGAAGGAATAGGTGTCGACAGCATACGATCTTTAATATGCATTGGTATGAAAGGATCCACCAAATTGAGCTGCCAATTTTTATCAGCAGCAATAATATCAGACACTCTTAGTTGCTGGAGATGCGTTGGAAGTTTCCCTACCTGAGACTTGATATTATAATCAACTAACCATAGATCATCCCAGAAATTAATATTCTTACCATCTCCAAGTACCAACAGATAGATCGCTCAATAAAAGGTATAATTTTTTTAATATTTTTTCCAAATATAGCTGTGATGAGATTTATGACTAGCTTCAATAAAACTTTGTGTGCTGAAGTATTTGGCCTTAAAAACAAAATAACACAAGAATTTGCCTTTCAGCCAGAATCTCCATCCTAGTCTCATTAAACAAGCTTTATTTAAGAGCTCAAGGTTTCGAATACCCAATCCTCCCATAATAGTTGGAGAGCAAACTGTTTCCATAACCTGCTTTTGTTTCATTCGCCTTTGCATTCCATAAAAATCTCTTACATCTTTGATTTATAGTATTAATGACACCATTTGGAACTTTAAAAATATTCATATGATATAGCGGTATAGTATTTAAAACAAATCTTAGTAACGTAGTACGTCCAGCATACGATATAAATTTATTATACCAAACTGAAATCTTATTCTCAACCCTTGCAATTATAGGATAAAAGTCCTCTCTAGACATCCTTTTCATAACATATGGTAGACCTAAATATTTATCATGATGAGCACCATAGTTAATGTGCAAAATATCCTTTATATCCCGTTTTAAACAACTCGGAGAATTTGGTGATAAAATAAATTTTGATTTTTCCCAACACACCGTTTGACCTGATATCATAGCGTATTTCTCCAAAAGTGTCTATACATATATTAATGAGTTATGATTTGCCTTACAAAAGATGATACAATCATCCGCAAAACAAAGTATTGGAATTTTAGGACTTTTTTACTAGATTGCATAGCATCAAAAATCAAGTTATTACTATCATAAATGATTTTTTTGTATAAGGGGTTCAAGACATAAAATAAATAGATAAGGAGATATTGGATCACCCTGACGAAGACCACGACTCGGGGTCCAGGCCTAAGATTCAATACCATTAACTCTTACAGAAAAAGTCACCGAAGTAATATATTTTAAGATCCAGTTTACAAACTCAATTGGGAAATTATATTTAATAAGAATTAAACGTAGCAAAGTCCAATCTATTTTATCATATGCTTTCTCAAGATCTAATTTTAAGGCTAAAAAGCATTGCTTACATCTCTTTGATTTCATTGAATGCAACATTTCATGTGCCATTAAAATATTGTCTGAGATGCTACGCAATTGAACAAAAGCATTTTGATTTGGAGAAATAAGTGTAGAAATAAACGGTTTCATGCGAGCAACAAGTATATTGAAAATTATTTTATAGACAGTATTACATAAACTAATAGGTCTAAAATGATTTAAAGTGGTAGGATTTATTCTTTTTGGAATTACAACCAAATTTGTATGATTTAATTTAGGAGGCATAATACCTTTTTCAAAAAACTGCCTCACAATCTGATTTTTTACGATGGACCAATATTTGTAAAAAAATTCCGAGTTCAATCCATCAGGTCCAGGTGCTTATTCTGGCCAATTTTACAAAGGCAGGCAAAAATTTCCTCTTCCGAAACTGGTTTAGTAAGGGATTGATGTTGAGTAGTTTCTATTTGAGGTAGTGGCCCATCAAAAATTCACAATCAGCATAATTAAATGTAGAGGGGTTAGGAGCTGTAGAAAATTGTTGAAAATGAGTCTTAAAAAGGTTTACAATTTCTCGAGAATCATGAATCCACTCATTATTGTCATTCTTCACGCCTTGAAAAATTTCGTCGACGAGAATGAAGCATACGCATGAAAATATTTAGTATTTAAATCTCTAAACTTATGCCAATGAGCTTTTGCACGTTGCTGCCAATAAGTTCTTACACATTAGTAATTGCTTAAGCTGATAGTTTAAATCTTTTTAATGTAAAATAAGATGATCCATTGGTGAGGGAGTCATCTGTAATTTTATGTTTTCAATTTGCGTCCTCCAGAGAGAGAGTTGCAATTTGCAATTGTGTGCTTGTGTGAATGTGTCAAGTAAGCCACATATATGTATATATTAAGGGGGTGGGGGGTGGGGGTGGGGTGGGGTGAAGGGGAGTTGGCATCCATTTGTCAATTCCCCTTATCCTATGTATATATAGTTTTTTTTAATCTTTTTTAAAAATTACTATTACGTTCTACCTAATTCTTAATTAATATAATTTGCTCTCAAATATTATATCAAGTTCTTATTTGCTCCATTCAAATTTTAATATATTCAAATTTCAACCTATAATAAAATTTAATTTTCTTAATAATTATCAATTAATCTCTCAATTATTTAATAAAATTCTATGGACGTTACAATCCAACTTGGCGATCGTCAGAGTCTGCAAGGGGGGATGCAAACGAACGATGGTAGAGGGGGAGTCACTTGATCGTGTAAGCAAAAGGAATGAGAGAATGATGAAAATATGGAGTAAAATACGAAAAAGTAGATGAAACTCGAGCAGTGGAGTTTACCGAAGGTTCAGGGACCAAGTACTAACTTCACCTTCTGCGTTGGTGTGAAATTAGGCTGAGACGAAAGAAGAACCCTGAGAATGGAGAGAAGTTGGCTTACTGGGAAAGGAAAGTGTTTTATGACAAAAATCAATTTTCCCCCCTTAAGGAGTGACGTGAAGTTTTGTCTATAGTTGGGGGGTAATTTTGTCAAAATACAATATAATCCCACCTGTGAAACAGAGAAGTAAACGTGCTATTAACCTAAGCAATGTACAATCCTAAACTTAACCAAAGAAAAGTAAACAGTTACCCAAGAATGAAATCCCAACTAGTACCATCCATAATCCAAAATTTTTTTAGGCCCCTACAAATCCTATATAGAGTAGTAAACATAGCCTTGGTGTTTGGTTATGGAGAAGAAATAAAACTGGATGTATATAAAATTTCTACAGAGTTCAATTTTATTGTCGTTCAAAATTTATAGAAAAGTGAATGTATCAGACAAAAAAAAAAACGTACATATTTTATTTTAATTTACTCTATTACCATTATAGAGAATTTTCTCCAAATCTGTTATCATTCCTATTGATAATACGGGTTCATAATCTTTTAAAAAATAACTAAATCACCAACAAAAGTGTTGATGTTTGAATACAATTTCTTCTTTGAGGGCATTGTTAGTAATTTTTATTTTTGGTAGATTGAATAGTTAGAATAAATGAACAATACTTATTTTAATGAATATTTATATTAATAAAGTATTCTTGTTCTTGTTTGATTAATATTTTTTATTAAAATACATTCTTGTTTTTGTTTGATGAATATTTTATTAATAAGATTTTAAAAATTTTCATATATTAAAAATTATTTTAGTATAATATTAACTTTTTTATTTTCTAATACAAAATAAAGAGAAACGATTAATCAGTAAATTTATAATTAGTTTTTTTCTCTCAATCTATTTTTCTCGTACCTAACAAAGAGAAATATTTGATTTTTGCTCCTCTTTCAATTGTACAAACTAAATTGAAGAAAAACTATTATTCTTTCTTTCTCTTTCCCTCCCCTTCTCTTTCACTTTTTTTTTTTTTTCCCTCTCACTTGAACCAAACGACCCCTTGGAGTAAAGACATATCATAAAAGAAAAAGAAAAAGAAATACTTGTGATAAATATGAGGTGAAAATTCCGATTTATAACCAAAAAAACAAAGAAATTATGAGCATCGGACCACTGGAAAATGTACCCAATTTAGCATAACATCAAGGCCATGTTTGAATCTGATGTAGACAAAGAACATAATTTCCTTCAGTCATAAATACTTTGAACATAATTAAGTAACCCTATCGCATTTATGATAACAAGTGTGTAATCAAATTTATAATTTGGGCTTTAGTACGATGTCGTCCTCCTTCAACATATTGTTGGATGAAATTTCTCTGGTGTCCTTCCACTTTTATCCATTCACCATTATAACCATTTATGTGTTAATCGGATTTAAATTTTGATACCATAAAAGATAAAGAACTCTGATGGAATTTGCGTTCTGTTGATAATATATGCAATGCAAGTTTATAATTCCAATTATGGATGCTAAAAACTTATTTTTAGGAATAAATAAAACCTTTCATAGTTCAAAGTAAAATGGAAAATCAAAGCTATCCAAGAATGTGCTAGCATGTATCAGAGGACCTGGTGTCTGAGCTTAAAACACTAGACATAAGAAAACAGTTGTGGACTAAAGCAAGCTCCGGCTTCATACGGTTCGAAAATTACTATTGTACCATGACTAAGTATAGGTAATGTTCGTCCTGACAACGCCTCTTGGACAAAGAAACTGAATACCCTTCATTCACTTTCTTCCTCGCTTTCCTCCAAGTATAGATGGTTCATGTTTCTTTCTAGTGGAGGAAGTCCATCTTCAGAACCGCTGGATAATCCATCATTCTCGTTGTTAGGTTCGGATCGTTCTCCTGAAGGCAGAAAGTTCGATTAATTTTCCTTCGATTTGATTCAGCCAATGCGTACTTTTGCATGAAGTAAATATGTGATTTTTCTCATTCTAAATGACAGAAGCCAAAATCTAAAAATCCAGAACAGGAAAGTACTGAAAGCAAGAGAAAAGGTAAAACACACAATCTTGACTATAGTCGAGACTACCTTTTCCATCACCACATGAATCAGAAGTATGCGAGGTCTGCTGCGAAAGCCACTCATTTTGGACGGAGATCATGTCAGTGCCATTCTTGCATTCAGAGTATGCCTTAAGGATTTCCCTGTATTCATTAATTTGTCAAAGAGTTCATTTTGCAAGTTCAGGAAGATTGTGCATAGTCGATTAGCATAATAGCCCAAATACTGGCAATAACAGTATTCATATGTAACTTGTTGGACAGAACAACTTTTACCTATTAAGAGACAAGAATGCATGACCCCACTTGAATTTGCTGAGCAATAGATTTCCTGTTTCTTCCTCTCCACTGGTCAGAGGAAAGAATGAAATATCACAAGACGATTGAACGAACTATTACAAGATAAATCATGTAGATCCAGTAAACAACTTTGACTAAAGTTGAACTAAAGAGATTGGCCATCCAATAATGTCATAGTAGAATCTGAAATTAGCATACGTTGTAACTGTGGGCCAACTTCAAATACATTCAGAGAATAAGAAAATGAAGAATGTACTTTTGTGTATCTGCACCTTATTGGAATTAGTACGATTTAAGAAATGCCTGGATTTCTTTAGGAAAAAGATATCTGAATTTAATGCTAAACAGACTCAGCAACATAAAATTCAAAATGTGAATCTAATACAAAACTGAAGATATTACAGAAAAGATGGCTTTTGATATGATTTTGTAATTCAAATAATTCTAGCGGTGTTCACCAGAGAGTCAACACAGCAATCAGTACAAATTCTAACCGTGAAATAGAGATGAAGCTATCGCTGCATGAAAAGTTCAAGTTCAATACCATATGATCAAAGCTGCAGCTAGTGCCTCAACACATGAAAGCTCACAGGGTCGACCATAGTTGACTGGATTTGCTGCTACCAACCAAGGTACTGCAATTCCATTTGCATGCATGAGTCTCAACCACAACACAAAGATCATAAACCTTTTATTTGCAGTAGCAAGACTAGGTTCTCCAATTTGCAATTTTCCGTACAAGAAATTAACTCAACATACTGAACACAAGAAACTTAATACATTAATGAGATTGCAAGTCCTTGCTAAAAACATAGCAGTTAGAAATCCATACAAAGACGAGGAGCAGCACAGCGCAGCTTGGTAAAAGGCACATCATCTAGACGTGCCCATGAGCAATCGACGACCCTAAACCTCTCCTTTTGATTAACTCAAGATCCTCTTGAGAGACACATTGTGTCCCAGTGGGGCTGAAACATGGAAATTGTACCATAAGCAAACCCAATCATGTATATTTACCAGAAAGCACAACAAACCCAGCAGAAATCGTGTCAACCATTCAGGAATACATTAGGAGGAACATTAAGTGTGGGTCAAATCCAATTAGCACACCATCCTCTAATATTGTTATTTAGTTTAAGATCTGAGCTTAAACTAATTTTAAGATGGTAAAGGCAATCAGTGTAATCAATTAGTACCTATCAAACGAGATCAAGAATTGAAGAAGAAATAGTATCACATACAAATGAAATCAAAATATCATCAGAAGTGTAGCTAACTGACACTGACAGTGTAATTACCTCAAAACGATTCCCCCAAATCCACTACCAACCCGCAATTCCTGAAAAATTTTGTTAAAAAATTGTATTAGTGAAGTCCGATAAACTCCAGATAAAAGAAACATTGTTTCCTCATACAAGCCATAAGGATGGTTAAGTTAACATTTTGTTTATACAATAAAATATTGAAGTCAGGGGCCAGATGCTTTCTTTCAACAATCCAAATCTTGCAAGCTTGCGTCCAGTGCACCTCTTTGCATCACATTGGCCAAAATCCTGAATTCACAGAAAATTTAATAAATTTGGAATGACAAAACCAATGCAAAACCAAAACAGAATTCCATTTGAAGTCAAGTCTTATAAAGTACCTCCATCAAGGAAATAAATAAATATATAGAGTTGCCATTCTTCAAAACAGAACTATTTTGAGCCATCATAACACGAGTTGCGGGTCACATGGATGTCAGGAATGGATAAACAGACAAAGGGACTGGAAATTTTATTTGTCAAACAGGGATCATTTTGACAGCAAGGAATTTGGAATCGATTTGGTATACCATAGATTACATCTGTTTTGCATCAATGTTCCACAAACACCAATGTCATGATGCCGAATGGAGGAGAAAATCCCCCAATAATCCCATAAGAAGCATTCACAAGTTGCCTAATTAAAGATCATAGTCAATTATGCCAGATCACAAATTAGTTCCAACTGCTGAAAAAAATTCATGTTCACACAATTAAACAAGCAAACGCATACCCACATGGCGAGCTGAATGGAAGGACCTCTTCGCTCCTCTTCCTCCCCAGCTGCTGTCAAAACGATGTCAACAAAGCCTTTTCCCCTCAATACCATAATATAACTCAATCCATCCACTTGCTAAAACTACTTTCTCTAACACAATTCATCAAACACCTCGACTGCATAATTGAAAATAACACACGCACACAAAACGCCGGCGTATGTAATTCACCTGGTTCAGTTGGCAAAGAATCATCATCCCCATCCCTGAATTAGCCACTCAATTAAAGCGCAGGAACGATGAAAAATATGTAGTTTGTGCAATTGTAAAGCTGGAATAGTTGAAAAAGATAGGTGCGTGCCTTTGATGATGATGAGATTGTCCGTGCGAGTGGTGGCGGCGATTGTCTTTGCCGTAGCGCCTCTGCTTCTGCTTGTTGTTGTGACCCATGTTCTCCCTTCTTGGTTTCCCTCAGCCTTTGATCAAGAAAATTGCAGTGGGAATCATGTGTGAATTTACATATATATAGTAAAGGCAAATTCCAGTGCTTTTTCTAATTGTCTAATAAATTATAAACATCTTGTTTAAAGGAAAAAGCGCCAAATATATTTTTCATTACTAAAGTATATATCTTTATCAATTATCCCCTATACTAAAAACATCTTCAGTTATCCTCTTATTTTTTGTGATAATATTTTAAATAAATAAAAATAGACAAAAATACCCTCTAGCGTTATTAATAATAGGATAAAAATAACAATTTTGTTTTTAAGTTTAATTAATATTCTCCCAATTAAAAAAATATCTTTTAATTATAATGAAGAAATAGAAAATTAGTACATGAAATAGTTTGAAACTTTGAATGTTATTATATTTTACAAACTCAAATTTAAGTAATGAATGAGTACAGAAAATACGCAAAACAATTTCATAAGAATATTTTATTAATCTGATAATAAAATTAAGTTATTATTATTTATTTTAGATAAAAATGAGTAATTAAATGATTTTTTAAATATATTTTATTTAAAGAACATGATAAACATTTATATTTATTCTTTTTTTCTAAAAAATTTAATTTTTGATTAAGCATATATATTTGTCAATTTTTTTTTAAAAAACATATATGAATTGTTGGTTATATTATATTTGTTGTGTAGACAAATAAATAAAAAAAAGTGTATCTATATATATATAAATTTATACTCCACTTGTAATTTAAATTTTTCTTTATTAAAAATTTAATTAAAGAATAATTTGATGATGATTTAGTATGCAAAATACTAAAATATATATATATATATATATATATATATATATATATATATATATTAAAAAAGGGATAATTGCAAAAAAAAAAACCCAATGTGGTTTTATTTATCTGCAAAAAAACCCTATAGACAAATTAATTTTGCACTCAATCAAATAATGACAAATGTCATATAATATATTATTTATCAATTATAATATGTTCTACTTATATTTTAAAATTTACTAAATTTATTTCAAGTATAAATAGTCAATCTAATTGATATTTTAATATATATTTTATCATCAAATCAACGGCCGACAAGTGTCAAAATGAAATATTTCGGCCAATCAAATAACGCTTCGCAGTCAAAGATTCCAGCCAATCAGACCGCGCCACGTGGCAATTGCATGTACGCTCCAATCAAATCAAGACAAGTATTGGTTATATTTATCTCTTTATAAAATGCAAATATTAAAGAGATAATGTCAAATTGACCAATCATATTATTCCAAATATATGATATATTTATTTTTTTTGAATTAAATTATAAAGAGATAATACAAAAGGTGTTCAAGTAGATCACAACTCTACCTCTTTGACACCTATATAAAGGGGTTCTTACACCTCATTTGATACACAAAGCTCGAGAACGAAGAGCACAATTGAGAAAATTGCAAATAATTCTCTCTACACGGTTCTTCAAAGCTCAAGAATATTCAAAGGCGTTCAAGGTAAAGATCGAGTCTTTCGTCAAAGGTGCGCCATAAATTATAGCGTTTAATTCGGAATTATATGCACAAAATCCTCGAATTAACGTTATAAATATCCAAATATCATCTCAAGAATATCTAAGTGGCAAATCCACTTTCAAATCATCAAATTCCAGTCAAGACTATAGCGTTTAATTCGGGATTATTGGCGAAAGCCCTCGAATTAACGTTATAGAAATTCAAATTCAAGTCCAAAGGAGATCTACGCGGAGATTACCCTTTGAATTAGTCAAATTTGTCAAATATATAGTTTGGAGGGAATAATCAAGGGATAGAATAGAGATTGTACTCACATTGATATTTTAATTCAAATATTTTTATTTATGATAATTTATTTGTGTTTTAATTTTTCAAACACGATAAAATTAGCACTCAGAAATTTTGGCTCGCCCAGTGGGACTGCTCTACCCTTCATCTCTTCCCTTGAGCAAAGAAGAAAAAGCATTCAAATGGATACTCAAGGAAAAGCTATGAAGTCAGTGAATTCCAAACTCACTATATCAAAGTCTTAGAGCTCAAGTACCAAGAGTGTCGGTATTACTACAAGGAGCATGTCGAAGAAGCTAAAAAAATCTTCTCAAAATGTCTCCTCTCGTTGAGTACGTCGAGAAGAACCTGCACTCACCTAGCTACGCAGGCGAAAGTGATGCAAATAAGTCCCCCCCCCCCCGTCCTCTCCTCACTCCGTGTCTAGCTATTCTTTCACAACAAACGTGGCTCCAGTTATGGTGACAAATGCTACAACCATAGAGGAACAACTTGCAAGTCTGACAAGAGCCATTGAAGGACTTACCAAGCACGTCCAAGAGCAAGATGCACAAATTGCTTGGTTGATCAACAAGGCAGATAATGTTGATGCAAGTCATATTATGGGGAAACAAGTTGAGGCTCATGATGAAGTGGAAGCACTGCAAATCAACATTATACTGAAAAGGATAAGTACGCAAAGGAGCTTCAAATTTCTTCTGACGGATTGATTCCCGTGGACCAACTAAAAGAATTCATTGAAGGAACCATCAGAAGCAAGATCGTGGGAAGCTCAAAGTCATCCCTTACTTACTCCAAGCCACACACTGCAAGGAAGAATGGCTTGAAGATGCCAATGGGTTATCAACCACCAAAGTTTCAGCAATTTGATGGTAAAGGCAACCCTAAGCAGCACGTGGCTCATTTCGTTGAAACGTGCAACAACGCGGGAACTTATGGTGATCATTTGGTCAAGCAGTTTGTTCGATCACTGAAAGGCAATGCATTTGATTGGTACACTGACTTGGAGGCCGGCTCAATTGATGGAGGGAAATAATTAGAGCAAGAATTTTCCAATCTCTTCTACGACACTCGACGAACTGTCAACATGGTTGAGCTTACAAATTCTCGCCAATGGAAAGAAGAGCCAGTCATTGATTATATCAATAGGCGGAGAAATCTAAGTCTTAATTGCAAAGATCGACTATCTGAAGCCTCTGCCATCGAGATGTTATTCAAGGAATGCATTGGCGACTTCGCTATATCCTCCAAGGAATCTTGCCCAGATCCTTTGAAGAATTGGCCACTCCAGCACATGATATGGAGTTGAGTATGATAGCAAGTGGAGTTGAAGGGCCACCTGTCCAGGAGCTTCGCAGAAACAAGGAGAAACAAGAAGTGAAGAAAGGGGCAAACTCTTTTCAAAAGCTCCAAGCAAAGAATCAATGGCAGTGAACGTTGCACTATTCAAGCTCAAAAGTACTGCAAAAGACAACGTTGCCCCAAGGAATAATGTTCCTTATGAAAGACCACAGAGGAAACTGAATTTGAAGAAAATGCAAGCAAGAGAATATCCATTTCTTGACTCCGATGTTCCTGGGATATTTGATGACCTGTTGGAGGCTAACCTTATTGATCTGCCAGAAATGAAGCGACCCGAGGAAGCCGAACGAAAGGATGACCAAAATATTACAAATACCATCGCTTAGTTGGACAGCAATACAAGACTGCTTCGTGTTCAAGGACAAGGTTATGCAATTGGCTCACCAAGGTAAGATCTCTCTTGAAGAAGATTCCGCCGTGACAAATGCTATTACAATCGAGAGCGGACATGTCGATGGCAATAAAGATTCATGTAACGCCATGCATGGGGATAACATCACAAGCAATGAGGATACACTGTTCGAAAAGGAGGATTCCTCTGACGCTGATGATTGCATGTCTACAATTACCTTCACTGACGAAGATCTACTTCTTGGGTCTAAACCTCATAATCGTCCTTTGTTCATTGTTGGATATGTATGTGAACAGAAAGTGAATAGAATATTGATTGACAGAGGATCTGCAGTCAATATCTTACCTCTGCGATTTTGAAAGAACTAGAAATCCCTATAGATGAACTCTAACAGCCGCCTCATGATCCAAGGCTTCAATCAAGGAGGACAAAGGGCTATCGGCATTATAAGGATGCAATTGACTATGGAGGACATGGTGTCGAGTGCATTTTTCCATGTCATAGACTCCAAGACTTCCTACAACATGCTTCTTGGTCGTCCCTGGTTACATGAAAATGCAGTGGTTCTATCTACATGGCATCAATATTTTAAATATTGTCGTAATGGTATAGTGAAAAAGGTACTCGGTGACAACAAACCTTTTACTGAAGCTGAGTCACACTTTGCAGATGCCAAGTACTATATTGAGGATGCTGAGAAGGGAAAAGAAGTATTACCCCCTGAAGAGCTAAAGTCATACAAATAATCAAAACACAAGAAAGAATAATTCATCCACCCTAGAAGTTGAATTGTCAAAAGGTCTGACTTTACCATTGACTCAGATTAACATGAAGCAACCATCTAAGCCACCACTTAAGGGATTTGTGCCCTCAACCCAGGAAGAGGAAGGTGGACATGTGGTATTCGCCATAGACGAAAAGGGATTCGATCCTAAAGCCTTCAAGCTCCTTATTAAAGCCGGATACGATCCAAAGAAAAGCTCAGCCTTGGTAAACTTCCTCCTGAAGCTACCGACAAGAAACTCCACGGACTCAACGCTACCCAAAGAATGCTCAAGGAAAAGGGACATGCAATTCAAGATTCTCGAGTAGGTCTGGGTTTTACTCCACCTAAGCCTATTCGCATTGCTATAAAGAGAGTCAATAACAATTATGTTTCTAAAGGGTTTTCTTCAACTGAAGATCATAAGAGGGAAGAAAATTTGAGAGAAATTGTCTTTAACAGACTTGGCCCCCACAGAAAAAAATTGCACGGATTAGCCAACGGATAATCCGTCTTTGATAGGTTGGGTCCATGTAAAAGAGTGAGACATCAAAAGAAATGCGCGTTTAAGGTGGTGGTACGTCCAAAGAAAAACATCAAGTCTTCACATACACAAAAACTTAGAAGCTTGATCCCTTCTAGAATGAAGCGCCAGACAACCTTAACCGTATCATGTGACAGAGTTTTAAAGGCTAAAGTGCAAATCGTGATCTCACATAAGTACAATCTTATGACGAGGACGATAAAAAAAGTGTAGCATCGTCTAATTACATTAGAAATAGTGCTGAAGAAAACATTGCACAAACTTACCACATCACCTTAATTGAAGATTGTGAGATTGAAGAAGAAGACGCCGAAGATGCTCCTGCAGAACTTGAGGAGGGTATTAAAACCACCATCGATGAATTCAAAGAAGTTAATCTAGGCGACATTGAAAACCCTCGATGAAAATACATAAGTGCCTCACTAACTCATGAAGAAGAAGGAACTTATAATGCATTACTCCATGAAATTAAAGATGTATTTGCGTGGTTCTACAAGGAAATGCCCGGATTAGACCCAAAGGTAACTGTACACCACCTGTCAGTAAAGAAAGAAGCTCGCCCTGTCAAACAAGGCCAGCGTAGATTTCGACCTGAGTTAATCCCGTTGATTGAAGACGAAGTGAACAAACTCATTGAAGTCGGTTTTATCCGAGAGGTTAAGTATCCCATGTGGATTTCCAGCATCGACCCTGTAAGAAAGAAGAATGAGCAAATTCGAGTATGTGTTGATTTCAAGGATCTAAATAACGCATGCCCTAAAGATGACTTCCCGTTACCAATTGCTGAACTAATGATAGATACCACTACAGGTCATGAAACTTTATCCTTCATGGATGGATCGTCCGGATACAACCAAATACGTATGGCACCGACAGACGAGGAATTGACGGTATTTCACACTCCTAAGGGTATATTGCTATAAAGTTATGCTTTTTGGGCTAAAGAATGTCGGCGACATATCAAAGGGCAATGCAAAAGATCTTCAATAACATGCTTTATAAGAATTTTGAATGCTACGTTGATGACTTGGTGGTAAAGTCAAAAAAGCGAGAGAATCATTTTCATGACTTGAGGAAGGTGTTTGAACGCTTAAGGAGATATCAGCTAAAGATGAACCCTTCTAAATGTGCGTTTGGAGTTACATCCGGGAAATTTCTTGGGTTCATCGTCCGCCAGCGAGGTATAGAAATTAAGCAAGCAAAGACAGATGCCATCTTGAGAATGCCAGAACCGCGAAACATCCACGAGCTTAAAAGTTTACAAGGAAAGCTAGCATATCTCCGAATGTTTATTTCAAATCTAGCCGATCGTTGTCAACCATTCACTCGTCTGATGAAGAAGACGTACCATTTCAATGGGATGAAGCCTGTGACAAAGCATTTAAAAGCATAAAGTCCTTCTTAATGAAGCCTCCAGTCTTGGTTGCACCTGTTCCAGGACGCCGTTTAATTCTTTACTCTGCTGCTCAGGAACGCTCTGTAGGAATCCTGCCCGCTCAGAAAAATGATGAAGGAAAGGATAATGCTTTGTACTACTTGAGTAGGACGATGACGCCAAATGAGCTCAAATATTCACCTATTGAAAAGTTGTGTCTGACACTCATTTTCTCAATCCAGACTGGGTTGGATCCATAATTGAACACATATCTATGGTAATAATTATTTTAATTTGGATAGTGCTTATACTCTAAATATCAGTAGGTAAAATTTTAATATGAAAAAATGATTCTTTATTCATTAATTTAACATTAGTGAATTTATAAACTTTTACTAATTATCAATACGACTATTTTATACACTCAAATTCAAAATAATTATTTTGTACTTAATTAATTTGCAAAAATTTAATATTAATTTATAAACATTCTAGTTGATTGATATATTTAACAGTAGAGGGTATCAATGTGAATATATCATATTATTAATAGGTAAGGATATTTTTGTTAATAATTTAGGTAAAATTACACTTTTGGTCCTATAACTTTAGGTCATTAGCATTTTTAATCCTATAACTTACTCTATTTACACATTTAGTCATTTTTTTTTATGGATTTAGTCCTGAGCATCTCACATTTGATCCTTTTTTGGCAAAATTTAGTCTTGTATTGATAATTTTTGTCCTTACGCCTCATAGTTATAGGACCAAAAATGATATTTATTATAGTGTGAATGGGACCAAAATTATCAACACAAGACTAAATTTGTCAAAAAAGAACCAAATGTGAGATGCTCAGGACTAAATTCGTCAAAAAAATGACTAAATATGTAAATAAAGTAATTTATAGGACTAAAAATGCTAACGATCTAAAATTACAGGACCAAAAATGTAATTTTGCCAATAATTTATTTAATTTAAGGATTATCTAAATATAAGAAAGTAAATGAAGATTTATTTAGTTTAGCGGTAATTGATGAGGGTAACATACTTCAAGATGCAAAATGTATTTAACCCAAATAAAAAATAATTATGTAACCCCTATAATGAGGTGGAGAAAACAAGAAATCTAAAAACTCCCGAGGGTGAAGAAAGTAAATTATCTATATGGCATATTAATTTATAAAAAAATATAAAAATTTATAAAATATATAAAATTATAATTTATAATTAAAAATAATATTTTAATTAATTCACTATAAAAATTGAATGAAACTTTAACGACGACTAACAAAATTTGCTCATTGTTATATGGACATCAAAATTAGAGATATTTGTAATTTTTAAAACATTTATAATTACATAAAATTTAATAATTTACCCTATATAATAACAGCAATAATGGTCATTATTATATTCTTGCAATTTAGAGTTGTGAAACAAAAATAACATATTTTTCACATAAAATTGATTTTTTTTCAGCATGATATTGTTATTAGATTTAAAAAATATAATGAATTACAATGTAATATAATGCACGAGTGTGTATACGATAAAAAATAAACAATATATTGATTTGTTTACTTAAAATAAATATTTTTAAAATTAAGAATTATAAATACTTATTTTTCATTAATTATCTAAAATATAATAATATTATGTTGAAAAATTAAATTACCAAATACGTATACATTATTATCATTAAAATGATTTAATATAATTATGAACATATCATTTATCAATTACTTTATATTAAACCTATTATGTTTCATTTTATATAATTCAGATTTTAATAATAATAGTAGTAGTAATACACCTAATTAACATATATCTCAATTGTTGGAATAAATTATCAATTAAAAATCCAAAATTATTAATAATTGAATTTCAAATTAAAGTTTATATAATTTTGGGCTTTACATATGTTCAATATAACAAAGTCAGAATAAGCCCAAACTAAATTTGAGCATTATGCATTTTCATGAATCGATCTGAAATAAATACAAATATTTTATTTATTTCGGATTTAACTAATTGCGCGAAAGAATGTTGAAGTAAAGTTTGTTAGGAGAATAATCCATATCAAAGTTCATGATATTCATATTCAATATCTAAGCCTGCTCATGCATATAAAAAGGGCCTGCATATACATGAAAGAAGTCCAAACAAAATAGGCTCGAAAAGATTTTACGTCTTCGTTGGGATCAAATCTTTAAGCGTCCATGCTGTATTTTAATGTAACAAACTATTTACTCAACAAAATTGGAAGAAATTACATATTCGATTCAAGAACAAGTTACCACCATTGAATCGAAGCGAATAATGAGGGATGGTATGCATTCATAGATATTGTAAACCCTTTTTTGTTTTAGATTTATAATAATCTTATCATTTCATATTTTGTAGTATAATTTTTGTTTTTTTGTAGACTAAAAAATTGTGTGGGTATTTATTGATATTTTATATGCATTTTTTAAAATATTGAATACTTTATTATCTATACTTTATTATTAAAAAAGGACGTCATTTTTGTATCGTCTATAATTATGTCTGCCATTTATTTTTATTTTTAAATTTATTAATTAATTTTAACTTCTCATTTATCATGTCTTCTATAATTATCTTTTTTTTCCTCATGTATTTTTTTTTATTTCTCCTACATTATATTGTTTATCAACAATTTTTTATAAATAAAAAAATTATATTAACTCATTATCTTATATACTTATATTTATGCACTTTTTCTACTTCATAAAACTTAAATAATTTAAATAATACTTACAAGTATTTATAATACACACATAATATAGAAATGTATGCTAAAATCGGGTAAATTTATTTTCATCCCTAATTTTTTAGACCAACTTCAAAATCGTCTCTATCTTTTAATTAACGCCACATTACTCCCTTTCATGATTTTTTCGCATTAATTTCTGGTCAAATTATATGATTTCTTTGAACTACGATTCATAAACTTTTACCTTATTGATATATATCATTTTGGTCCCTCACATTAAATTTAATAGTGCAATTACTCCTCCCTTCACACAAATTTGTATAAAAAAATTACTATTTTTGTAAAAATAGTTTTGAAAGAATTTAATACTTTGCGAGGGAAAAATACTTTTATCAAAATATGCTTTTGCATGGAGATTTTTTTTTCAAGATTAATTAAATTTTAACAAAATATGTTTGATGCACAAATTATATTGTTGTACTCGAGAGAAATCCTCCATAAAAATAGCTAATAATTTAAATAATTTTATTAACTAAAACTAAATAAATACATATTTTTATATTGCTACGTTTGGTCAAACGAGAGCTCTTATAGAATGATATATAAATATATTAAATAAATTAAATTCAACTTAAAATTAAATAAGTATATAATTTCACTTACTTTTAATAAATTATCAATATTTTTTTATGCTTAAAATATATGAGAACTTATGCATAGTGAAATATAATACATACCTCCTAATTTAAATATTTTATTAATTTAAAATTCAAGAAGGACATATATTTATTAATATTTGACAAAGATGTTATTTTTTATATGTATATTTGTGTCTAAAGGATTAAACTATACTTGAAATGAAAACTTGAAGGACCAAAATAATTTAAGGTAAAATTCTTTATCAGGGTAATTCAGAAAAATTATATAATTTGGACTAAAATTAATATTCGAAAACCGTTCGAGGGATTAATTAGAAATTAATTAAAAAGAGAGGGGTGATTTTGATATTAGTTTAAAAAGTGAGGGATGAAAATGAATTTTAACTCCTAAATCCTGTTCGTATATATATATATATATATATATTCATACAAAATACGATAAATACATGTATAGAAGGAAAAAAGAAAAAGAAAAAAAAGAGAAAGAAAAGCGCAGTGTTCTACAATTCATTGCTTCCCCCGAACTATTTCCCTTTGTATTCCACCTTTCTTTGTTTTGTTGCGAATTTCCCATCTCCTTCTTTAGAATATATAGATTAAAGTAAATTCTCTGCAACACTGTTGAATTTGCGAAGCCCACTTCTCAATGTTTCGCAGGTAACATATTGATACGACATTGTATTAGCGGAGTGAGGAATTTAATTTCTTCTTCTTTTTTTGTTTGGGTGTGATTTTATTGCATCAAGGCTTATTGTTTTCGTTTATTTATCTATGTTTGTAAAATTTCCGGGAATAATTTTTGCAGGTCCATTTTGCAGCTCGCATCTCGTAGTTCAGTTAGTAGGGTTCCATTGGGACTACAACTCAGGCACGTTTTCGTGTTTTATCATGTATTGTTGTTGTGATATATGTTTGTAAGTAGATTAGTTTTTCTTTTGTGCGTGTGTGTGTGTGTGTTTCGTTGATGCATCATTGTGCATTTTTATGAATTTGTCAATGTCAATGTGCTTCGGTGGTTGACTAGGATTATAGAACTGGTGATCTTTTTATTTTTTGTTTGGAAAGAAGGAAAATTGTAGATGCAGGTTGTAGTGCTGGAATGAATTGTGTTCACATGGGATGCCACTTTTTTGCTTATAGGGTTCCCAATTGTTTCCTGACAGAGGAGATATATGTTTAGATATGCAATTGTATGTTGTTCTGATTAATTTCCAAAAATATATCTTTTTGATTAGTTTAGAGATGTACATAGTAATCGGCGGAAGAATTGGTGGAATGTGCAGATACCTTCTTATCTTTCTTCTAGAAGGCCGTTCTCTGTTTCTCCGAAGAATGAGCCAATCAAACCTGATTCAGGCGGCGGTGCCCCTGAACCTCAGAGTCGTTTGCCAAAAGTTCTTGCTGGAGGTCTCGCACTGGGTTCTGTTTCCTGGCTGCTTACTATTATGGGGCTCTGATAGGTATGTAGGCAAAGAGCAGCAGAGCATGAGCAAATACACTAATGCTTGGACTGGTGATAAAAACACAGAGACGCCACCAGAACAACAAAATGCATATCTCCAAGCTAGAGAATTAAGTGAAGCTGTTGCTGGTAACAGTCCACAGGGTCAGATGAATCAAGCTCTGATGCGGACCACGCTAGGCAAGATGTTCAAACACATTCACAGCTAAACGTGCCAGAAGAATCAATCAGAACTGGAGAAGATAAAGGTTATCAAGCAAAAGATATGGCAGTTCTGGCTCCACAAAATGTTGATCATGTTGAAGGGAGATTTGCCGAATGTTCCTCAAAGCAGCATGCCATCAGATGATGTAACTAGTAAACCGGCAGAGCAAAGTTTTGACCTGAAGAGCCCACATGTAAAAGCTGATGACGAGCAGAACAAGGCTACTGAAAGCACACCAATTTTTACTGCAGCAGATAAAACTCCTGCGGAAATTGATACCAAACCTGTAGGCCCTGTACCAACGGAGCAAACTACT
The DNA here is from genome assembly GCA_034509725.1 of Sesamum angolense. Taxonomy (NCBI): domain Eukaryota; kingdom Viridiplantae; phylum Streptophyta; class Magnoliopsida; order Lamiales; family Pedaliaceae; genus Sesamum; species Sesamum angolense. The sequence continues at coordinate 15,197,582 of JACGWL010000010.1, forward strand.
ACTCAAGACATGCAAGAGGTAAAACATGGTTTCTATAGCTATGTTAATTTTCATTTACTCTGTTTGCAGTCCATTGTTATGTGGGCAAATCATTAACAGTTTCTTGTGAAGCAACTTTTGCTAGGCTGTTCAGGATTATAGCATAGAAAAATCTAGTTCCCTTCTTGATGATTACTATTTAAGAGACAAGTCTGAAGAATCTGTGACATCTTCTTCCAAAAAACTTAAGGTTGGTGTTCCATGAACAAATTTTTTGACGAGAACTTTTATTTTTTTTAGGTAATATTCCATTCTTTTAATAGAAGCATGATCTCTTATATGCCTTATCATTTATTTCTGGAACTGAAGGATATAAGCTCCTCGATGGACGATCTGCATGATGGTTTCATAACCAAGGATGGGAAATTGGTTCTTGATTTCTTGCAAGCCATACATGCTGCTGAGGAAAGGCAAGCAGAGTTGGATGCTCATTTCTTTGCTGAAGAGAAGAGGGCAATGAAGGTTAGGGGAAAACTTGCTGTTTTCTGTTTCTTATAAATTTATAATGACAAAAAAAGTCAACGTGGCTCCATGGTTGATTGGATTTTCACTTTTCCATTAAATAACTATTAATGGGAGAATATTTTTTCAAGAGACCATGGCGTGAAGCTGTATCATGTTTAGCAGTTTCTCCTGACATTGTTATCAACTTTCAGGAGAAGTATGAAAAGGAACTTAAGGATGCAAGGGTCAGGGAACTCATGTATGCTGAAAGAGAAGCCATTCTTGATAAGGTTTATGCAACTTCTTCTTTTTGCTTATGGTTCCTTTGGATGTTACCTAATGCACCTGATATTAGCACATCTATCACCATCAATCTGTTACCAGGTCTGCCTCAGTTATGTAACATAAGCACTAAATATTGTTTCATGCACATCTGTTTTTGCCTGATTTCTTATGGACAAAGCAATCGTCGAACATCAATGGAATTCACGTAATCAATTTAGATTACGGTTCTATCTTTGCAAATGGATTATGTGGACCACTCAAAAGAAGATAGGGCTTACAGTTGTGTATTGAGGGAGAAATATTTATTTGGTCACTTAACTTACTGTTGCATTTAAATATTTCAGGAATTAAACAAAGAAAGAGTTAAAGCAGCTGCAGCTCTCAAATCACTTCAAGAAAAATTGGAAGAGAAACTGAAAACAGAACTTGAACAAAAGGTAGTAATATGATGTTAACACTGTTATTTTCTGAATGGTAGTCATTTAGATATGTTGACTCCTGAGCAAACTCTGGAATGTCTATATGCAGGAAATGGAAGTGGAACAAAAACTGAAGCAAATGCAGGACATATCTAAAGCTGAATTGACCGCAGCAATTGCGCGTGAGAAGGCTTCCCAGATTGAGAAAATGGCTGAAGCAAATCTTCATGTATGATACATGCTGGTGACTTCATTATACAATTTCCACTAACCATAGTTCATTTTAAATTATTACCAAAATCATCTCATTTCAATTAAAGTAGAGAATGGATCTTGGTCCTGTGATAACTTCTGTGATGAGAAAAGTTTTCAAGAAAGAACAAAAAAGAATCTAGAAATTTATTGGCAACACAGTTGCATTAGAATACTTTTGCCAGACAAAGCTCAAACAGAACTACAATGAAGTAACAATTTGAAGGAATTGAAGATGGCTTGACATTTGAGTTCTGGGATGGTGATGATCTCTAATATTAAGGCAATGTCCTGATACTAGGTTTCTTAAGCATCAGGGATAGAAAAGATTAGTGATTCCTGCATTGATTATTCTCTGTTATCAATTAGAAAGAAAAACTTAGATGAGCTTCTTATATAGTTAATAGCCACGGACAATGATGGGCAGTTAAAGTTGTTGATTTGTTTGTCTAAACTGTATCCTGTTTGATTAACTTCATTCTCTCTCTTCGAAACCTGCCACGGTTGGCGCATTAAAATCTTGTGAACTGAATACTGAACCTGAGTTCATATTGCAAATTGAACATGCATTTTGAATAATACAAATTAGCACAATAAATATAGTAGTAATTTTGCATAAGCTCAAAAAGATATTATGGTTTTGTTTATGAAATCATGAATGTAGCATTTTGTCTATTTCTTGGTAGCAGAAAATATATCTGCTGACATAATATTATGCGACATGGTCAATTATTCAGTAGTTCACTAAACAGTTGGCTTAATATCATTTGAAGAGTAGGATATTCTCATCTGTCTATTTTCCAATTTAATCCATGATAGAGGACCTTTGCAGATTGTTTTGTAGGGGACATGTTGCTGTTCATAGAAGCTTGGGGTTCTTATGTGAGGACGTGAGTGAGGGAGCAAATGTTCTCATTAGCTTATGCGTCGAACTTCGTTTTAACCATGATGTACTTCATTTTATCACTTTAGCATCACATTTCCTTTTAGACTGATATTTGTAAGTACAAAATGGCAGGACTTTTCGTTAATCATTTTTTTGGGATGGTTTTTTGCCTTCTGATTTATTTCTCTTCTTTCCTAATTTTATTTGCTTATAGTAATGTATTTAAAAAGCAAAAATTATGATAAAATTTAGACTTACGCCTTGTTGTCAAAAGCATTAAGTTGCTAGAGGAAAAGTGTCTTTGATTTTGGTTTATCTACTCTTCCTTTGGTCCAATTTTGTGTTTATCCCTTTTTCCATTTTCTTTTCAGATAAACGCCTTGTGCATGGCATTTTATGCACGCTCTGAAGAAGCTCGACAGACTCATTCTGTTCACAAGCTGGCCCTGGTAGCCTCTTGACTTACACTGTAACTTGTATTATGAGCAGTTCAGTTCTACTTTGATACGTTATATATTGATTGTGATTCATATCTGAAAAAAGATCTAGCTTGCACTTTGCCTAGCTGTTTGTTAATCAAGATTAATAGCTAACGATATTGGATTATTTCTTTTGTTTTGTAGTAGTTCCGTGCTTTGTAACATCCATTTGGATGTCTCATAGAAGTTCCCTTCACTTGCAAACCTTGATATGATTCTTTTGTCTTTAAGGGTGAACTTGATGGTATTTCTGTCTAACCAGGTTGAAACTTGGTTTCCAATGGCTGTTAAAAATCTTTACTGGTGGAGTACAAAGGCCATTTCTTGTTTTCTTGGTCTGCGCAAATTTTCAATACTGAGACATTGTTGGCAAAACTATTAGATTAATATAATATAAAATGTGCTGCCTCTATGACTAAAGCTTTAACCTTCCAACACTCTCTTAGGATGAGCTTTCCTAAGAGAGTGTTGGAGAACTAAAGTTAGACCTATTCCTGTAAGTGTCGACCAGTGCTAGCCAACTAACATAAAATACTCAAGCTGCTGAAAAAGTATGAACTGTTTCAGGCTTAGCAACTGATTTAAAATTCTTAAGCTGCTGACAAATATCAACTTATTCAGGCCTTATAAACCAGGCAATGTTGTAGACTATTCTTCTCTATATCTGAAGTTCCCGTAATGTTCAACCTAGCATCCATGGTCACTTAAGAGGTCTTGATGATCCAGGAGGGTAACAAAACAAGATTGTCTGTAATCCTAAGATCTGTTTTGGGCACCTGCTCTACTCTATCAATATCAAATGCTTAAAGCCATGTTGACAAGTAGAAACTGACACAAGCTTTAGAAACCATTCACCCGCTTGCGTAAAACTGATCTGTGGTAATGGCTGGTGTAACATTTATATCTCTGCCTTATTTGATACAAGGAGTGAAACATTGAGGGGAAGTGTAAGGAGATTGATTGTTCTTCTTTTTTTTCTTTTTTCCTTTTCATGGTTTAAATGTTATATTTGGTCTTGTTTAATCATTTCTAGCATATTAAAAGTGGATCTTAGAGGTATATTAGCCCTCCTGTTTCATTTCACACATTTTCTGATCCCACCCATTCAAGATGATTCATATCGCATTCAATATGTTAAAGTGGAAGAGACATTTTGACATTATTTTCACAGAGAATGCATCAACCATTATGTGGAGAGATCAGATCTATAGTTGGAGAAATTCTTGTTAATTTGTAGACAGTGGGTATAACATCTTCTGATATATGGTAAAGGTAAAATTATAACCATAGAGGATAAGACCTAAAAATAAACCAAGAGGGCCTGTCTTGGTTGACCTTTGCAAACTTCTCATAGGAAATAGAGTTTCAAGTGTGGTTGTAATGCCTTCTATGAAGGGAGTCTTGATGAGGCCAGGATAAAAAGCATCAATTACTATGAACAGATATAGGGATGACGAAGAAGACAGTGCATGCACGTATGTGATGTGCATGACATGTCAGGCTAAATTAATCCAACAACTCAGGTATTCAATTAAATTTCGTAATGCTTCTCTTTTCAGCTGCCGTCACTAGTAGAACTGGTTGTGGTGTAGTGTGAATTCTTGTAATGCATTCAAAGGCAATGAAGTTTAGTTCATCAGACTGCATCAGGATTGGTGCAGAAGTGACATGATTTTACATTCATAGCTGGATTTTCTGGGCTATTATGAAGTTTCATACTTTTGCCTTAGAAATATACTCAGTTTTCACTGTCGTTTCAGATACATTAGTTCTTGAAATGACAAGCTGACTATCACCACCAATTTTTGGGTGCTTTGATAGTCTCCACTTAACTTGTGTTTCTTATAAGTATATTAAGAATACGGGTAATAGTAAGAATATGATTTGTTGAAAACTTGAAATGAGGGGGGAAACTGGAGGAATACTATTGCGATATTCTTTTTCTGACTTTGGTTGTCGCTATGTGGTTGTCTGGAAAATTTTACTCAGTACAAAACTACAAACACCCAAATAAAACGTGTCGTGCACTGCAAATATTTGTTTATTCGTTGGAGGCCTTGATATAGTTTCATAGTTTTTTAATAGCTACAGCCTACAGGCATGGATGATTCATCTTCTTTGAAGTAGTCTGTTTGACTGAGAGTCATCCTCTAAATGTTCACATGTTGCAGGGAGCACTGGCATTGGAAGATGCACTAGGGAAAGGACTGCCAATTAAGAAGGAAATAGAGGCCCTCCACACTCATGTTGAAGGCATTGACGATGACTCACTAATTCCGCTGGTTCTATCTTCGCTCCCTGATGAAACCCAAAAATATGGGACAGACACTGTGGCCCAATTGAACCACAAGGCAAGTTACAGTTATCCTCATGTTTCTCTATCCTTACCACTTTTCTTTTTATTAGAGTTTGGATGAGGAGTTTGGTTTTCAAATTGATTTTTGACAAGACAATCTGACCATGTTGCCATTTTTCTTGTCAAATATTTGGTGTTTGAGTGCTATTATACTTTCACCAAATCTTTTGGTTGCAAATTTATTGATCAGCTTGATGAAATCATTATGGAACATCATTTTCTATACATGGTAACTTAATTTTTCAATCTAAGATTATGTAAAAAGTCAAACCAGTTGATTTTGGGAAGGCAGCAAATCAGATGGATAACGTGTTAAACCTGATAAGTTATAATTAAAGTGTCATCAGAGGTAAAGGCAAGTAAGACGACTTCACTATGGTTAAAATTTTAATCTGTTGGTTTCATACAAAGGTGGGACTTAAAATTTTTGCTAGGTATTGTAGGATAATGGCCTTAACTGTACTTAATATTTTCTAGATTCAATTTATCCAATCTAATGGTAGTCTTTTGTAAGAATTTAGAGCCTTAGTTTTGCTTCAGTTGTCTGTGAAAAGGAGGGGAAAGGCTGGATATATGAATTCAGTCTTTCTGGGTTATGAGTTTGACGGCAATGGAAAAGGTTTATTTTATATGCGTCCCTGTCTTGGTGTATTGCTACATCTGTTTGTACTTAAAAAAGTTTTGACTGCCAAATTTTTTGGTAGACAAATAAGAGAAGATATCATAAAATAAATCCTGAATATTCTAACAGCAAGAATTATGTATAAGTTCTGAAGTTGAGCGAAAAATTTTATGGTCCATGACTGCAAACTGCATCATTTTCTCCTACCCCTAACTTGAATGGCGATGGTGGTGGTGTGACACTAAGACCTCAGCAGAGTGGAGTTTTGGAATCACAGAATCAAAGACTTCTGGAAAAAAAATATTAGTAGAAAAAACATAAAGAGTTGTAGGATAAACTTATCTTCAAACAGCATTAGCTTGCAAATGAGCATAAGATGTTTAGACTCCAAATCTCTTCTGAGGTGGAAAAATGATAAGAATGAACTATTTAGAAATAAGGCAAAATCAACAGGTAAGAAGGATATTAGTGTTCTTCAAAGTCGTACCTGGTTAGTTTCTTTTTTCGAATGTGTCAGTGTACAACTTTTTCTTATTAAAAAGAAAAAAAAAAAAAAAAAGGATCTGCTATAACTGTCCATAGCTTTTCAACTGAAAATAATCTCCCATGTTTACAGTTTGATGCCTTGAAGGGGACTCTGAGGCACTTCAGCCTAATTCCCCCAGGCGGTGGTGGGATATTGACACATTCATTGGCTCATGTTGCTTCCTGGTTGAAGGTATGTCTGCTGCGCTGGGCCTCTGCACTCTAAATCAGATTATCAAAGATAACTTAGTGATTCTGAAAAGCTTCGTTCTAATTTCGATTTTCTTTCACCTCCGAGCTCAGGTTAAGGAGGTAGATCAGTCAGTGATGGAATTGAATCTATTATAAATAGAGTTGAGAGTCTGTTAGCTCAAGGGAAGCTATGTGAAGCTGCAGATACGCTTGAGAACGGAGTTAAAGGCAGCCAAGCAGCAGAAGTCGTCGATGACTGGGTTAAGCGAGCTAGGAACCGGGCCATCACAGAACAAGCTTTGACCATTTTGCAATCGTATGCCACTTCTATCAGCCTAACATGAATCTCAGTCTGGACTAATTTGTCACATTACCACCGATCACTCTTAAGTCACAAGTTTCTTTGGGACGCTTTCTGGCTTAAAGAATCTTAACAGGGTTTCCGATGCAATTCAAGCAGTTTTGTCTCCCTGTTGCTATACTGCTGTATGTAATCATGAAAATAAATTATTTTTGCCGAGGACCGTTTGTTTGCAGCTGTCATGATGGCTGGTTTTTAGGAAAAACAAACTGAAGAGACGCCGTAGGCAAGTGAACTCTAGTGCATTCAGTCAGACACCGACGACTGCAGTTTGTCTTGAGAGGTTGGTTCTGATTTAGAAGATTTTCTTAATCCCATCAGGGACACATTCAATTGTTCTAATTCAAGAATCACTACAACGTTAAAGAAAAAAGAATGGAATAAGATATTGGTCTGCTGTTACTTATTTTTTATATTGCGTTTTAGTTGGCAGGAAAGCGACATAATTATAAATCTTAATTGTGTTTGTTTAGTGACAGTTCAACCTGCGAGGGCACTACAAAGGTAAGTTTCTTTGGTGGTACTCTGTTGCTGAGTCTCCATCATTTCCTTGCGTTATAATTTCAATCCTTCAATCTTTGTGGGGATGTATTTTTCAGGTTTTTGATTGTGATGGAAGGTGTGCTGATGTTTGGAGATCAATCCTATAGACATAAGTTATTATTATTATTTTGGTTAATTACATTTAGAGCCCATCTGAAAAATGAGAAACTATTATTTTTTCTCAAGTAAATTTTAAAATTAAAATTATCCATTTATACTTGACCTTTTGTTAGGTTGGATGAAAAATTGTTGATCGGCGAATTTTTTTTCCCATAAATCTTTAATTTTACTAATTTAATATTTATATATTCTTGTATTTATAAAAAAATAAATGTAATATATATATATATGTGTGTGTGTGGTGAGGTTAATATTATATATATATTTTTTAAAAAAAATAAAATTATTATATGAGAATTTAAATAAGGATTAAAAATTTGTGTAAAAAACTTTTATGTTGATGTCTGCACTTTTTGTTCAAATCCTATTTAAAGGAAGTTGGGTTTAAATGGTGAATTTCTGGAGTGATGCAACAGTAATTTTGAACTTCTTTAGTAGAAAGTGTAATTTTATAAAGGCTTTAAATGTAATTAATCCTTTTTTTTAATTAGCTTACACTTAAAAATAAAGTTGATTTAAACTAATTGGATTTAGCAAATTGAGATTGGAGATTATTTTGGTATCCCATCCTACATCGATTAGGCGAGAAATTTTGGATTTTATTGTATAGTATCGCATTCTTTCTTTTCAATAATGAATTTTTGAAGGGATCGTATGCAAACTTATAAAGAAGTGGTATCAAAGCAAGGTTTTATCAATTTTTAGATTTAATGTGCGACTCCAATGCAAACTTGTACTTTTTATTCCTTTTAACATTGTATGTCTAAGATCATTTTTTCTAAATACTGACGTAATTTTTATACATATAACCCGAATTAAAAATAGTCGAGGGTTGCTAGGAGATGAATGTGAGGTTGATTATTGGCGAATTTTGGGTCTTTTTTTATAATCATAGTAATTTTTCTTTTTCTAGTAATATACATTTTATGGATTGATGTAGATCCTTACTAATACACACTTAAAAGTTTTTCTGATCTATAATTGATAATTAAAATTTACACAAATTTGAATGAATTACATTTATATTATAAATTATAATTAATGACTATTAGAAATTCATCGAGTAAAAAGGGTATTTATTAAAACTCGTCTAAAACAACAATATCGACTTTTGCATTAAATAAATATTTTTTTTCTATGGTTAGTTTAAATTTAAATTTAAATCCATCATAATATCTGAAAATATAACTCAAAACCAGAAAGTTTCTAAATATAAAATAACATAAAATTATCTAAATAAATCAATAAATTTATTATAATGATCTGAAATGCATTAATAAAAAACATAACCCTTTCCATGCCAACACTCAACAATAAAAAAAATAATTCATAAATAATAACCCAAAGTCGCAGTTTGTAATTATAAATTAACAACTTAGGTTAGGGCATGTCTGTAAGTGAGTCTGACGTCTTAACTGCATGTGAGCATTTATTGGTAATCATTCAAAATTACTTATATAATAATAATTGAGCTAACAAAACAGAACATGCTCTATTAACATATGTAGATAAAATAAGAAAAGGGTTAATTACACTTAGGCCCCATGAAAAATATAAAATTACACTTTCTCCCAATTTTTTTTGAAATTATATTACACTCCCTTCAAGAAGCCTTCTATTACAACTAACACTTCTGTTGGGATTTGACAAAAATACTAACACTAACACTAACAAAAATAATTACATAAATTTTTAATTTTGCCTCTCAATTAACTTTTTTCATTTTTTTTTCCTTTATAAGTACAAAATTACTACACGAAGAGTGTTAAAATGAGGGGTAAAATTAAAAATTTATATAGTTTTTTGCTGATGTCTTCATTTTTTGTCCAAACTAGCGAATGAGGATAAGGTGTAAACAGTGAATTTTATGGGTACGTAAGTGTAATTTTGAAACTTTTTTGGGAAAAATAAAATTTTATTTTTAAGAGGGTCAAAATGTAATTAACAAAAAAGAAAATTAGTTTTGCATCCTTATTAGGTGTATCCTGTTGTACATGTAAATTGTAACAGAGTACATACATACTCCACTGTGCTTGCTTCCCATATGCACCACTCACAACCCTTTATTTTTTGCCAACTAAGAGAGAGAGAGAGATGTAGAGTAGTCGGCTTGAGCTTCAAACTCACTCTTAGCTGCTACAAAAATTATCTACATTGAAAATAAATAAATAAAATTGCAACTAGCTTTGATAAAATTTTTGATATAATTATTAATATTTTTATTATTTAAAAAATTATTAATATTTTATATTTAAAAATTATAATTTTTGAAATTTAATAAAATTATGTTATTCTTGAATGGGGGCGTAAAATTATCAATTTTGTCTTTGCCGTAACTTTTTTAATTCTCTACCCCCAAATATAGTATAAAAGATTTTCTATAAATTAACATTAAAAAAATATACAAATAGCATACTTTATATTATTCATATTTATCGTATCTAAAACGGTACCAACTAATAATATTATATTTAATTTATTGTCATATTTAAGTTGTTTAGAAATATTTGAATAAAAAGAATAGTAGAGTTTACGAGATGTTAGTCATCACAATTTTGTAATTAATATGATTAAAATTGCAGGAGATTGCTAAAATTTTAAAAATAAGTCGAGACTTTTATGCTTTCATTTAACGGATTTATAAGCCTATAACATTTTATTTTAAATTTTATAAGCTCTCCTGTGAATATCTTATAAATTTTTAATTTTTTATGAAATATTTTCTAATAGCTTATAAATTCTCCCAAATACCCTGTGGAAGTTTCAGAATCAAAACGTTGCCGGAACCGCACTAATTTAGACGTATGTCTATTTTCATACCAAATTTTTGTTATTTATTTGTTATTGGAAAATTTATATTTTTAGTTTCGCACGATTTGGAGATAAACACTTTGCAGTCTTTGCTTTTTTAAAAAATTCTAAAATTGAGAAAATTCGACATATTATGCGTTATGAAAATTTTAAAATAATTATAGAATTCAGAAAACTCAACACATATAGTCCTATGCTTTACGGAATTATAGGACTAAATGTGTTGAATTTTCTCAATTTTGAGACTATTTTATAAATTTTATAAAATATAGGATTAAATATGTAGAATTTTTCTAATTTTGAGCTCATTTTAAAAATTTCGTAAAGTAGAAGACTAAAAGTGTCAAACCTGTTATCCTATAGAACTAAAAGTGTAATTGCACTATTATTTACTTATGAATGTCTTATTTAATTTGTTTTTTATATATATTTAATCAATTTTGATATTTGAATGTAACAAATAATAATGTAATGAATTTTATTTATAGAAACAAGATGTAAGAAAAAGTTAATATTTAATTCTTTCAGTAACTAGTTTTATTTCGCCTATTTGTGCTTATATTTGGTAATTTCTTAAGATTAGAAAAATACAAAATTTGGCAGAAAAAAAACTTGAATTAATAGTTTATATTTATATTAATATAAAAAATTATTTTCATTCACAAACGATGATTTATAGCATAAGTATATTCTTTTATTGCATCAATAATATTTTTAAAATTATTTTACTTTTATTTTTAAATATAATATTTAATTTATATATTTTATTTTTATTTATAATATATTTTAATGTACATAAATTATTTTGAATAAATTAATAAATAGAAATGACGTGTCAAATTGATTAATTTATATGTCTATACTATATAAAAAAAGAAAACTCATTTTTTCTTAAAAAATATCGATTATTTAAACCGCAACACCGATTTTTTAAATGACCAAAAACAACCTTATGTATTTTCAACCACCCCTATTTAAATTCTTCTTCTCATCCATATGATTTATACTATTTATCTATATTAATATGAAAATTTCACCCACATGATTATTTTTTATGTTGAATATCTTTAAATTAGTTATTTTATTTATTTGTTTATTTTAAATGTGATTTGTTGGTTTATAATCTTATTCTATTTATAAATATAGTTTATAAGTGTAAACAATTATTTATTACATGCACGTAGAAACGACGTGTCATAACTGCTAGTATAAAAAAGAAAAGATTATTTTTACTCACAAACGACGATTACTTATACTACCGTACTGATTTTTATATAAAGTGAAAAATGCCCTTGAACTAATAATATAACTAATTTATTCAAATTTTTAAATTTTATTTTAACTGATAAATTTTTTTTTTTAAATTTAATATATTAATTGATATATTTTACTTTTATATTATATTTTTTAAAATATGAAAAATTATTTATTATATGCAGCGAAAAAAAAAAAAAAAGGCTAGTCCAAGCCGAAGCCATGAGATGAGAGCCAAGCAGCCGCCGTCATAGAAACCTGTCGGTGCCCCCCGCGCCCCCTTGTCTATCTCTCACACTTCACGCAGCTTCACTCTCTCTCTCACACACACACACAATTTATTACATACACATTGCATACACTTGCACTCTCTCTCTCTCGAAGCGTTTTATCTTCCTCGCTTGTCAGCTACGATACTCTCAATTTGCGTTTTCACAGAGAGAGAGAGAGAGAGGCTGTACACTTCCTCGAGGAAGGCGAGAGAGACAGCACACACTGTGACAGCAGCTCCTTCATGCCATTCTCTTCCCTCTTCTCTCTTTCCCTCTCTACATTACTTACAGACCACCAACATTCAAGCTGAAGAAACAGTTCTTGATGTCCTCCCCTGAATCTAAGAAAAGGTTTCCCCTAGATCTTACTATTTCTTAAAGCATTCACACTGGTTCTTACAAGCTATATGCATTTGGATCCTGCTGTTGAGTATATCTATGGAGAATATGACCGTCGGTGCACTAAATTTGAGTGGGCTGCATTCGTTTTTTGCGTGAAAGTTGTCAACTTTTCCATCTGGGAACACTTGATCTAGTGATCTCTAGGATGCATTTCGGTGGGATTTTAAAAGGGTTTGATTTTTCTTTTTGATTGGATTTGGAATTTAGTTTTTGGATTTCCAATTATAATTAGGATGCTAGAATTCAGTTGAATTTGGCTTCTTGTTTTAGTCAGATACTAATAATTGAGAGCGACTTACTAGATATTTTCCAATTAAATGTCTCATTTGTAAACATGGGCCAGAAGATTTTTGTGGAGCGCTTCAATTGGGTTTAGATTCTTGACATTTTTTGAAGTTTGGATTTGATTTGTTCCTAAAAAGTTTGCTTTTTCATATCTTCAAAATGAAGATTTGTATGGGTAGTGTGATTTAGTCGATTGGACTTGCTTTTGTACTGTGGTTGACTTGTCATTTCAACAGGACGCTGCAGTTAGCTTTTGCCAGTGTTGGATCTGAAGAGAAGACCTTCGAATTACAGCAAAGCTGGCGGCAACACTGGGTTGGAGGGTCGCTTCTGCCAATGGCAGTACCATTCCCCCCAATGACTTGGTAAATTTACTCTAACCAGTAGTTCTCGGTCTTATGAGTTCTTGTTCGAATCTGCTGAAACTATCAGGATCTGAAATTGGAATGAGTTTTAGTATGTTGTGGTTGGATCATATGCACTACTCGTAAGGAGTGTTGCACATGTGGTTCGATTATTCCTTGCCCGTGATTATTTCTTCTATATATGTTATGTAGGTGAGAAAAAAATTGGAAAATGAATGATGGGTCATGCTAAAGAAGGGTATACATTCACTTTCATTCTTAATATTATTTTCATGAAATCTCTGAAAATGGAGATCCTTAATTTCTCATTCTTTATACTTGAAAGCATATTCTTGAAAAACCAAGATTGTCGCTTAGTTGCAGAATTTCATGTGTTCTGTACTTAGAGTCACCTCATCTGTCTTTTCTTAAAAATCAGAAGAAAATCCTGTGGGGCATGTGAACTATCTCCAACATTAATACCTTGTGTTTTCCATTACTATTATTGCTTTCTTCTGAAGGGAAGCTTTACATTCTTTGTTAGATTGCATATAGCCCAATCAACATATATTGTATTATGACCTAAATTGGATTGGTTATGTTCTTATATTTCGTTTCACTGTGTTTACCTCTCTAAAATTCTCGTTCAAAATCTTATGCTGTTCTTTTCTCCTGTAGGAGAGAAATGGGGAAGCTAGGTCTCATGACCCAGAGCCTCCAACACCCCATGCACTCATGAAATTGAGTTCAAGGTTGGTCAAACAGTTGCTTTGTTTGTGCATTATGCACAGAATTTGGTATTACACAAATGATAGTGTGAGATGGCATGATACTTTATCGTCTAGATTCATGGTATCATGTAAGTTCGATGTGCGCCGAATTAAAAATAATTGCTAAGCACAATGATGCATCTTCGTGAAGGAATATATCTTGCATTTATGAAATGGATGTTTAGGTCCAAGCTGAACTCATCAGATTCGTTAAAGTAAGCTGATGACATCTAGAGATTAAAGTTCATTAGTTCTATTCTTTCGTTGGAAAAGACAATCAATAGCCTTTCTCTCATTATATCCTTCATATCACCAAATACACTTGAACTTCAAAAAATGCGTTACTCCATAACTGAGATTCTTCTGGCAAAAACTAACAACAACAAAATACACGGGAGTTTCATAAGTGGATGGAACTAAATGGAAATTAACCAAAACTCTGCTACTCTGTAATTTCTCTGAGGACTTTTGCCCCCAACATGCTAGATATTGTGTAGCATGTCAAGATCCAACTTCTATTTTTCCTTGGATGAGCATTAATTTTTTGAGTGCTCCAACTTAAACCACATAGTAGGCATCACATATTATTTTATGCTGGAGACAAATGTTAATTTCAGCTAGATCTAACCTGCAAGAAACAGTACATTGTGCACTTATTTACTCTTCTACCTGATATCATTACGAGGGTTTATGTCAGTAGATAATAGTCATAGTGTCTCTTTTATCTCCAGGGATAGGAGTAGCATGGAGGACCCTGATGGGACATTAGCGAGCGTTGCTCAATGCATTGAGCAATTGCGACAGAGTTCCTCATCATCACAAGAAAAAGAGAATTCCTTGAGGCAATTACTTGAGCTAATTAATACGCGAGAAAATGCTTTTGGTGCAGTTGGATCGCATTCTCAAGCAGTTCCAGTACTTGTGTCTCTTCTTCGGTCTGGATCCTTTGGGATAAAGATACAGGCTGCTACTGTTTTAGGTTCTCTATGCAAAGAGAATGAATTGCGGGTCAAAGTATTACTTGGAGGTTGCATTCCCCCATTGCTTGGTCTTCTCAAGTCAAACTCAGCAGAAGGCCAAATTGCTGCAGCAAAAACCATTTATGCGGTGTCTCAAGGTGGTGCTAAAGATCATGTTGGCTCAAAAATTTTTTCAACGGAAGGAGTTGTTCCTGTATTGTGGGAACAATTAGAGAAGGGACTTAAGGCTGGAAACGTGGTTGATGACTTGCTGACGGGAGCTTTGCGGAATCTCTCTAGCAGTACTGAGGGATTTTGGCCCTCAACTATTCAAGCTGGAGGAGTTGATATACTAGTCAAGTTGCTAATAACAGGCCAATCAAATACTCAGGCGAATGTATGCTTTCTCTTGGCTTGCATGATGATGGAGGATGCATCTGTTTGTTCTAAGATCTTGGCTGCAGAAGCTACTAAACTACTCCTTAAGCTACTTGGACCTGGCAATGAAGCTTCTGTTAGAGCAGAAGCTGCAGGTGCTCTTAAATCTCTTTCCGCGCAGTGCAAAGAAGCTAGGCGGGAGATTGCTAGTGCCAATGGTATTCCTGTTCTGATAAATGCTACAATAGCTCCTTCAAAAGAGTTCATGCAGGGTGAGTTTGCCCAAGCTTTGCAAGAGAATGCGATGTGTGCTCTGGCAAACATATCTGGTGGCTTGTCATATGTCATCTCTAGTCTTGGTCAAAGCCTTGAATCGTGTACCTCTCCTGCACAAGTAGCTGACACATTAGGAGCATTAGCTTCCGCTCTGATGATATATGACAGTAAAGCAGAATATGCAAGAGCATCCGATCCCACGGAGGTAGAGAAGACGTTGGTACAGCAGTTCAAACCTCGAGTACCTTTTCTAGTCCAGGAGCGCACGATAGAAGCCCTTGCCAGTTTGTATGGGAATGGAATACTAGCAACCAAGCTTGCAGATTCTGATGCAAAAAGACTGCTTGTTGGTTTGATAACGATGGCAACCAATGAAGTTCAGGAAGAGTTGATAAGATCCCTTCTTGTTCTCTGCAACAATCAAGGTACTTTGTGGCAGGCCCTCCAAGGTCGTGAGGGAATTCAGCTTTTGATATCTCTTCTTGGTCTTTCATCAGAGCAGCAGCAAGAGTGTGCTGTTGCATTACTTTGCCTTCTATCACATGAAAATGATGAAAGTAAGTGGGCAATTACTGCTGCTGGTGGCATTCCTCCACTTGTTCAAATTCTCGAAACTGGGTCAGCAAAAGCTAAAGAAGATTCTGCAACGATCCTTGGAAACCTTTGTAATCATAGTGAGGATATACGTGCCTGTGTTGAAAGTGCTGATGCTGTCCCAGCTTTACTCTGGCTGCTGAAGAATGGGAGCCCCAATGGAAAGGAGATTGCTGCGAAGACATTGAATCATTTGATTCACAAGTCCGATACAGCAACAATCAGCCAACTAACTGCATTATTAGTCAGTGATTTGCCGGAATCCAAAGTTTATGTCTTAGATGCATTAAAAAGTTTGCTCTGCGTGGCTCCTTTAAGTGATATGGTACGTGAAGGTAGTGCAGCAAATGATGCAATTGAGACAATGATAAAAATATTAAGCTCTACCAAAGAAGAGACTCAGGCAAAGTCTGCACTGGCTCTTGCTGGAATTTTTGATCTCAGAAAGGACTTGCGTGAAACTAACATTGCTGTTAAGACTCTTTGGTCGGTCCTGAAACTACTAAATGTTGGATCTGAAATCATCTTGGTGGAAGCTTCTCGGTGCCTTGCTGCTATCTTTCTCTCAGTTAAAGAGAACCGTGATGTTGCTGCTGTTGCCAGAGATGCTTTGCCTTTGTTGGTGGTGCTTGCGAACTCCTCAGTATTGCAGGTGGCAGAGCAAGCAGTTTGTGCTTTAGCCAATCTCCTTTTAGACAGTGGAGCTTCAGGAAAAGCTATCACGGAAGAAATTATTTTACCTGCCACAAGAGTTTTGCGTGAAGGCTCAAATATTGGAAAGACACACGCTGCAGCAGCAATTGCTCGGCTTCTCCATTCTCGCAAAATTGATTCTGCTTTAACTGATTGTGTAAATCGTACTGGAACTGTACTTGCTATAGTTTCTTTCCTGGAAGCTGCTGATGGATCTGTTGCCACATCAGAGGCACTAGATGCACTTGCTCTCCTCTCAAGGTCTGTTGAAGATATAGGACACGTAAAACCCGCTTGGACGGTTCTTGCTGAATATCCAAGTAGCATTACCCCAATAGTTTCATGTATTGCTGATGCCACACCACTGTTGCAGGACAAGGCTATAGAAATCTTATCTCGTCTCTCCCGCGCTCAGCCCCTATTTCTTGGAAACATAGTTGCCTGTGCCACTGGATGCATTTCATCTATTGCACAAAGGGTAATCAATTCCTCAAATATAAGGGTTAAAATTGGAGGAGCTGCACTTCTTGTTTGTGCTGCAAAAGTCGATCATCAAAGAGCAGTTGAAGATTTAAATGGATCTAACTTGTGTGCTTCACTCATCCATTCTCTTGTTGGGATGTTGACTTCTGTAGAGTCTTCTCAAGTTGGTGATCAGGGTAACAAGGATGTCATAAGCATCTCCCGGATAACTGAAGAAGAAGCAAGTGAGCTTGACTTGGAGAGAAGTACATCAGTCATCAGTGGTGCCAATATATCTATATGGCTTCTTTCTGTCCTTGCTAGTCGTGATGATAAAAGTAAACTCGAGATCATGGAGGCTGGTGCAATTGAAGTTCTTACTGACAAGATTTCTCAGTCCTTTTCACAGTTTGCACTGGTACTTGGTTTACTTGTTTATTTGCTTTTATTGCAATCTCTCATCTGATCCCTGGTGCATAAACCTGTGAAAATGGTTCTGAAATTGCAAAAAGAGTATCATACCATTTTTCTAATCTTTGTATTTGCTCATGATGCCAGTCTAGATACTCATTTACGAAATGTGCTGGCTTGTTCTTGATGAATTAAACTTTCTTGCAGGCTGATTATAAAGAAGATAGCAGCATATGGATTTGTGCCTTATTGTTAGCAATCTTATTACAAGATAGAGATATCATACGTGCACCTGCAACTATGAAAGCAATTCCTGTACTGGCTAGTTTGTTGAGGTCAGAGGAGGGAGCAAACAGATATTTTGCTGCCCAAGCCGTGGCCAGTCTTGTCTGTAATGGTAGCAGAGGAACTCTTCTGTCTGTGGCAAATTCGGGGGCGGCGGCAGGGCTCATTTCCTTGCTTGGCTGTGCTGATGATGACATACATGACCTTCTAGAATTGGCCGAGGAGTTTTCTTTGGCTCATTATCCTGATCAAGTAGCCCTTGAGAGATTATTTAGGGTTGACGACATCAGACTTGGTGCAACTTCTAGGAAAGCTATACCAGCTCTTGTTGATTTGCTTAAACCTATTCCAGATCGCCCTGGTGCGCCTTTTCTTGCTCTGGGACTTCTAATCCAGCTTGCTACAGATTGCCCTTCTAATCAAATTGTTATGGTAGAGTCAGGGGCCCTGGAAGGGTTGACAAAGTATCTTTCTCTTAGCCCCCAGGATGCATATGAAGAAGCTGCTACTGACTTACTAGGCATTCTGTTTAGTACAGCTGAGATAAGGAGACATGAGTCTGCATTTGGTGCTGTCACTCAACTTGTAGCAGTTTTGCGCTTAGGTGGAAGAGCGGCAAGATATAGTGCTGCTAAAGCCTTGGAAAACTTATTTTCTGCTGATCATGTAAGGAATGCTGATTCTGCCAGGCAAGCTGTTCAACCTTTGGTCGAAATTCTAAATACAGGTTTGGAGAAGGAGCAACATGCTGCTATTGCTGCATTGGTTAGACTGCTGAATGAGAACCCATCTCGGGCCCTTGCAGTTGCTGATGTTGAGATGAATGCTGTTGATGTGCTGTGCAGGATTCTCTCGTCGAATTACTCAATGGAGCTGAAGGGGGATGCTGCTGAGTTGTGCTGTGTACTTTTTGGCAACACGAGAATAAGATCTACTCTAGCAGCGGCCCGCTGTGTTGAGCCTTTAGTTTCTCTGCTTGTTACCGAGTATAGTCCAGCACACCATTCCGTTGTCCGTGCATTAGATAAACTCCTAGATGATGAACAGCTGGCGGAACTTGTTGCTGCACATGGTGCTGTCATCCCTCTTGTGGGTCTTCTCTATGGTCGGAATTATTTGCTCCATGAGGCTATATCGAGAGCTCTCGTTAAGTTGGGTAAAGACAGGCCTGCCTGTAAGATGGAAATGGTGAAAGCTGGAGTGATTGAAAGCGTGCTTGATATACTTCATGAAGCACCAGATTTCCTTTGTGCTGCATTTTCTGAGTTGCTCAGAATACTAACAAACAATGCAACCATTGCAAAAGGTCCATCAGCAGCAAAAGTGGTTGAGCCTCTGTTCCTGTTACTGACAAGACCGGAGTTCGGGCCTGATGGACAACATAGTGCATTGCAGGTTCTTGTGAATATTTTAGAGCATCCACAGTGTCGCGCTGATTATACCCTCACATCTCAGCAAGCTATAGAACCCCTTTTATCTTTGCTCGACTCTCCTGCTTCAGCAGTGCAGCAGTTGGCGGCTGAGCTTCTGTCCCACCTGCTTTTGGAGGAGCATCTTCAGAGAGATCCGCTGATACAACAAGTGATTGGTCCACTAGTACGCATCCTTGGTTCTGGCATTCCTATTTTGCAACAGAGAGCTGTGAGGGCTCTTGTAAGTGTGGCGGTAACATGGCCAAACGAAATTGCAAAAGAGGGTGGTGTCAGTGAGCTGTCCAAAGTCATACTTCAAGCTGATCCATTACTCCCTCATGCCTTGTGGGAGTCTGCCGCTTCTGTGCTATCTAGTATTCTGCAGTTTAGTTCTGAGTTCTATTTGGAAGTCCCTGTAGCAGTGTTGGTTAGGTTGCTTCGTTCAGGAACAGAGGCCACAGTTATTGGCGCTCTAAATGCTCTTCTGGTGTTGGAGAGCGATGACTCTACCAGTGCTGAAGCAATGGCTGAAAGTGGGGCAATTGAGGCTCTTCTAGACCTTCTTAGAAGTCATCAGTCTGAGGAAACAGCTGCCAGACTACTTGAGGTGTTGCTGAACAATGTCAAGATCAGGGAATCTAAAGCTACCAAATCTGCAATTGTACCATTGTCTCAATACCTTTTGGACCCGCAAACACAAGGTCAGCAGGCAAGGTTACTTGCAACCCTTGCTCTTGGTGACTTATTCCAGAATGAGGCTCTTGCTCGAACAGCAGATGCTGTTTCAGCCTGTCGAGCATTAGTGAATCTGCTTGAGGATCAACCGACAGAAGAAATGAAAGTAGTAGCTATATGTGCTTTACAGAACCTTGTGATGTACAGCCGGTCAAATAAAAGGGCGGTTGCTGAAGCTGGTGGTGTTCAGGTTGTGCTCGATCTCATTGGTTCCAGTGACCCTGAAACATCAATACAGGCCGCTATGTTTATTAAACTTCTTTTCTCTAACAATACCATTCAAGAATATGCTTCAAGTGAAACTGTGAGAGCTATAACAGGTAAAATCTCCTCATCTCTTAGTCATGTGGTGTTCACATTAGTTTTGATATGTTAATGTAATGATAATATTTAAAATGCTAGATGTTTTGCTTGTTACTTGTCAACTTGTATTATTGCCTGATACTGTCATTCTTCGTTCTGATTCTGAATGATGATACTAGTTCTCATTGGTTTAGTCTATTCTCAACATCTAGTGCACTTAGATATTTTGTACAAATTGTTGACGCACAGCAATCTGATTAATATTCTGTTCTTGTAGCTGCAATTGAAAAAGATTTGTGGGCTACTGGCACAGTAAATGAGGAGTATCTGAAGGCTTTGAATGCACTATTTGGCAACTTCCCCCGTCTTAGAGCCACAGAACCTGCGACTCTAAGTATTCCTCATCTGGTCACCTCTCTTAAGACTGGCTCCGAGGCAACTCAAGAAGCTGCCTTGGATGCTCTATTTCTTCTGAGGCAAGCTTGGTCTGCATGTCCAGCAGAAGTTTCTCGAGCGCAATCTATTGCTGCTGCAGATGCAATACCCCTTCTACAATACTTGATCCAATCAGGGCCTCCACGGTTTCAAGAGAAAGCAGAATTTTTACTGCAGTGTTTGCCTGGGACACTAGTGGTGATAATCAAGCGGGGAAACAATATGAGGCAATCTGTTGGGAACCCAAGCGTATACTGCAAGCTAACCCTTGGAAATACTCCTCCTCGGCAAACCAAGGTATGACTTATGCTCATTTCTAGACTTGTTTGTTTCAACCCTGTTTGCTCGAATTTTGAATTACCTATCCTCTAAATCTTTGCAAATCTAATGAACCTTAAGAGGCTTAAATCGTTGCATATCTAAAGGACACTGTTGAACTCCACCTTTGGCTCATATACATGTTGACATATTCGTTCACTCCAACCAATGATGTTTGGATTTCCATGATATGAGTCAATAAATCATTTTCTACTCCATTAATCCTCTCATAACTGCACAAATGTCTATTTTTCTCTTCAAGTTCATGCATCTTCAGATTTTGTCTGTTGAGTGCTACGCAGCATCCTAGTGCTTGATTTTGTCCATGTGATGTAGTTGCTTTCAGTACAAACTGCCGCTCGTCAAAACCAAATTAAAAAATAAAAATAAAAAATTGAAGGAATTATGACATGGTTTTAGTTATGTAAGCTTGTGGACAGAAAACCAAATTCAAAATTTCAGCTTGTCTGTAACATGATTTAATCATTTACTGTTTCTTAGTGAAGTTACAAATTCTGCTATTACTTGAATACTGGATTCAAGTGTCCTGCTGCTGTTAATGAAGCATTTTAAATGTTCTTTTCTCTTAGGTTGTATCAACCGGTCCTAATCCAGAGTGGGACGAGAGCTTCGCATGGTCCTTTGAAAGTCCACCCAAAGGCCAAAAGCTTCACATTTCATGCAAGAACAAGAGCAAAATGGGGAAGGTAAACCATTTGAATCAGCATGATTCGGATAAAAAGATTTTGTTTCCTGTCAAAGTTAATGTACACTTTCTAATATCTTCCTTGCTTTAATGGCAGAGCTCATTCGGAAAGGTAACCATCCAAATCGACCGCGTAGTTATGTTAGGTGCAGTTGCGGGCGAGTACACGCTACTGCCTGAAAGCAAAAGTGGGCCTTCAAGAAATCTGGAAATAGAGTTCCAGTGGTCTAACAAGTAGCAGCACAACTAAGGCATTATTGGCGAATCTGCCGCAAAGTAAATTTCATACGCGATTCACAGGTTTTTGGTCTATTTGTTCTCCCGGCTATACTTATCGTGCTAGTGTATATAGTTTTGGCAATCTTGTTAGCAGTTCTTCTGGTCGTGTTACGGCGTTTTCTTGATGTATTCTTTTGTAATCTGAGTCATTTTCCTTTTCTTGAAACCCATATGGATTGATTATGGTTAGCTTCTTTCTAATTTTTTTTGTAACTATATTTGTACTATTGTGAAAAGTTGAGCAAAATAACGATTTGTGATTCTGGAGATGTGTTTACAGCTGACCCCCTTTCATGGGTCATTTTTGTTGAGGACATTTTATGGGTTATTCTATCAACTTTATGATAGCATCTTCACGACTGAAAAATCCAGCCCAGATGACGTTTGGCTTAATTGAGCTAATTATGTGCTAATAAGTTTATAGTTTATAACGAGTGATTAATCACATGATAAGTGCAATAATATCAGCAACGTGATTGGTTCGATATCAGTAATTCGGTGACCCTTTATATAAATATATATATATATTTTATATATGGAAGTTTTAATCCATGAAGAAATTAGACAATGATTACAGAAAAGAAATACATTGTTGGACCGTATAACTTATTATAATATTACAGGCATCTCAATTCCAACTACATCTTGGAGGTGGGGGATGCAGGGCGCTTGCCCTCTACTCGGAGGTGGCGGGTTAAATTTTTTTGATGACGAGTAAAATTATAAGGGATAATTACAGTCTCCTCTCCTGATGTATGGTGTAATTACACCTAATAGTTTAGGAAATTATATCTAGTACCCCTGAGATTTGCTTCTGTTTAAAATAAGTTCTTATATTATTCAAAATTCACTGAATTTGCTGATATAACAAAAAAAAAAATTGACATATTGATATTTATCATCAATTGACTTATTATTGATTTATTGTAGGTCAAATATTTTTTTTTTTTTCTAAATTACTCTTATAATGGTGAAGATATGCTTCCTCACATGCAATAATTCATGAAGACGTATGAGGGTAATTTGATCATAACAAGACTCATTTGATCTGCAATAAATCGGTAATAAATCAATTAGGAGTAAATATATATTTTTCTTATTTTTTTATTAGCAAATTCGGTGAATTTTAACTAACGAAGAGTATATATAACAAACCTTAGGGTTAGATGTAATTTCTTAAATACAGGGGTTTAGGGATAATTACACCAAACCTTAAGAGAGGGGATTGTAATTATCCCTAAATTATAATTTTATAATAATTTACAGATGTTTTAATATAAAAACTTAATGAGTAACCATTTGTTGTAATTTACTCGAAATATCCCGGTAAAAAAGTAATTTTTTACAATTGTGTATGTAGAAGAATTTTTTAAAGCATATCAATCTTGTGTTTTGTAATGATCTTATTTTCGAATTTTTTGGCATATGCTAATTTATTAACAATGGAAAAATAGTGTGAAGAGGGGAAGATAGTTAATTCGTTTGACGATTATTAACTTTAAAAGATATTTATTAGATGATAATTAATTTTAAGAGTATTTGTTACGATAAACTTAAAGAAAGTCTCTTATAATCTATATTAAGAAAATGAAATAATTTATACGTCATATAAATATATTTTTATCCAAAAAATTCTAATCAATATTATTTGTTTATATATATAATATATATATATATATATATATATTTTAAAATTCTAATCAATATTTTTTGTTTAAATATCTTTACCTGTTTATCCTAAATATATATTTATTCTACATATAGTATTCAATAATTTATCCTTGGGATTGATTAGACTCAATTTGTTGAATTTTATTTAGCATAACGAAGTTCGTTGAGACAATCCACGTGTGTGCAACATGATGTGCAGATGAATAGCCTCAATGATTCTATTTTATTATAGGGATAATTACGTTAACCTCTCATGTTATTATGAGAATGTACAAATCCCCTTTTTTTACTATAAAATTACATAAACTTATCTTGTTGGTTTATTACCATTACAAATTGGCCCCTCCATTAGTCAAACTAAAGGTCAATATTCAATTCAAATATTTATATAATCTTTCTATATTTATAATCAGGTAAAATAAAAAATAATTAAAAAGACAAAAATGCCCTTATACTTTTCCCGCTTGGCAAAAAACCCCTCGCCTTCCTTCTCCATCAAACTTTTCTTTCATACTACAAGAACCATTCCCCCTTCCACAAGAGATATGGTGAGAATTTCATCGGTGGTCGTGACTGATTTTCAAACTTTGAAAACTCACAAACAAATTCAACCTCAAGGTTATTTTTATCAGCAAAATTTATAAAAATCCTACCCAATGGCAAATTAGAAAGATTAAACAAATATTTGGATTGAAATCAGTATTGACCGTTAGTTTGACTAATGGAGGGATCAATTTGTAATGGTAATAAACCACCAAGGTAGATTTGTGTAATTTTCATAATAAGAGAGGGAATTTGTATATTCCCATAATAACAGGGGAGGGGAGCTCAATGTAATTATCCTTTTATTATATATAGATTGTGTAAAACCAATAACTTTAGTCCCCTCTTAATATTGTTTTATGAGAGCATTGCAACCATCGGTACTAACTCATAATGACCACTCTTGCATAACTTAGGATCCCAAAAGAAAGGACGCATGTGACTTCTTTAATGAAAGTGTAGGGTCAATAAGCAATTAAACAAGACATGTGGGGTCGATGGGAAATTTTCTCCTTTCTTTCTTTTCAATGATTTCATGAAATCTTGAGGATACTAGGATAATCTCTCTCTCACACACACACACACACACTTAATATCTAACTTTCGTTTAACTTTGTGCCCAAATTATAAAAAAAAAGTTAAAAGTAGGAGTGGGTAAATTACACTTTTGGTCCCTATACTTTTCATTAAAATTTTAATCCTAAACTTTTCGAGGCGTGTATTTTATTAAGATATCTCACTTTTCCCCACACACAAAAATAAAAGTTAAAAGCACTATGAGTGGGTAAATTATATTTTTAGTCCCTATACTTTGAATCAAAATTAATTTTGATCCCTAAATTTTTCTGAGGCACATCTTTCATTGGGTCGACGCTTGTAAAAATTAGGAACCAAGTCATGCCTTTAAAAGTTTAGATACCAAAATCATAATAATTTAAAAAAAATTAGGGACCAAAATCATGCCTAAAAATAATTTAGGAATCAAAATCAATTTTTACCCAAAGTATAAATACCAGAGTGTAATTTAGCTGTCAATGAGGCCTAATTGAGTTGGCGAAACTAAGGCCCATGATCTTAAAGGGTCATGGTTTCGAACCTCGTCAGGTGCTTGGGATGTTGTCTGTTGTATAATAGGAGTTGGTCTACTGCATAATAAGAGTTGTTGTATAATATAATATTAGGTTTAATCATGATATAATTATTATAATAATTTTTGTTAAATATTAATATCGGTAGAAATAACTGTAGTTGTAATCGATGTATTTCAATTATTAATAATTTATTACTATTAGCTCGAAAAAGAAAAAAAAAAAAAGCTTAATTTGGCCCACTAGGAGTAGAGTGTTGATTTATGTGTATGGTGACATCATTATATTTATATGCACTAAAGATTTAGGGTATAAATAAATATAAATATTTTTTAATGCAATAAATATAAGGATTTTAATAATGTACTTGATTTATTAATTCTTTTTAGCCATTAGTTATAAAATTACAATAATTCTTAGTTAATTGAGATTTCGAAAAGAGTTGCTAGTTGGAGAGCACGACATGATAAAAGTCGTGAGCTGTGCTGTGAGATAATTATCATTTACTATTGAAATTCCAACTGAAAAATCGTGTTTCGACTTGAAATTTGAGCATGTAAAACTACCTTTAATGCTCAAATTAGACACTATACTATTAGGGTAAGTTACAAATCACCGCCTTATTTTATTCAAAATATTTATATAAATTTTGTGAAAAATAAAATATTATTTTACTCCCTTATATTTTTAAAAGAAGCAAATTACCTCCTCATTAGGGATGCAGTGTACTCCTTTCTAAAAAATACAGGGGGTAAAATGGTATTTTATTTTTTTACAGGAACTTATCATGTGAACAATTTGAATAACACAGGGAGGTAATTTGCAATTTATCCACTAGTCCATGTTTGTCTCACATAAATTTCTTCATTTTTTTTTTTCAGAAATGTCCAAATTGTTATAGTTGTGGGTAATTGTTAAGATAATATTTAATATTAATGATTATAATTCATTTATTCAAAAAATAAGAGAAAAATACAGTTTACCTTCTGTGATACTACAAATGCGCAAATTACCCTCCTATAAAACAATTAACAATTTACCCCCCCCCCTTTATTTTTTAAAATGAATCAATTTACTTCCCTGTGTTTCTTAAAATGAAGCAATTTACCCTCCCCGTCTAGGGGGGGGGGGGTAAATTGCTTTATTTTAAGAAATACGGAGAATAATTTTTTTTTCATAGAGAATTAATTTATTCATTTGCAATATCACAGAGGATAAATTATATTAAATCCCAAAAAATAATATAGTCGATCATTTTCACTTAAAAAATAAAAATATATATATAAAAAAAAAAGAATGAGATGGAAGTGGTAAATAAAGTGATTAGGGCAGTTGAGCTACCAAAGTTTGGGGAGGGGGAGGAGATAATAATGATGCTGTTCTTGCAGTTTTGCTTGCACGTTTCAAATAATGTGTGATGCTTTGCATCTAAGCAACGCATGCTTCTTCCATCAAACATTAACCCACACACTAATCATCATTCCTCAATTTATTCACCACAATTAACCTCTTTTTTTCATAACCCTCCCCCCCCCCCCCCCACCCCTCCAAAAAAAAAAATCCCTATAGTGTAATCTTGGTTAAAAGTGTGCTCATTATTTATAATTTTGTTTCATTATAAATAATATATAGGGTAAATTACAACGGACTCTTTTAAAATTTGATATAATTAAAAGATCTCCTCGTATTTGAAAAATTACAAATACCCTCTTGATATTTGAGGAGATTATGTAATTTTTGGATGGAGGTTTTGGAATTATTAACTTTGCCTTCTAGTATTGTTTTTTTCTTTTAAAAAATATAAAAAAAATCAGAAGAGGTGGATGGAAAAACTTGATATATAAAAAAAATCATCCACTTAGTCTAATAAAAAGTTTTAAAAAAATTTAAAAAATAAATAAAAGTATATTTCATTGTTTAAAGGATATTTTGATCGGTTTATCACAAAAACATGAATTAATGGATACTAACAGATTAGGAAAATTGTTAGACGGCCGTTAAATTCAAGAGGTATTGATAATTTTTTGGACAAGAATATACTTGTAATTAAGCCAAATTTCATGGGAACTCGTTATAATTACCCTAATTATTGATGGTTTTGTATTGTACTGATCTGATTATTTTAGGATAAAGTCCATATTACCTTTTGTAATACCTCAAATACTTAAATAAGCTCCTGTGATTAAAAAAATACCGTATAACCCTCTATAAAATTTAAAAAGGTGCATATTATCCCCTGTAAAATTTCATATACCCAAAATTGCGATTAAATATGTATATTTTGCCCCTAAATTATCAAACTACCCTTGTGTTTAACTTATACATATTTTAAAAATATAATACGAAAAAATATAGTTTAGTTATATGTAAATATATATAAAGAAAGCTAAAAAATATAAAACAAAAAAATAGAGATAACTCGCCGATGGACGAGAGATTGGTGGTGGGTGGGGTGTCAAAATTATTGTTGTCGGACGGGCTTTCCAATGGTGGAAAGCACACGTCGAGAGGTCCTCGAATGTCGGAGAAAAAAACGATAGAAAATGGGGGGCGTGGGTTAGAGGCCAATATGCACCTTTTAAAATTTTACAGAGGATTATATGGTATTTTTTTATCACAGCAGTTTATTTAAGTATTTTGAATATCACAGGGGCGTAATATGTATTTACCCAATTATTTTACGTTGTTCCCATCGTTATTGAATTCTTGAAAATTGTATTAGGTAGATTTTAATAAGTTGCAAATTTATTGATTTGTTATATATTTGTATAATGCATTGCAAGATTAATAAAATCAAGGGTAAATTACAACGCCATCTTTTGAAATTTGGTATAGTTATAAATATTTTCTCGTTATTTAAAAAAATAAAATATCTCTCAATGTTTGATGAAATTATGTAATCCTTGGGTAGAGGTATAAAATTATCAACTTTATCCTTACTGTATTTCTTAAAATTAAAAATTTATTAAAAAAAATTGGATGAGGTGGATGGAAAATTTTTAAAAATTATAAAAAGAAAATATCCACTTAATCCTTAAAAAAAGTCAGAAACTTTTAGAAAATGGATGAAAACCTAGTGGATTGAGCTAATTGTTAACAGTCATTAAAATCAAATGAGTATTGATAATTTTTCAAAAAAAAAAGAGGATATTTTTATTACACCAAACAATAAAAGAAATTGTTGTAATTTAACCTAAAATTAAAAGGAAAAATTACATTTTTTTATCCTACAAATTTGACCTTTTGCAGTTTTGGTCCCAATTTGGGATTCACTACATTAATCTCATACACAAGTCTTGGAATAGATCTCGAACTTTTTGCTTCCGGACTCAAACCCAATCTGATTATTTTTTTGTTTTTTTGTAAATTAAAATGAGCTTTCTTGAAATTATGTCATAGTTACGGATGCCTTTCATTGTCTCTAAAATTATATATACACCACTAGAATTAGCAATCGTCTGATAAATTCTCCTACAATAAACTGTTATGAGGAAATATTTTTTAGACAATCCTTAATACCAAATCAAACTACTCGATACTTAACTGAAATAGTTCGATAAAAACTTGCTTGAATTTAATTTGCTATATTTTACAAATCAAATTTCGACAAACTTTTTGTTTGATAAGTGATGTGGTATTGATTTTGATAAAAGGATGAAATGTGATTTTTACCCTCGGCACGTCACTCACTAGGTAAAATTAATTCTAGAGAGAGAATTTTTTAGATGGAATTGGTTAAGTGTAGTCAAATCAATGAATAGTAACTTGGTGTAAAAAAATAATATTTTTAGTATTTATTGTGGTATTAGAAGTTAGGGTAAATTACAATAGGCTCCCTAAGGTTTGCCTTAATTATAAATACCCCTTCGTTGTTTAAAAAATTACAAATACCCTCCTAAAATTACAAGTATCTTAACAACTACCTTCCTACAATGGGATTTCAGAAGGGGATATTTGTTAGAGTATTTATAATTTTAGGGGGGTATTTGCAATATTTTAAACACAGGGGGTATTTATAATTATCACAAACCTCATGGGAGCCCATTGTAATTTACCCTAGAAGTTATGTAGTGAGATAGTATTTAATTTATAGCTTATATATAAAAAATTACTTTTTTGCCCTTGTAACTAAATGTGTATTGCCAACATATACATCAATACGTTTCGAGCTTGGCTTGAACTTGATTCATCAATGCAAAAACTAATAAAATACTGAAAATATCAAAATATTCGAGCTAGATTCATATTCGATCTAATTAAAGCTTGTTTGAGGCTGATTAGATTAATAGTCTAACCAAATTCGCACACAATTTTTCAACCTCGGTAATAATTCAAACAAATTTAAACAATGATGTGGTCAGCTCGACTCGAATTACTCTAATTGGAGATGGAGTCAGGTCTAGCATCCTATAAACACTCTTCATAAAAAATCCAGTAGATTTTGAATGCGTTTGATCTTGAATCTTGACGAACCCATTTGAGATTTTTTAATTTTTTATGGTCTTTCAATAGACCATATTTTATTAGAATTCTCAAACATAATAATATTAAAAGATTAATTTTTTTCCCCAAAATATCTCAAAAACATCAAATATAAAGAATTTCAAGAAAATTGGCAAAAATGAAGAAACATAAATGCAAAAAAGTGCCAGAAATAAAAAAAGAGTGAAAGGGATGTATGGGGTATTACTTAAAAAGTTATGGGGTATTGAGATATTTGGGAAAGTATGTGAAAGGGGCAGATGGTTTATGTGGCGACCTATGAACCACCAAGACACAAAAGGACAAAAAAGGCCCCACCCCCACTAATTAATTCCAAAATTCATTTCCCTTTTCACACATCTCCATCCACTGCCCAACACACTTTTTTCTTTTTATTTTTTTATTTTCCATTTTTTATATGATGACTTAAGGATAGTGTCATTCTCAACTGTGCAATTTTTGATTAACCGATCGAATTAATTAGTATGATGACTTAAGGATAGTGTCATTAAGAATTTTGTAATTTTTTATTAATCGGTTGAATTGAAAGCTTTGTTTTTGCTTAATGCTGATTGGATAGTTCAGTACGGTATTCCATTATTTTTAAAAAAAAATTAATCTTTAGTTTAATTTTGATATTTTCTATTGGTTAATCAAACTGAATCGAAATACCATTGTTTTAAATATACATATAATATAAATATATATATAAATCCTATGATTATAATATAATTAACAAATAATTCGTAACTAATAAATTAATTTTATATTAAATACTTTTTACTTTTTGATTAATTTAATACAAAGTCGAATTGAATTGAAATAAATTCAAGTTTTTAGTGAATTGAACCGAACATTTTGTTTCGATTAACCAAATGGAACATTCTTAGTGTCACTAATTTTTACTTAAATATAACGTGTTTGAGCCTCATTAAAACTATAAAACTCATCACTTTATGTAAATGTATTATGGGCTGGCATGGAAATAACCAAGTGAAAACCTCATAATAATGCATGAAGTGTTGTGGTTCGATAGTGACCGAACATGAATCTTGTTAAGGGCACATAGCTCGTCACTTTATACACATATATTAGTTGGGAGTGACAGGCTTATAATACTTAATTCAGTAAAGATCAGGTTAAATTGTTTAGATTGTTGTTCTGCATATCGATGTGATACAAGATGGCGATGACAGACTTGTAATACTTGTTCCGGTAAAGATTTGACTTAATTTTCAGCTTTTCATTTTTCGTTGGTGCATTGTAGGCTGGTGACGGTTGACTTACGATCCTTTCTCCGATGAGAGTTGGATTTAAGTTTATAGAATATTGGCGGGTTTATATTTAGTGTATATAATTATTTTTATTTTATTTTATTTCGACAAGTTTTCTTTATAAATTTTTTAATTCGAAATAGAGGGTCTAGATTTTCGATTGACTTTAAAAGAATAACTATTCATCAGAGTATTTATACTCATTATCTACTTGAATAAGCCAAATCAAAATAATATATACAGACCAACAAGTTAGATGGGCATATTCGTGCATCAAATTAACTTGATTCGAATAAAAATATCTAAATCTTAATTCGTTTACGCGTTCTCCAAACTATTGAGGGTATATTTGTAATTGCAATAAAAGCACGGTGAATTTTTATATGTTCAGGAGTGTTTTGAGTGAATTTATAAACTGTTTGTAATATTTAGAAATGCTTGATAATTATCTTAAAAAAAAGAAAGTTTGTAAGATTAAAATAAAATAAGATAATAAAAGCTTATAAATTCTTTTTAAAAACATGCGACGAGTTAATACTTTCATTTAATTGTAGCCAGATTAATTTTTTTTATAAGTTTCGTTATCTTATTTCATCTAAATACTTCAAAAAGCTTTTGCTTTTAAAATAAAAATAATACTTTATTTGAATTTTAAAAATATATGAATTTATAAAAATATTTTTAAAATATTTCAAGAGTCACCTATTTTCTTGTTTGATTTTGGGTTAGCAAATTCTAATAGTATCTCAAAATATCAAATTTCGAGGAAGAAAAACAATAGAATAAATAAAAATAAATTATATTAATTTTTTTAAAAATTTAATATAATTACAAATAATTTTTGTTATTTAAATATTTAATATTATTTATTGTTTAATTTTAATTTCAATTTCTTACAATTTTTTAATTTTTTCTATCTATGTTGTTCGATTTTTGTATATTTTTTAATTTGTCTATAAAAAAATAATTAAAACAAAAAGTTAATAATTTTAGGCTCGTACATAAGAATTACATAATTTTAATACACACAGATAGTATTTATAATTTTTAATAACAAAAAATTTATAATTGTTATAAATTTTAAATGAGCTCGTTATAATTTATTTAAAAATTAAATCGGATAGAGCCACTATTCATCTAAACAAACAAACCCTTAATAAAATTTCCACCAATTTCCTTTTTCGGTGCGTCTTAGAGTGCGCCAGGGTGCGCAGTACGCTCGTCTCCTGATCTCTGCTCTGCGTCTTCTTCCTCACTCCTCATTTCTCACAAAAAGCAACTGAACTCGCCCCTCCTCTCTCTCTCTCTCTCTCTGCCACCCCGGCGCAATTTAGCACCCTTATCTCTCTCCACTTCTTCCATACCTCTCACCAGCATACAAGCATTTTCTCTTCCCTCTTCCACTGTAGGCCTACCAACTGCACATACAGTGGTGGGATATATACCACATACATATATATATATATATACACTTCCACTGGTCTCGAATTTTTTTTTCTTTGATCTCGTCTTGTCTGTGGAGATGCGGTTGATTTTGCTGGGTTTTCTGTTTGTTTTGTGCATTAATGGTGGATTAGCGGAGCCAATTGTGTATTCTGCAAGACTGGTCCACAGGTTTTCGGAGGAAGCTAAGGCGCACCAGGGTGTTAGGGTTTTAGAGAATGGGGGTGAAGTAGGTGGAGGTGGTGTTGGTTTTTGGCCGCAGAGGCGGAGCTTGGAGTATTACCGGCGGCTGTTGAGCAGCGATGTGCAGCGGCAGACGCTTAAGCTGAACCCTCAATTCCAATTTCTCTACCCTTCTGAGGGGAGCGCCACATTACCCCTCGGAAATGACTTTGGATGGTCTCTCTCTCTCTCCTCCCCCCCATCTCTGTGTCTTTGTTTGGTTTTGTTTATTCTTTTGGATCTTTTGATTGAGATGCAGACAGTTCGCATTGAATTGTTTTACTGTTGTCACCGCGTAGTGGGTTTAATGGGAAATTCTACTTGTACATGTTAGTGAAGTTTAATTATAGTTAAGATTTTGTTTTAGAAAAGTGTTGCTTCCATCTAGTTTTGTTTTTCTGCTCTAAGGGGAAACAGGTAGAGACCTATTTATTAGAAAAAAAACCAAGTATTTGACAAATTGTTTGTGAAACAAGTAATTTCATTATTTGTGATGCTAAATTTGCCTGCTTTGAGCTTTTCTGTTTTCGGTTTCTGTGGTGGAAAATGTTTAATGTAATATTGAGTACTGGAAACAGCTGAGTTTAGCTGAAGATTGATGGAATAGCATTGCGTCACAATTTAAAGAAAATAGGAATTTTTTAAAGAAGTTAAAGAAAGTCATAGCTTTGCTTAAAAGTCATTGATGTATATAATTAAAGAAGTCCTTATTGTGTAATAGGAAGTTACAAATTATTGTTAGTAATTCTGGGGACTATCTGTTAAGATATTGGTAGTATGCCCTGTGTCACATCCAAATTGGGAAATCACTTGAACTTATGTTATTGACTCATTAATATTTCCTTTTTGGCTCTGTTCTGAATAATGCCAGATTGCAGTTGGACAAAAATAGGTGCTAGCTTCTTCTCTGGGAAAGGGTTATTCACTGAAACGTAGTTTTGACGTGATAGTACACCAATCACAACTTTTTCAGGATCAAGATATTTGATCATAGACATATATATTCTTATGCCAAATTCGCTCTACGTCAACGCACAATGAATACCAAAGTACGGGATACTTCTTTTGGTCACTACTTGAATTTCAACATTTCTAGTTGTGAGCTTCGCCTTGCCTATCATCATAGTGAATGGTTCACATTATTCTTTTGGCCCTCGGCACAACATTCTTTATTAAAGCCACATGCTTATCTTGTGGGAAGTCAACCTATTGAAGGAGATCCGCTTTTATCTATATAGTTTCATAGTTTATAAGTCTTCTTTCACCATTATTACAGTTAAGGATATCGATACTCATTTTGTTTCACCTTATTTCTATAGGTTACATTATATGTGGATTGACATAGGAACGCCAAAAGTTTCTTTTCTTGTCGGGTTGGACGCTGGAAGTGATCTATTCTGGGTTCCCTGTGATTGTGTACAATGTGCACCTTTATCCTCCAGTTATTACAGCAGTCTGGTATGCAGGCATTCTTTTCCAATCATCCCTTATTGTTGATTCAGATTGACATTCCTTCTTCATGGCTTTTTTTTTTTTTTACATTAAAGAATAATGCCAAGATTTGCAACTGTGGTCCTATAGAGACTCAGATGCTGCTTTTACGACTGCTCAATTTATGTTGTGTTACACATTCCAGTAGTAATTTGGACAACTTTCATGGTGTAAATTAAAATTGTCTTCTTCTCTCTTAACTTGAGAGCATGGCAACCAAAGAAGGCACGGATATCATGTAACTGAATGTGAACTTAATATGGTAATTTTCAAGTTCTGATATTATCCGTCGATGTTTTGGCATTATCTGTTGTCCTATTTTGCTAATATTTTAAATCTACTTATTTTATTAAACAGCCCTGTATCTATTATTTCCTGAATATGGAAAACCAATATGTTTCTAGTTTTCTTATGCTAAAGACTTAAAACGAAATCTTCATACACTGGTATATGTACGAGTGTCTGGTAAGACAATTCATTCTGAAGTCTCATTTATAACCTATTACAGTTGGCAAAATGTACTACTAATGCTGGATCGGTATTTGCTGATTGTTCTCTTTGATGAAACCTGAGCAAATCTTGGGCCTGCATTCAACAGGAACTCTTTGGCTGCCATATCTGATCTGATGTACCTATCTTATATAGGGCTTCCAAAAAATTAAGTTTGATTTTAATTCTTTGACAGATAGATTTTCCATTTTTAATACACGGAATTTCATATTCAGAGGTTTGCATTTACTTACCTTTCTATGGGGAAAAGTAATTTTTATTTTGCTGTGCAATCTATATGTTAGTATTTGTGAAGACATAATCTAAAAAAGTAGAGATCTATCTGCTTATGTTACACATTTTGTCCTTTTCTTGATTAACCTAGGAGGTTGTACTAAGCCAACCCTAATTCAAGTGTTGGTACTAGCTTCTGGTGAATAGAATCAGAAAAGTTTCCCTAGAAAGGGTTAGATCTTCACTACATATGAAAGGGTTAGAAGCTGATAAGAGACTTACAGGACTCTAAGGAAGTGTTAGGGTTACAAAAAGGTGAATTCAGTCATAATTGATACACCGTACTTGCTTTGACTATAGTTTTGGCTGCGTAAGCTTAAGTCCATAAGTTGTAAAAACAGTTGTCTTATGTTTGTATTATTGGGCAGGGGGGTGGCTGCAATTTGTTTGTAATAAATACAGATATCAGAAAACTTTGCGCATTCATGAAGAGCTGTGAAGTTCTATTTAAATTAGCAACATGTTTATCACTTATTCCAAATGATTGATTGGCAGGTGCTCCCTCGTTTTTGGGGCATCTATTATGCAGGATAAAGATCTTAATGAGTACAATCCTTCTGGCTCTAGCACTAGCAAGCCCCTCTCTTGCAGTCATAAGTTATGCGAATTAGGCCCAAACTGTCCGAATCCTAAGCAGCAATGTCCATATACAATCAACTACTATTCAGATGATACCTCAACTTCTGGATTTCTGGTTGAAGAGGTTCTGCATCTTGTGCCAGGCCATTCTGTATCCAACAAATCTGTGAGCGCTCCAGTTATTATTGGGTGCGTCTTATTTTGTTTATAGTTCAATATGCCAAAACTACTGTAGAAAAATACTTTCGCTACTTACTATGATACTTGGATGTTTTTCTATTTTAGATGTGGTAGTAAACAAACTGGTGGTTACCTGAATGGAGTTGCGCCTGATGGTCTTTTGGGTCTGGGACTTGGAGAAATTTCTGTCCCAAGTTTTCTTGCAAAAGCTGGATATATCCGGAACTCTTTTTCTCTATGTTTCAGCGAAGATGATTCAGGGAGACTATTCTTTGGGGACCAGGGAGTTGCTAGCCAACAAACTACTCCATTTTTGCCTTTGGACGGCAAAAAGTAAACATTATATTCTCATAATAGATGCTAATTTCTTTTATGTTTTGACTATGCATTGAAGATATATTTGGTTAACTCGTGGCACAGCTTGACTTATATTATTGGAGTGGATGCATGCTGCATTGGAAGTTCATGTCTTGACCATACAAACTTTGAAATGCTGGTTGATAGTGGGACATCATTCACATTTCTTCCAGATCAAATATACGAAAGAGTGGTTGACGAGGTATATTCTTCTACTTATATTTTTTCCTCCCCTTTAATTAATCCTGCTATCTGTCATAAAAGCGTGCGAGCTAGTTTTGAATTACTGTTTTAATCATAGTTTGACAGACAAGTAAATGCTTCCAAATCTAGCTTTGAAGGATATCCATGGCAGTATTGCTACAAGTCCAGGTATTTGCCTGTATTGACTGTGTATTAGCCCCACCTGCTCAATTAATATGCTAGAGTTAATTATTTTATGTTTAACAGTTCTCAAGGAGTGCCTAAGATTCCTTCTTTGACTCTGAAGTTTGCAACATCCAACAGTTTTGTTGTCAATGATCCTGTTTTTGTGATCTATGGCACTCAGGTTTTGTTTTCTAACCCCTACTTGCTTTGTCTAGCAGCACTGACTTTTACATCTTTTCTATGTTAGTAGTTTATGATCCTTAGAGCTTCTCTGTTTCTGACTAATTATTTGATTTCAATTAATTTGAAGATTCGATTATAAAATCAAATTTTACTTAGCAAAAAATGATAAAACTTGTAGCAATTTTTTACTTAGCAAAAGGTAGTGTTTTGCTCTTTTCAGCATTAGTTTGAATTTGATAATATTTTATTTTATTAAATCAAGTTTTAAAAATAATTGATTTTGCACAAGAATTTATAAAATAACCGAATGGCAGTATGGATCATGAAAGGGGTGATTAACTCAATTTCTAACTTAGAAAGATACAAAACAGGCCTTAAATTGCTGCTTTGCCTCATGAAATGATCTTGTTTCAGCTCAAAAGTTGCAAAGTTATAGTTTTAGTCTGTATCTTTGTAATGTTTATCCAATACATGTTACCAATGCTCATAAGCATAAGCTCTCTGAGAATTTAAGAGGTTTGCATCACTTAATAAGAATGTGATCTGTGAGATCACCTGTATGTAGTAGAGGCATATTTATGGCAGTCAATGGAATCCTCAAGGTGATGAATCCATAGAAAGTAAATTTAGAACAAAAATTGAATTTGTTGTCTTGGGATGATATATAGTGATGAACACCTGTTCTGAATGCGGACAAAATATTTTAGCTTAGGTAAATAAATATCTGATTTTATATTTGACAGATAATTGTTGTATATAGTTGAAAGCATGTTACACTAGCCAATATTTTGTGTTCTGAAGTTGTGCATCTCTTTGCATGTTTACGTGAATGATGACACTTAGGACTCGTAACTGCAGAACCTCTGAGTGGTGTCTTGGTGGTGCAGGGTGCTGTTGGATTTTGTTTGGCAATACAGCCCACAGATCAAACCATCGGGACAATTGGACGTAAGACCATATTAGAATTTAACTGAACTAGTATATCTTACAATGAGCATGCCATGAGTTTACACCCTTATTCTGGAAAATAGAGAATATTTAAATACACTGTTCCATATAGCAGGCATACGAAGAAACCTATCTTATTTATGTGTCAAGATGATTGTTGCTTGCAGAGAACTTCATGACGGGATACCAGATTGTATTTGATAGGGAAAATTTCAAGCTGGGCTGGTCACGTTCAAATTGTAAGCATCTGAGACCTTTATAGCCTATAGATGTGGAATTTTATCCTTTGTAAGCAATGACTTTTTGCAATCATAACTGTCGTTTTCTGCGCTTTTGGAAATCGAATGGTCATGATATCCTACATGTAACATATATATACATCCCTATGAACATATTCTCTCCCAAGATATAATTTCCCTCTCTAGTGCACACGATAAATCTGAATATGTGAATTGGTTCAGGTCAGGATCTTGATTATGGAGATAGAGTGCCACTGAATTCATCAGGTAATAGCAACTCTCCTAATTCATTGCCGACAGCAGAGCAGCAAAGCGCCCCTAATGGTAATGCAGTTCCCCCTGCAGTTGCCGGAAGAACACCATCCAAGTCCTCCACCACACGCCTGTCCTATTCGGCTAAGTTCTTCTTATTGCTGCTCATCGCACATATCTCATCATAAATTTATAAACCAAAACGCTCCGTGTAGTTTACATGTAAATTCTGGTTCCTAGTGTCATAGTTGTGCCCCATTTTTTTTCTTGCTTCATTAACATTCACCATCCTCTCTTCTATTTTTAGGCTTTGAAATAGGGTGGTGATACATAGAGTTTCTACATAGCACTTCATTTCTTTCATTTATCCTTCACCACTTACGTATCGTTGTATGTAATCATAACATTTCTTTTCATAGGGATATATATGTAACTCCTCAATTTTGGTTGTATAATATATGTATCACTCATTTTGACAGTCATTTCCCTGCAACTACTCCCTTAAATCTTTGATTTGTGTGTCTTATCTGTTCATATATTCTTTATGGTCAAGCGACGTTTCCGCACTTGTCCATGATCCTGTTTAATGCTATTGAATTATGCATGTTTTTTCAACCGCAAAGCATGATATTCGGATCCAACATTCCTATTATTGAATACTAATGCGAGAATTATTTGGTCTTCAACTCTTTTACTTAAATTTTTCAAGATAAGGTTGTCTCCAGGTCATATTAAACAAAAGAGGAAAACTTGTCCACTTGACAACTACTGAAGAATAATTTATGTTGGGATATTTTCTGTTTTCCAGTAAATTAAGGGAGATTCTTGTTTGCCCTTACCAAACTTAGCATAATGCTGCAGGTGTATTCTCAATCTAAGGAAGTGTTGTGTTCAATCTTTTATTTGGCTGCCAAACTTTATTGCATATTTTAGGGCACATGACTCCAAAGTGACAGCCTGGGTTCTCATATTGTCTGTTGCTGCAAACTTTCTATGATGTCTGATGTTATTAGGTTACACTATTTGTTTTGTTAATGAATGATCCTCTTAACTTAAGCCCCCAATTTGCTCTCCAGTTGAGTTGTGTCATTTTTTTTTAAAATAATTGATTTAATTAATACATCAATATGACAAAAAATTAAACTACAATAATTTATATAAAAATGAGATAAATATCAACGTTTGGCGAAACTCGAGTCCACAACCTCGAACTTGTTCATAGGATTTCAGCCTTATGTGAGTTGTTTTATCATTATTACTTGGGTCGTTCGACTTGTTTTTCAATAATTGCTTTGGTATTAAATTACATCTGTATCCCATGTTGATAAAAAAAAAAAAAAAAGTTATAGTTTATAACTTTTAATCATATTACAATATTTTGTAAGGGATAATTGCACTTTTGGTTCCACAGGATAGACCTCTTCTCATTTTTGGTCCCGAGCTTTACGGGATTGAACACTTTAGACCCCCAAACCTTAATCTTTTGATGGCGTTGGTCCCACACCGTAAGTTTTTAATGGAAATGGCACGTGAACAGTAACGTGCCGTTAGTATAATTGCACTTTGGTCCCACAAGATAGGCCTCTTCTCACTTTTGGTCCCCAACTTTATGTGATCGACACTTTAGATCCCAAAATCCCAATTTTTTTATGGTAGTTTGTTAGTTTTTGTTTTTTGCAGTCACTGTCCGTCAGTTGCAGTAAGCAGAAGAAGGGGCTTTTTGGCTGACTTCTCAAACGTCACTTCGGTAAAAAGAAAAAGCCCGTCTCCTTTCTCCCCTTTTTTTCCCAATTCCAAACCCTAATTCCACTCTCTTTCCCATTCGATTGTATGAAAAATTAGTAATAAGGGTAGCAGGTTAAGACTTTTGTGAAGATGAGTCTCAAGCACCAGGTGCTCTTGGACTTGCTAGACCTGAAGTACCACAAATGCGGTAAGTCTTTATTTTCAAAGTTTTAAGTAGCTTTTTATTGTATTTATAATGAAATCTTTTATATTTTAATGGTTGTGCTACATTGTGTGGTCCATTTTTATGTTTTTATGTCATGTTGTATGTGAAGCATTGAGGTAGGTTGAGTGATAAGCCTCCAACATATTTGAGTAGGTTACACTTCAAAAAAAAAAAAAAAAAAAAAATAAAGATGAAGAAAACGTGAGGGTTTTAGGTGTAACTAAGTGTAACAGTAGCACGTTTTTGGGTGGATAAACAACTGTTTGTTTTTGTGTAATTATTTTGTCTTGACACATACTATTGGGAGCATAATCCCCTATTATTGGCAATTTAGTTGTAAGTATTTTGGGTTGTTCCAACACCTGTTTTGCCTGTCCTTATTAGAACAATTTGGTTCAGTGGATGCTGTAGTTTTTGGCCCTTTGGGCGTAATATGGGATATAATGTGTTATTTTTTAGTGTTATGTTATGCAGTTTATTTTCAATTTTTGTGCATGTTACAACAAGTTTTGAGTTTTTCCGCCACTTTTACTAGTAAATTTCAAATTACAGATAATATTGACCGTTACTGAAAGGTCTTTTACAAAATATTGACTATTACTAAAAGGTCCTTAGCAGTACTTAATTACCACCCAAAACCCCTCACTTTTTCTTCACCCAAAACCCTCGCTTTTTTCTTCACCTCTTTGTTCTTCTTTTTTGCATTGAAGTGTAACCTAGCAACTCCAATGTGCTGGAGGCTTATCACTCAACCTACCCCAATGCTTCACATACAATGCGACATAAAACATAAAAATGGACTACATAATACAATACAACCATTAAAAAATAAAAAACTTTATTATAATACAACAAAAAACTACTTAAAGCTCTAGAAATAAAGACTCACCATATTTGTGTTACATCAGGTGTGGCAAATCCACGAGCATCTGATGCCTGAGACTCATCTTCACAAAAGAGTTCATCTGCTACCATTGTTACTAAATTTTCATACAATCTATCCGGAAAAAGGGTAGGATTAGGGTTTGGAATTGGAAAAAAAAAGGAGGAGAAAGGAGACTGACCTTTTCTTTTTATCGAAGTGGACGTTTGAGAAGTCAGTCAAAAAGCCACTTTTGCATTTACTGTTTGACTAACGGCACGTGACTGTTTACGTGCCGTTTTTGCTAAAAACTAACAGCGTGTGACTAACGCGATGAAAAAATTAGGATTTTGAGGTCTAAGGTGTCGATTCCATAAAGTTCGGGATCAAAAGTCCAAAAAAACCTATTCTATGCGACCAAAAGTGCAATTATACTAACGGCATGTGATTGTTCACGTGCCATTTCCATTAAAAACAACAACCTGGGACTAACACCATAAAAGAAATAGGATTTTTGGAGTTTAAAATGTAGATCTCATAAAGTTCGGGATCAAAAGTGAGAAGAGGGCTATCCTGTGGAACCAAAAGTACAATTATTCCATTTTGTAATTATTTATTCATTACTTTGAATTCTTTTATTAACCTTAAGAGTGAGGTTATTTTTAAAATTTAATCACAATACACATTTTCTTATGATTAATTATGAAATTAGGAAGTCATACACCATAAATATTTTTTTAAAAAAATTAAAATTTTAAAATTTAATATTTTATAATCAATTATGGGTTATTGTTTGAAACTTTGAAAATTGCAAGTTGAATAACCCATCAGTTTTGCAGTTGACCAACAATACCTTTAAAAATCTTTATGCATCAATTTGGACAGCTACTTTGTATATTAATGTATATACTATACTCTCTTTCATCATTGCAGGTTTAATCTGATTTGCTACGCCTCTTTACTTTGGAAAAAGTGAAGGTTCAGATATTTTTGTCATTTTTGCAACTCTGCAAGATTTTTTATGGAATGAGTATGTGAAAACTACGTACTTTGTTAACTTAATCAACGTTTGACTGTAATAATATAAAAAATTATAATTTACGTTCAACAACTTATACTGTTGGGACCAAACTTCCATCAATAATTTATCAAAAAATATGAGTGGAACGTAAATTATAAATTATTTTTTACACTAATGGGCTAAATATGGTGATGGGTAAAACAATGAGACCAAAATCGCAAATGGTGTAAATTTTGGTTTTCCCTAAATAAGTACTACTACTAAAAATAGACTAAATACCTTTATCCATATGACTCGAACTCACAATCAAGAGGCAAGGAAGCAGTGGCGAGAAATACTTCAACTTAGTTGTTTGAGTTTTATTCTTGTAGATTAAGAGTACTAATTCCCCAACTGCCTTCCATGTGACTTGAATCCATGACCAAAGTTATTGATGCAAGGTGCTCTTATCAACAAGCCACCATTCTGATAGATTAAGAGGTTGTAACAATATTAGTCTAAAAGTTTGTTGTGTAATAATTTCAATCCTCATGTCCAAAATACGTGCGATCTTTTTCCTAAAAAATGACAAAATTCCCAATGTTTAATCACGTGAGCTGCACATGATCAAATTCCAAAAAAATTAAAATTTTTTCGATGGGCAACTGACTAATGTTGCACAAAATCGAGAATATAATGAAGTAAACTTGTCACTAATACCGAATGCCCCGAAATTACAGTCTTGTCCAAATAATAATTTCACAATAAATATATGAACTTGTACATTCACCTCTCTTTGTTCTTTGATAAGGGTAATTTGGTCTTTTGACATGCACAATGTGTATTTTCAATAAATGAAATTTGAAGGCAAAGAATTTTAAAATTTTACCAAAAAAAAAAAATCTAAAAAAAAAAAGTGACTGTAATTATTTGAAATATATTTTGAGTGGGAGATTTGGAGGGTTTTGGCCCTATGTATGAAGACAATGAGGAAAAACAAGTAAAGGTATTTTTAAAGGGCACTAAAGACACCGTCCATTCTTTATTTATTTATTGAGACTATCAAAATATTGATATAACAAAAAGTAATGAAACAAATTAAGGTAAATCACAACGGGCTATTATGAAATTTATCGTAATTATAAATACTCTCTCATTATTTAAAAAATTATAAATACTCCCCTGAAATTGAAAATACACCAAAAAATATAGGAATATTTGTTGGGGTATTTGTAATTTCAGGAAATATTTTTAATTTTTTAAATAATGAGGTGATATTTGTAATTATGACAAATTTTAGAAGAGTTCATTGTAATTTACCTAATATATTAAATAAACTCACATAAAATAAAAAAAATACCCACATATTTAATGAAACTCGAGCCCATGATCTCAAATTTGTTGATCACAGCTCAACTCCAAGCACTCTCAAAAGCCATTTCTTTTGTTATTTTGCCTTAGACACAAACTTTTTAGTTCTTTTTTGCCTCTTAAGAAACTGAGAAGCAATCAATCTTAGTTTTTTTATAGTTTAATTTTTTAAAGGTAGCTATAATTGAAGCTCCACCTTTTTTTTTAAAAAAAAATTAAATACTGAATTGTGAAGTTTTATTTTTTTAGTATATAAAAATTTGAGTGACTTCGACTTTGTTCGTTATTATAGGCCAGTGTTAGGCCCTAGAGAGCTTTAGATCGTCTATAAAGATACTGGCATATTATACAATAATATGGTTGTCACAATCACAGAAGGAATTAAGTACCGTATAACATTCACTCACAGAAGAAATTTAGTATCATATAATATTTATACTGATACTTGTATTATTCACCAGCTCCTCATCTCAATAGAGAGAATTGGCCAATGAGGCCTAGCTTAGTTGGCAAAGTTGAGGACCCATAATCTTAGAAATTATGAGTTCGAACCCCGTCAGGTGCATGGGATGTAGTCTGCTGTATAACAGGAGTTGGTCTACTGCATAGTATGGGTTGTTGTCTATTGTAATAGTAGATGTAATTGAGTAGGATATGATTATTATAATAGTTTTTATTAGATATTAATAATACTTGTACTTGTAATTGATGTATTTCAATTAATGAAAATTCATCGCTATTAAAAAAAATTGAAGACACTATTTTTATACAAAGTGACTTGTCATAACTAATTAATTCAATATGCATGGCGACCGAGTGCAAACACAATATTTTATAATATTTTGTTTTGTTTTTCAATAATTACTTTTGGGATTAAAATTTCAGCAAGCTTTTTCTTTTTTTTTTTTTCATAGGATACGTTCTATTACATCGTTTAGTATATTCATATTAAGAAGTTAATTCCTTAAATTGATCATTCTAAATTGTTAAATACATTCAAAAGAAAAAAAAAAAAAAAAAGACAAGAAACTATTATAAAAATAGACATACACTCACATTCGTGAAATTCAGACCATCTAGACTACGTTTTAATAAAAGCAATAATTTATAATTTTTTAATCACGCCGCAATTAAATTATTCATTACTTCCTTCATTAACCTTAAAAATGAGGATATTTGTTAATTATAAAATTAGGTAAATAGTATAGTTGGTCCCGTAACTGTGCGTTTGTAATTGCTTCAGCCCCATAAGTTTATTCTTGATTCTAATGTTCCTAAATTTTAGTTTTTATCTTAGTTTGATCCCTCTTACCATTTTCTGACGAAAATCCAATTTCGACTTTGGTTAATCTAATTTGTTTTTATCATTTTAGTCCCTTAAATTTATAAAATTGTCAATTAGTCATTTTTAAGGATACTATTTAAAGTTAAGCAATACATTATTATTATATCATATTCAACATAAAAAAATATATAGATATTATTTTCCACCTAAAAGGACTAGTTTGATAATTTTACAAATTTAAGGAACTAAAGTGAGAAAATAAACTTAAATAAATTATTTTACACTTTAAAAAGTCAAAAT
This sequence comes from Sesamum angolense, assembly GCA_034509725.1. Taxonomy (NCBI): domain Eukaryota; kingdom Viridiplantae; phylum Streptophyta; class Magnoliopsida; order Lamiales; family Pedaliaceae; genus Sesamum; species Sesamum angolense. Next base: position 15,242,362 of record JACGWL010000010.1, read on the forward strand.
TCGATCATATTTTTGCTGAAAAATAGTTAAACGGACCAACTTGAGACAAAAACTAAATCTCAGATATGTCAAAGTCAAGAAATTGGAAAAGTTATAATTAATTTTTTTTATTCCCTCATAATTAATTATACAACTATTAGACAAACCACACCAAAATATGTTCTACAGAAAATAAAAATAAAGTTTCTTTAGATTATTAATTCCAAGTAATTATGCAAGAAAATGATTACAAGAATTTATAATCACAACTTGACCCCACAATCACATAATTGATTATAAGACAATTATTTTTGAAATAATTAATTTTAGAAAAAATGAATATAATATTGGGGTTTATATAGTTGATTATGGAAATGCAAATTATAGCTAAATTTCAAAATCAATCTCATTCATAAAATGTAATGAAGAATTTATTAGAAACAATTATTTAATGGACATAATGAGTAATTAGATAAAAAATAATTACAGTGGTACAAAAAAAAACTATAAATTGTAGCTATTTATCAAAATGTAAATTGGATCAAATTCAATTCCATAAGTGATTATTAAAAAAAGGCCAAATAATATAAAATAGGGTAAATTACAATGAGCACCGTCAGTCTTCGTTATGTTTTTATTTATTTCTTAAAGTGAATTATCCAAAATATCGTTGTGAACTATGCATTATAATTTTATTAAAATTTATTTAATTTTTTATGGACTAGATCGACATTTTTTTTAAAAAAAAAAGTTCTTCAAAATTTTTCATCCACATAATCCATTTCTTTACAATCTTTTATTTTTTATTCAAAAAAAAAATTAAGAACAAAGTTGACAGTTGCAGACCTCCATTAAAAGATGATATAATTTAATCAAACGTCAAGAATATCAATAATTTTTCAATAATAAAAAGATAATTATAATTATATTAAATTTTAAAAAATTAATTATAATTTACTCTATAAAAAAATTGTATTTCAATTCAAAAACTATTCAATCCCGTAGTCAAACAATACCAAATTCTTTTAGGGTAAATTATATTTTGCCATCCGAACTATGATCCTTTTTACACTTTGGCATCTAAACTTTTTTTTGTGTCAATTTACCGTCTGAACTTTACGAAATTTTACACTTTACCATTTATAACTATTTTCACCAAGTTTTTTGTTAAAAAACATCATATGCAATGCACATGTGATATTTAAAGGTCATTTAATGTGATATTTTTCATATATGCACAGCATGTTATGTTTTTTCGATAAAAAAATCACAAAAAAGATGATCATATATGTTAAAGTACAAATTTTGCAAAGTTGAGATGTCAAGTTGACAAAAAAAAATATTAAGTTGCCAAAATATAAAAACAGACATAATTCGGATGGCAAAATATAATTTACCTATTCTTTTATAGAAAGAATTGATCTGAATGAATTCCTCTACATTGGCCCCACTCTCAACACCGCACTTACTAATTATTACAAGGGTGAGAGGTTCTCATGGATAATGAAAAGTACCTAATAACACTATTCATTATCTTTAGCTACAGCAAAAGCAGAAAATTGATCTAATCGGTAAAGTTGAGATTTCATAATTTTATGATAATTTTTTTTATTGATATATAAGTGTTGGTATATTTGACGAAATTATTTTAAGATAATTATATTTACACTCTTAATTTATAATTTATTTAAATAAATCATCCATGTCTTCTGTATAGTTACAGAGAATACCCCTAACAACAAAAAATAGGGTAGTTTGTTTAATGATGTTAATATTTTTAGGGTGTGTGTGTGCGTAATTTTCAAAAAGTAACGAGTGGTTTGTATAAGTGATAATGATATTTTGGTAGGTGTATGTGTAATTATCTGAAAGATAGGGGTGGTTTGTGTAAACAGGCTATAGATCAAGATGCAAAAGTAATTATCCCTTATATTTTTAGATGAATGAACAGAGAGTTCAATACTTTTACTCCTATACTATACAAGATTTTCAAAATGATCAGAAAATTGAAAAAATTCGACATATTCAATTCTATACTTTACTGAATATTCAAAATAATTCCAAAAATGAAAAAAAAAAAAAAAAAAACTAGATACATCCAGTCTTAAGTTTTACGGAATTCTCAAAATAATTTTAAAATTGAGAAAACTCGATACATTTAGTTTCATAAATCCTGTAAAGATGAGGGCTAAATATGTCGAGTTTTCTCAATTTTGAAAATCCTATAAAATAGATGACTAAAATTATTGAACTTTATATTTTATAGGACTAAAAGTATAATTTGGCCGACAGACTTTAATGTCTATTGAAATAATAATTACTGATATTTGATATACACTGATAGTTGATAATTGAAATTAATGATAATTATAATCCATTTGCTTTAAAATAAAAAAAATAAAAAAAAAAAGAAGAAAATGAAGTGTTGGATGTTTCAATAATTGATGTGTGAAGTGAAGCTGCTGTGTTGGAATAGTACAAACAGGACACAGACAGACATGATATAACCTAAATTCTTGGATTAAAAAGTGTTGCAATAGTTTAATCCTTTGCCAGTCTGGATTTTCTACTAGACATTTTAAATAAATTATTTCTTTTAGGGAGATAGTAATATATTTCTCTTTCTTTTTTTTGCCATAATAATCTTAAATTGACCCCTTCAATTTTTATTTTTTTTTTATTTTAATCTTATAGTATTCGTGTCGTGATTTTACTAAATATAAAGAAAACTTGAGTATATTGATGTATTGCGCACGCAATGCTCTTCGTGACCTGTTTAGCAAAGTATTATGTGTTCTAATTTTATATGAGTCTCATTGTTTCATCCTGAATGGAGGTCTCGCTAGGGAAATGAGGCTTTGAGAAACTGATGATGTAGACATACGTCCCACATATGCAAACGGGGAGGTTGAGTGGCTAATAAGCCCCAAGGTCTCACCGCCACCGTCAGATACTTTTCCATGATAAAACTGCGAGATTTATATAAAGATAGAACGGACAATACCTTACAAAATGACACCTCAATTACGTCACACGCTGCATCATATATATATAACTATGTTCTTGATTTGCTAGATAATTTAATATATATATATATATATATATATATATATATATATTTTCTCTCTAATTTCTATGTGATTTCACTTTTCATGTTAATTTTTTTCTCTTTATTTATTTTTATTATTACTTTATTAATTATTTTGTATACATATTTTGAGGGTGTCAAGCACATTATTATTATTATTATTATTATTATTATTATTATTATTATTATGAAAAAGGATGTTGGTAAGGGGAACATGAGACAAGGTCATGGAAGTTGCATATCGTGTCTATGAGAAGCAACTTTAGTAGTAATATCAATCAATTAATGACAGTTTTCTTCTTCCAGCTGTCTCCCCACCCAAACACGTCTTTGTCCTTCTTCTTCTCATTGTTTATTATTATATTATATATATATATATTATCTACATCTCTTTTTTTTTAATGATTAACGTAGCTTTGAGATAATTGGCTAATTTTCAGTTTAGTTAACAACACAGACAGCTTTTGTTTAGGTTATTTGCTTCCGTCTGGATTGAGCAGTTCAAAATTTGGATTTCGGAATCACATTTTGATCAAAAGCTACAATTTATGGCTTTTAATTATTAAATCATTTTTAAAATTCCTTCACTAACATTAAAAAAATGAGGTTAGATTTATTTATTTGGTGCCAACGGTAAATTTAATTAATGTAAAACAAATTGTACAAATAGAATCTTTTGAGGGCAATTTTCAAATAACTGAATAAAAACACAACCATGTAACAGAATATATACGGTCCAATGCAAGATTGTGTTGTGGCCCTCATTCCTCACCGTCTCCATACTATTTTCAATAATCTTTATGCACTTACAATCTGCAGTAGTGACGGTGTACGATTTAAATCCAAAAACTTATTATCTAACTTAGTCTATTACAATATGAGCATAGAATCAAAGAACCCCTGTACTGTTACTGGAATGGGCGTAAATTTCTTTTGTTCCACAAATGATAAACAAGTGAAGCAAGCAACAGTCGATAAGTAGCATTAAGTAAACGATTCCCCCCCCACCCCTCCACCGCCTGTTGCCCACTCGATCCGAGTATGGCCATCGAGATCTCACTTCTCTTTTGCAGTAATCCCAATAAGAACATTGAACGAGGTTAATTTTGAATTTAGCTATAATTTATATTTGCATATTTAATTATAATTTTTGAATTAAAATGTCGATTTTTTTTTTTGAATTAGTTATTTTATAATCAATTCTCTTGTAATCAATTATGCAAGATCAGACTGAGTTGCAAGTTAATATGATAATTCTTGGTGTTCGTTCAAGCTACTCTTATGCCGCCTTCTTCCTTTTTCAATTAATTTGGCAGAAATTTTAGTCCGAATTATATCCAGCCACACTTGACTTATACTGTAATGTGATTGGTACACAATTTTATAATAAGTTTTTTTTTTACTATAATGTATTTATATTAATGTGTGTATACAACACACCACAACAACAGCAAATACGAGTGTATATTGTAAATATAATATTCTTATAAATAAGAAATTTGTAACATCAATAAATAGATGCATTCAAGCATAAAATGACCCTTTTAATCTTCCAAAAATGAAATATTCTAATAAAAAATATATATTAATTCTCTGCCAATAAATTATATTTATCATATTCAAAAAATCAAAATAATATTATCTTTCCAGAAAAATATATAGTTTTGAGTCCGACATGCATAATATTGGCTAGTCAACTCTCGAAATTCATATTCTTCAAATTCAATATAATATAAATGAATTAACCACAATTTTAAATTTATTCTATTTCATCAACCTTTTTAATGGATAAAATTTCAATATATATATATATATATATATATATACACACACATAAAACAGATAAAATACCATTTTTATGCTCATACATACTATATCTGGGAAACTTGCAATTTTAATTTTGTAATTTAGAGGGTGATATTTTTGGTCCTATACAGATTAATTTTCGCACTTTAGTTCTTTTTTGCCGAAAAATTATATATGATTACACATGACCCAATTAAATTGTATTTTTAATCCGTTAAATCAATTCATGCAGGACGAAAAATACCAACCATCCTAAGGTATAGAACTAAAAAATGCCAACATGCAATTTTCCGTCCAAATTGATGGATAAATGACTAAAATTATCAAAATTAATTCGTGTAGAATAAAAAATGTCACCCCTTAAGTTACAGGACTAAATTTTTTTTTTTATTATATCAAACTAACTATTAATTTTAAGAAATTAAAAATAATTATTCTCAAAATTGATAGATAATGCACGTATAATAATTATGATAAAAAACTATTTCTTTTTAAAAAAACAACATTTTAAATGCAAAAAAAAAAAGGTTAAAAAAAAAAAAGTAAAAATTTTTTTTGTTTTAAACGCGCTTTTGCAATCCCTATCATAAACGCTCTTTTGGACCCCAAACTGAGAGCCCACAACAGAAAGACAACAACTCATACAACCCAAAATCGCCTTACCATCTAACAACTCTTATGTACTCTCTTCCATTCCATATCCATCGTCAGATTCGAGCTGGACGCGTAAGATCGAACCACGTGTCATCCGCCCATGGTATCTGAATGTGGCTGCTACTCCCTCTATTATTGGTGGTTATATTTTGCTTACGCTGCAATCTGCATCTTTCTCAACTCTCAATAGGGCCACTTTCTTAGTAAAGGGCAGAGTGGTAATATTAATTATAGTTCGCTTTGAAAATCAATCAAATTTTAATATAGACAAATTTTAAAAATTAATTGGCATTATAAATACATCGGCACGAATCAAAATAAGTACGGGTATGATATGTTGTTATAACAGAAATTTAAATCGTAAACTTACTAAAAAGTTGTATCATTACAATTCTTGATCCAAAAGATTACCAATCAAATCATAGAAATTATTTATGTTTGTCTTGAAGAAATTATACGTCCCGTATGCTGGTGCAGCGGGTACTATGCAACTTCTTTTTGAATATATATAGATGGTTCTGTTTTTAGATGTTGCACTATATTGAAAAATACCTCGACCAATACTCACTTCTTCACTAGAAATTGAAGAACAAACTTTGTTTAATCCAGATAAATTCAAAAGTTTTTGCTGCAAAATATAGATACTAAGACTTTCACCCTAACGCTTGCGCCAGGGCAAGTAACGGTGAAGCGTGTGATGTATGACTCTCATTTATCCACATGTTCATTCTAATCTCTATTGTGGTACGCAATACTTGCGCGCATAATTTATTAATACTTTTAGTTTATTGAAACTTATAATTAATTTATTACTCTAAAAGCTGCTGATAACTTTTTAATGCATTAATTGTCAATACATATGTTTTAATTGAATTAAATTAAAAATAGAAATTTTAATGTAATACTAATATGCTATTTATAATTTAATTAAAATAATAAAATTAAATAAAAGTGAGTAAATTTAATTTGTGAGTGCAACAATTACATGAAAATAATTTTCTTAAGGGACGTAATTGAATAGTTAATTCAATATAAGTTGGGAAGTTAAATATGTTTAATAAATGGAAGGGCATTTTAGTATATAAAACATTTTGTGTAGTTGTACGATAACTACCACTTTATATCTATAAGAGCTCTTTTCTTTATAGTAGTATAGATAGATAACACTTCAAACAACATTTGAAACCTTAAACTCAATAGAACAATAACCCCTCTTCTCTGTTTCTACTCTATCAAATTCACGAATTTCAATTCCGTTATGTATTGGCATCCATATTTTAGATTAAACGTTGTTACTTAAAATTTTGAATTAAATATATTTTTTGTCCTATAACTTAGGCCATTTAGCATTTTCGTCCTTTAACTTTCTGTAGTAGCATTTTGGTTCTATATTTTTTTTTTTTCATAATTTCTATCTTTTTGTCTGCCAGAGTTCAACTCCACCAGCGAGAAGTGTTAACTCCGGCGAAAAAATGACCAAAATTATGAAAGTAACTAAAAGACAAACATATTAGCATAAATGGGTCAGTAGAAATAAAAATTCCAATTTTAAACTGTCATGTGACAGATACATGCATTTTTTCAGTAAGAAGGGTGGATTCCGACGAAAAAAATAAATTAAAATCGCAAACTTTAAAAAGATGCATAACCAAAAGCTATTAAAAAAAGTTAAAGAATGAAAACTTCAAATGATCTAAGTTACAAGATAAAAATATTTTTAAGCCTAAATATTTTTTGTAACAGAAATTAAAAAAAAAAGCCCATAGTGGTATTGTTGTAATTGGAGATTTTTTAGTTGAAAATAAATTATTGGTTTGATTTAAATTTGAAATAGTGAGAGATGAAGCTCTTTAAAAAAGGGCCACTTTAGGGCGCGTTTGGATCCAAAAAATTCACTGTTTTTGATACTTTAAAACCTTGCTTTATTTGCTTCTCTCTGTCACTTTCCCTCAAATTAAGTTGTGAAAAGCCTTACATTTTATAAAAAAATCATTATTAGTGAATGTGTACATAAAATATTATGAATACGAAGGTAATTATAAGATATAAAATTTACGTGGTTTGAAAAATTCTATTAGGTTATATATATAATTGTTCAAAATTAATTTTTATTTGAATAATTTCTTGTGAATTATGATGAAAAATCACCCATCAACTTAGCATAAGATCCATAGTCACTGGCTCTAATGTATTTTTTGTCCGATAACTTGATTCATTTGATGTTTTTGTCCTTTAAAATTTTAGAGTAATATTTCGGTCCTGCAATTTTTTAATTTTTGCGATTTTGATCCTTTTTTCTTCCGAGTTCATCCTTTTTTGCCAGAAACATGCATATACATTTCACACGACCTTTTAAAATTGAAACTATTGTTCCTATTGGGTTATTTTATTAGCATTTTGTCCTTTTTAGCTTCTAGAGTAGCATTTCGTTTATGCGATTTTAAAATATTTTTGCAATTTCAGTCCTTCTCATTTGTGGAGGTGAACTTCAGGGAAGACAAGGACTAAAATTGCAAAAATGAAAAATATACAAGCCAAAGTGCTACCATAGAAAATTAAAGGATCAAAATTTCAAAGAACCTAAATTACGGACTAAAAATGCCTTCCTTCCCACAGTCAGTTGTATCTACATGTAATATTTGGGTACATTTCACACTCCAATAGTTTTGACTCTGGTCGATTTCCAAACCAACTGATAAACTGCAAATAATTTATACAGATACGTAAATCATCTGACAACACGTGCAGTTCTTACATAAACAGAGAGAATCAATTAAACAAAATAAATAGTGACCCGTCCATACCAACTGTGGGGATATAGGGAAAAATTGCAGATTACTTCCACAAGATAAGATGTGTTGTACTTTGGGTCTCACAGTTTATGAGTTTAGCACATTTAGTCCCATGAGATAAATATTATAGCATTTTTCATCCCATAGGATAAAATTGTAACACATTTGGTCCCATATGATATAAACAACATGTGCCATAATTTTTATTATATGGGTCAAATGTGCCAAACTTTTATCTTATGAGATAAAATATGCTAAAATATTTATCCTATAAGAATAAATGTGCTAGATTTGTGAAATATGAAACAAAAAATACAACACCCCTCCTTATTGTATGAATTAAAAGTGCAATTTCCCCATGGATGTATATTGAAGGGCCCCACAGCCCTTTACCAGCAGAAATGCCTATATAAAGAAGCAGTCCCTCTGAAGAAGGATTTCAAAACTAGTCCAAGAAACTTCAGCACAGCAGCTTTTGAAGCTTTTCCTTTCCTTTTCTGCTTTCACTGTACACTCCTCAAACTTATTTTAAGCAGCTTTTTTCGTCTCAGCTTCAAAGCTTAATCATCTTCCTTTGTCTCAGTTTTTGATACCTTAATTAAAGTAAACTGCAGACAGCTTTTTTTAAGCTGTTGAATATAATCTGCAGCTTATTTTAAGCTGAGAAGCTGTTGAAGAATGGGGGTTTCAGGGACTTTGGAGTACATTTCAGAGCTGATGAGCAGTGTTCATAAGGACAAGAAGAAGAGGAAGAAGCAGTTTCAGACAGTGAATCTCAAGGTCAGAATGGACTGTGATGGCTGTGAGCTTAAAGTCAAGAATGCTTTGTCTTCTTTAAGTGGTACGTATACATACATGTATTTATGTATAAATGTGTGTGTATGTATAATTTTTATGAAAAATTCTAACCCGAATCAAGCTCAGTCGAACCAAATCAATCACATAGCAAGCGTGAATACCAAGTCCGGCTATCTCCGTGTTAGAAGTTCCCTTAATTTTATAAGAGGTGAATAGCAATTTATTTTCCTGTAATATTGAAAATGAGTAAATTACCCCTATAAAAAAAATAGTAATTTATCCCCTGTGATTTTTAACATGAAGCAATTTACCTCCTATCCCAGGAGGTAGATTGCTTCAATTTAAAAAATATAGGGAAATAAATTTTATATTTTGAAAAATATAAGAGAATAAGTTGCTATTTTATTTTTATAGAGGAATAATTTGCTATTTTATAATATTACTGGGATAAATTGCATTTTTCCCATTTTATAAGTCCCAACTGCCAACCAGCTTAGAATATAATGCTTAAATTATGTATGCTGCATTATGAAGGCATATATATATTAGAAGAAGATAAGTGGTGAATTATTGTGTTTGGTGAATATACTCTTTTTGTTTTCCTATTTTTTTGGTTTATGTTTCATGTCTCTAAGTATGATGTAACAATGTTAAAGGGGTGTTTGTTCTTTCAATAACTTAATTTAAGTAAGTAGTTATAACTTTTTTTTGTAAAATAAATTGAAAAAAAGTATTTTTATTCACAACTTTTATCTTTTAAACGGCTTAAATTACGCTCGTTCAAGTAAAAAGTTATAAGAATTCTCCCTGTAAACTTTTACAATTTATTACTGAAATTGTGCTTATTAAGGTTTTTTTATCGACTAATACAAACTTTTCACTTTTATTTTCAAACATTCCTTACTTTTACTAAATTTATAATTTTTTTAATTTATTTCCATCACAAAAACAGATGTTACTGTGAACACTTCCTAATTCTAATCAAACCAATCACAATAAATATAATTATACTTGTAAAAAGTCACTCATCTTGATTAGTTGTACATAATTCACACAACAAGTGTATATTAAATCGGGCTAGCTGGACCCCGTTCTGCGCCAGTGAACTTCTCTTTCTCAACTACTACTTTGAAGGGTAGTAAAAGATTGTAGGTTCCAGTTCCGTAAATGTGCATATATATCTATTTCTATAGTACTTTATTTTTTTGTTTATCTCATTTTAACGTATTTTTTTTATCTGAATTATTGGTGCATTAAATTAGTTGTAGATTTAAATTTCTACAAGAAAATAGTTCAATAGCATTGAAAAAATATCATCTTTGAGCTAATTGGAAAGTAAAATTCTTTTACTAATTTATATTATTTAATATAAAAATTTCACTCGCTAATTAATTTTATAACAAAAGATTATTTACTAACGAATTTAACAACAAATTGTATATATAAAAATATATATTAAATGGTAATTAATCCGATATAATCGATTTTACCATCAAATTTTTCGTAGCTATTGCGTTATTTTTCTTATAGTGAATTATATGTAGATGATATAATAAATCGCGTCTATCAAAAAAAAAAAAAAAAAAAAAAAAGAAAGAGAAAGAACATGAAAAGCACATGTAACATTCGAGTACACCAGGGGACAACCCAATAGTTTGAATTCAAAATATACTATGAGAGGTTTTGTATTCGAAATTAAGAGACGATGAAAATATATATGTGGGGTGCTGTGTACGTGCAGGAGTGAAATCTGTGGAGATAAACAGAAAGCAGCAGAAGGTGACAGTAACAGGATACGTAGAGCAAAGCAAGGTGTTGAAGAAGGCGAAGTCGACGGGGAAGAAGGCAGAGATATGGCCGTACGTTCCTTACAACCTCGTAGCTCAGCCCTACGCTCCTCAGGCTTATGACAAGAAGGCACCTCCTGGTTTTGTCAGAAAACTTGACAACCCACCTCCAACAGCAAGGATTGATCATCAGGACCCCTACACTGCTATGTTCAGTGATGACAATCCAAATGCCTGCTCTATCATGTAATCATAATTTCATAACTACTCATCTCTTCATCCTCATTAATGTAATAATCTCTGCCTGTTCTAGCTAGTTTAATTTAGGGTTTTCTTCCTTTTTATATGTTTTCTGGTGTGGATGATCATGATGTAGAATATATGTCTGTAATTGATGATCTGGAAGAGGAAATTTGTTGTTGATTTGATGTTGTGACGATGTATGATTGTGCATATATTTTGGTATATGGGTCGGGTCCGGAGATCGATGGATGAGTTGTTTGCTGCCACCGATAACAATTAGGGTTGAAAAATTAATCAAATTGTTTGAATTTCGATTTTAGATTTATTAATAAACTTTCTATTATATACTAAAATTTAATTCAAAATATCAAATTACGTGAACCCAGATCTGACTAAAACTTGTTGGCACTCAATTTGATTATTAATCAAATAAAAAAAAAATAAAAAAACACGACTTTTCAAGTTCGATGATAATTTAAACCAATTTCAAACGTAATACGTTATACTCAGTTCTACTTGTTTATAGCCTTAATTATGAACCATCAACTTAAATGGTTGAAATCAATCATTCACGTCAATATTTTATTCAAAATTGTTGAGTCCGCGCGCGTTTCCGCTGAACCACTCTTTGTTGTTTATGCTATACGTCTGCGATGACTGATTTGAGTCATTGTAAACTTGTTCAGAAAATAAAATTCGACAAATTTATAATTTTAGTGTGATTAGATTATGAAACATATTAATTAGTTGAAGCCTAACCTACTGGCACATAAGTTAAAAAACTATCAAACTATAAATAAAAATATTCACCTAAGTGGAATATTTTCGACCCCATTTATTTTGTTGTATAAGATAAATCAAAACTAACTGTATGACAAAAAAACTTGGATTAATTGTAGTCCGTTGTTTATTTGCATTTTGGTCATTGCTCAGGCCTGTGATGGATAATGATAAAAAAATTATTCAAATTCCATTAGATTTGGTGGGATTTATTATCCCATCAGGCCCACTTGAGGAGATTGTTTGTGATTTTACATATTTATCCTTAAATATGAAATATTTGATCTAAAATAACCCCAATTTTTTTAAATATCAATAAAATTACTTGATTTATTTCTTTAACTTGTTTTCCAAATTTAATTTTATTCGAAATTTTACAATTCAAGTAAATAAGATATACAATGTGGCAATTTAATCTGATTCCATATTTTATTCATCATTAATTTATTTTAATTTAATCCCATCCCTCAAAGTAAGTGAGGCCTTACTGATTGTATCAATGGGATTACATTTAATTCTATTTACTTTGATTGATAAAATAAATTGATAATAAAATGTCCATATTATCCTTCTTAATTTTTTTAAGGCAAAAGCATACGATCCGGACAATTTTAACCCTATGTTTGGTTTCGTGTTTAGCCCATTTTCAAGATGGACCAAAATATACTCAATGTTTGCCTGTTTTTTTTACACCTTAATTGTGTGTTTTTTTATTTTTGATTTTTTTATACATAACATATATACACACACATATGTATAAATATAATATAAAAGAAAAATAATTTGACAATGAACAGTAATTTTTTTCTCTAAAAAATACAATATTTATATATACACACACATATATAAAAAAAGACATGATTTGATAATGAATAGTGATTTTTGTCTCCCAAAACACATCATCAAACATACAACACTTATTTTAAATTATCTTAAAAAAATAAATCCAAACACACACTGTACTATCTCAAACACATACTTTATTTATCTTTATTTTTTTCTCTCTATCTCTACAAAACAATAAAACACTCCGAAAACGAATCCAAATGTTTAGTCTTTTGACGTGTTTTGTCAAGTGCCAACTTGGGTTCATTAATTATCACACCTACAGCGCTATGATGAATTAAAATGAAACAGGGCAATTATCTACTAACATTATATATATATATATATATATATATATATATATATATATATATATATAATATATATAATAAATTACCTGGCTCAAATTTTAGATTGTTTTTTGTGTTTTTTTGGAGATAGAGAGAAAATAGAAAAATAAGTGTGTGTTAAAGATTATGTTTGGATGTGTTTTTTAAGATAATTTAAGATAGTGTAAAATAACATTGTATACTTAGTTTTGTTTCCTATTTATTGTCAAATCATGTCTTTTTATATATTTATAATTATATTTATATATTTTGTTGGTATGTGGCTTGAATTATATGTATATTATTGTATATATATTTGGATTAGATATATTTGGAAGATAAAATTTACTGTTTATTGTCAAATCATATCTATTTTATATAGTTATAATTGTATATATTTTTTTGATTCAAATGTAAAAAAAAACTCAAAACCTACAAAAATACATAATTAGAGGTAGAAAAAAAAAATCCACCCAAACATACCATGTTGTTCGGCCCATCATGAGGATGGTTCGAAAATGAAACCAAACACAGTGAAATTTTCAATTCTCACTTAAATTGGGATGAACAATGTAAAATTTATTTTATTGTCGCGCTTCGGATCTGAATCTTGTTAAAAGCAAAAATTGCCTTATGTGAGATGGGGATATTACATTTATGCTTTAAGAGAAAATTGCAATTTTAGTCCTGTTTTAAGGGGCGGTGGCATTTTAAGTCCAGTACGAATTGATTTTAGCAATCGAGTCCTGTAACTTTATAATTTTAGCAATTTTAGTCCTTTTTGGCCGAAAATTACAATTCACTTGTAATTTTAGTCCTGCAAATAAATTAATGTAAGACCAAAAACGCCAACTCTCCTAAGTTAATAGGACTAAAAATGTCAATGCCTTATAAGTTACAGGACTAAAAATGTCAAAAAAAAGATGAAAATAGCCAAAATTTTAAAAATTACAGGACTAAATTACGAAAATCAATTCGTACAGAACCAAAAAAATCACCCATAATAAGTTATAAGACTAAAATTGTATTTTTCCCATGCTTTAAACTGCACACATAACCTGAACCTTTGCAGATTCTACATTCAAAATCTTGTTTAGTAGAACAACGTTGTGGTTGAATCCTTAAGGCTCCAAAAAGCTAAGGACGAAACCGAAAAGGAAGAAAAAGCAGATGCAAGTAAAGTACTGATCCCTTTTCTTTGTTGAAAGAATATTTGCAAAAAGAAAGTATAAGCTAAAAAGAGCAAAGATTCACAACCACTGGACGCCCACTAGGTCACCTCCCCTTCCCTTACACACGGATAATTTTTAGGAGGTGACAGAAATTTGAGTATCGAACAATCACAATTATTTATGTATGATGAGTTTTATGTATACTTTGTTACATGAATAGTTATGATTGTCTTGAAATTTTGAGTTCCAAAATCTCGTAAGAATGATCTTAGAAACACTAACGTGACTTTCACTTTTATTTTGTTTGTGTATTTGAGTGAATTTCTCAATGCGATTGAATATCACCGGAGACGAAGGGATGAACTGAACAACCAATTCCTTCTGTGGTCTTTCACAATCTTGAGTTTTACACTCAAATTTTCAGGGTTAAATATACTTTTAGTTCTGTAATTTAGGTTGTTTGGCGTTTTTATGTTGTAACTTTGTTGGATAGTAGTTTGGTTCTGCATCTTTTAAATTTTCGTGATTTCAATCATTTTTTGAGTTCACCCCAAGAGCGAAAAGAGTGAACTCCAGCGGACCAAAGGACTGAAACTGCAAGAATTGAAAAAAATTAAAATAGTAAAACTAAAATGCTATCCTTTAAAATTAAAAGACAAAATATACTGGCAAAAATGAGCTAACATGAACAACCGACTCAGTTTAGGTCATGTGAGACGCAAATGTATTTTTTCCGACGAGAAGCGTGAATCTCTAATGAAAAAAGTGCTGAAATTGTGAAAATTAAAAAATATAAGATCAAAATGCTACTTTAAAAAGTTAAAGGACGAAAACGAAAAATGACCTAAGTTACCTGACCAAATATGCATTTAAGCCCTAATTTTCATCTATTTCAAATTTTGTTATTGGAATCTGTGTGAATTAATTAAAATATCTACCTCCATTCTCAAATTTTAAAATAATATTGATGTGCATAAAAATAAGCTAACCCAAAGAGGTTCAAGCAGTCCAAAAAAGAAGAAAGAAATCAATGGCCTAGCCGTCGCCTAGGGTACCCTCCAGAAGGCTTGAGATATCTTACGCCTATAACGTTCCCAGGAGACCATGGATAGCCTATCCCACAATCTAACTAGGCAGTCCCAAACAACCCAAGTAGCTTAAGAAGAAGGAAGGAGACCCAGAAAATTCCTCGATTCGAACCATGATTAAAGCACGATAAAATATTCAGCCTAAAAAGCCCACACATGTTGCAACCCACACTCCACCGTGGCATGTCAGCTCAAGGAGTCCCGCTTGAGCAAAGAGGAACTCCCTGATTGAGAATCGTCACAGGTGAGGGCTCTCCCAAGACAAAGAGAACTCCTACTAAAGCACTCATAGCTACGAATAAGGATGGTTTATCCCTTATCGCAACCATTCCAACGAACTTTCACAAGATTCAAACGTAGGGTACACCCCCTGCAGACGAGGGCGCTCCTCCTATAAATACAGGTTTAGTCCCTCTATGAGGAGGATGACCCTCTCACTCTTTAAGCACTCTCTTAGCACTCTACATTCTACAAGCACATTATCACGTGATCTTGCACTTTTCACCAACTTTATTCATCATATCTCGATTTTCAATTATATTTATTTACTTTTGGGCTTTATTCAATCTCAAATCCAATACTAATTTGGGCGTTGGAGTGCTAACTCATTTTTTGCAGACCTCCTCTCCCCCTTCAGGATTTGCATTCTCTTTAGCCCAAACTTTGAACAATAGTTCATATTCATTAGACCCGTGCGTTTTTTGCACGCATCAAATGTATCTATTTTTAATTAATTTGTATGAAATTTACAGACTTTATCATAATTTTGATCCTGTAATTATAGATGTTTGGCTTTTTGATCATATAAAATAGGGAAGAACTGCATCCCCCCCCCTTGTGATATCGATAATATGTAAAAACTCCCCAATGAAAAATAAAACGATAATTTACTTCCTTATGTGTTCTAAAATGAAGCAAAAAATCCTCCAAGAGAAAGGGTGTAATACAAGCGCAATTGACTATAATTCCTATGCACTATAATGATTATAATTTGGATAATTACACTTTTCTTTTTGAGGCTTGGTGTAACGTGTAGATTTTCTATGATTTGAAAAATTACATCTAGCATCCCTGAGGTTTGGTTCCGTCTAATAAATAAATTCTCCGTTTGGTGAAAATTCACTAAATATGCTGATATTGATAAAAAAATAAAAATTGATATTTACATTTAATTGCCTTATTACTGACTTATTATAGGTCAATTGATTTCTTTAGACTAAACGACCCTTATAACGATGAAGATATACCTACTCACATGCATTAAAGCGTGAAGATGTATAAGGGTAATTTGATCATAAAAAATTATTTGACCTGCAATAAGTCAGTAATAAGTCAATAAGAGTTAGATATATATATATATATATATATAATATTTTTTTAAAAAATTTTATTGTTAATATCAGCAAATTAGGTGAATTTTGACTAATGGAGAGATTATTTGTAAGAAGGAAGCAAACTTCATCAGTCCTAAATGTAATTTCCAAACCACAATAGGGGTTTACTATAATTACACCAAATCTCAGGAGCAGAGAATGTAATTAGTATAGCAGGCACCTAAGGCCTCCTCGGAGGAGACACCTTATTCTTCCTCCAGTGAGGTCCTTAAGTCCTGTTCCAAGGGGCTCCTCCCAAATAAATCCTCTTTCAAGGAGGCACAATAATTTACTCAATGCAAGACCTATTCGTAATATATACATGTCTTTTGCTATTCATCATTTTTTGCAGAAAAATAAAGCCCTACATCGGAGTAGGCACAAAAGGCACCCGATAAGTGGTATCTTCACAAATAACCTGCTCCGTATGGGCACGCAGTAAGCTCTTTTTTTTTTTTTTTTCTAAGCATGCCTATGCTATTAACATTCTTTGTAGGAATTCAGAAAAAAAAGAGCTCCCTCTTCGTGCCTCACCTCTAAAGTTGTTTACTCTAATAAGTGTCAAAATCTCCACTTATTAGAGTGTTGGGGGAGGGAAGAGAGCTATTGATGTGCATAAAAATAAGCTGGTCCAAAGAGGCCCAAACGGCCTAAAAAAAAAGAACGAAGCGGAAGGCCCAAGGTATCCCGTAGGAGGCCCAAGACATCCCATGCTCATAACACTCTCAGGAGAACAAGGATATCTCAACCTACAATCTAACTAGGCAGCCCCAAACAACCCAAGTAGCCTGGGAAGAAGGAAGGAGGTCTAGGGCATCCCCTGATTGGGATCATGATCAAAGCCCAAGAAAACATTCGGCCCAAAAAGCCTACACAAGTGGCAACCCACTCTCCCCAGTGACATTTAATAAACCCAGGTGTCAGCAACCACCTTAGACCACATCAGCCTAAGCATGGAGGACCTCCTTGGCAGCTGGGATTCCTTATAAGCGAGGGGTCTCCATAGACTGAAGAAGGACTCCTACTAAACCACTAATGGCTACGGATAAGGACGACATACCTTTTATTCCAACTATCCCATCCAACTTCTCCAAGATTCTCGAGAGTGGGGTACAACCCCACTATAAATACATGTTTACTCTTCCATACAGGGGGACACCTTCCTCACCCCTCGGACACTCCTCACGTCCCTCACGCCTCTCTTACTCTGTAAACCATCTGTCTCACTCTCTAGACACTCTTTAAGTACTCTACAAGTACACCATGTGTTCTTGTACTTCTTCATGCATATTATTCATCATATCTTAATTTTCGATCACATTTATTACTTTTGAGTTTTATTCAATGTTAAATCTAATAGTAACTTGGGCGTCGGAGTGCTAACGCCTTTTTTGCAGGTTCCCTCTTCAAGATCCACAAACATTTGAACTCAAGCTTCGAACAATAGTCCATATCTATCGGACCCATGCGTTTTTCGAACACATCACAGGCGATGGTATATCTTCATCATTATAAAGATGGTTTAGTTACTAAAGATTCGTTTAATCTATAATAAACAGGTAATTAGTTAATTGAGGTTAAATGTTGATTTTCATTCAAATTTTTTATTTTGTTAATTTCAACAAACTCAATTAATTTTGACTAAGAAAACGATGTATTTGTTAGACGAAAACAAATTTTAAATGTATTAAATATAATTTTTTAAATCATAAGAGATTTACGTATAATTACACAAAATCTCAGAGGAGTGGAGTCTAATTATCTCTTGCTCCATTTTGATTATCTATTTGGCTGATTAGCCCAAATCTCCTATCTATTTAGATTTTACAATAACCAGTACAAATCCCAGGCACAATCTTCAAAAAAGAAAATCAATGGAACTGTTATAAGATGAAGTTGTGCTGTGGGTCTGGCCATGCCTATCTGGTTAGGCTCTCAAGCCCACCCACTTGGGCTTTTCTTAAAAACAAAAGTAGTAATTTTATTAAATATGTATTATGCAATATGTTATTTAATTTTATGTTTATTTTTCTAACTTAATTGTGCTACTAGATTTTTAGTTCTTTCATTTTATTTTATTTTTCATTCTACTTCTAAATTTTCAGTACATGAATTTATTGACTTGTCAATTGTTACATTAATACTATTTATTTGTTTTTTTTTTTTTAACTATGCAAGTTTATTCTAAATCTTTTTGGACGAATTATTATTTAAGTTTAGTATTCTAAGCTTTCCAGCCCAATTATTATTTAAGTTGATTGTGCAGTTTTAACTTCTTTGTTTTCTAGTTATAATCTTTTTATTACAACTTTTTATTTGATTTAATTTATTATGTATCAATTTCATTAGATAATCCTTTGCTTCTTTCAATTTCAATGGTTTACGCCCAGACCAATGAATAATTATGGTCCACGCTCAGCCCAATCTTTTTTGTTCCAAAAAGGTAAAAGATAGGTCCATGCCCGGCATGGTTTGGGCCTCAACCAGGTCGATTGTGGGTTGGGCTTGAATTTTAAAAAATTTCAATTAAAAAGCCCAAATTGATCATCATATCATGAAGGGTCCTGGCCCAATTTTGGGCTGATCCGTGGTAGATCGATTCGTTCTATTGGGCATCTTGATTAAAAGTTAATTTGATATGAAATAGATAGGATATCCAAATTATCAAGAGATTTTGGGTAACAACTTGTTGGGTTAATGGTAAGCGAATTAAATTATAAGACGGATTTTTTCAATAAAAAGGGTTCGAAACCTTTGCTCCAACATTGGATGAGAACAGGGGAAATAACACTTTTAGTCCCATAAGTTAGATTTTTGGTCACATTCATTACGGGATTAGCACTTTTAGTCTCATAACTTGCAAAAGTTAACACTTTTGATCCTCATGCACTTTTCCATCTACAATTTAATGATATCGGTCACGTGCCTAACACGTTGCCATTAAGTATTTTTGGTTGAAGAAAAAATTGACCCTTGTTCAATAGTACCAATTGAGTGCTTCATTTGACTACTTGATTCACTTGTAGAAGACATGATTTTTTGTGTGGCTTCTACTTGGCATCAACTTATAAATATATGAGAATAATAGAATTTAATTTCTATGAGAGAAGAGAGAAATCGTTATGTTTTTTGCCCTAATTTTATTTAAATTTTTTTTTCCTCAAATGTAGTTATATCTTTCCTAAAAAATGGTTCCAAGCTGAAAAACGAACCAATTCTCTCTCCAACCCAAAATACTTAACAGTCACGTACTAAGCACGTGCTACTCCATTAAATTATAGATAAAAAGTAGATAAGGACCAAAAGTACCAATTTTTGCAAGTTACTGGACTAAAAGTGTCAATCCCGTAATGAATGAGACCAAAACTAAAATAAACCTAACTTACGGGACAAAGAAAATATTATTTTCCCAAAAATGAAAAAAATGGTAGGAAATACCGCAAACATATCTTGTTTGAATAAAAATAAGTTATGTATTAGCTTAATTAGGGAGCAAGAATTTTTTTCATCCTCTATCTATGTTTCATATTACTTTTGGTCCTGTAACTTTGACAATATTAGTTCTAGCCCTGTATCTTTCATTTTTGCTTAGATTGGGTCCTTCAACCAATTTTATGACCATTTTCCCATTTTTTATAATAAATCATAATAAGTCCATTCTAATGCTAAAAAAATGGCCCGACATGTTTCCGTAATAAAATTAAGCCCTCATAAATTTGTACTTTTTATCGACCACCTTGTTCTCGGGTATTCCAAATCCTCGATTTCACAAACTTCCTCCAACCATACTACCACAACAGATGGTTCGCAGACACTTGGGTCATTCAGCAACAAAACAACACAACACTATTTCGTTTCCTACCTTAGGGCGTAGAATACACTCCAATATAGAGACTTAATAAAAATTCGGACAAACAAATGGAACAGAAGCCTTACTTTTATTGAAAAAATATAGGTAATATTACATAGATATTTATTCCTTTATAGGAGGAGACAACTACTTAGCCTCTCATTAAGAGGACTATTCTTGTTGGGGAAACCCCATAAATTGAAAATTAAAAACTACAAAGATTTTTTGAAAACTCTAAAATTATATGCTTTGAAGAGTAGGAGAAAATTTCTGATGATCTCCTTCTGCTTCATCGCCCTTTTATTTATAGACATCCGCGGACTTCAACCTTGATATTTGATGATGTTACTACGTTCGTCATCACTTTGTCTTTTTTGGATTACGTTATTGCGTTCGTCATCCCTCATCCTTTCCAACTGGTTGGCATGATAGCTTGTCGGCCACATGCTTTCGCTAGCTGGTTTTCCTATTTTGTTGACTTGGCTCTTTTTATTTTCTATCGACAGTCTTATTCTTGAATTTTTACATTCTTCGACTTTTACCTTGATTTGTAAAAATTCTCTCTTTTTTTCTTGTCTTGGCTTGGTTTGGATTTCTTTTGTGTGACCCGAATTTTAGTCCAAAATAGGGGCTTCTCCTGTTTCTCGCAGCTAGGGCACACATAGTCATGCCATTGCCCAACATGCAACATGTTTGCACGTTGCCCAACATGCAACATGTTTGCACGTTTTCATCCTTGTTGCTTTGATCGCCAGTAGCTTATTTTCTTAGATTAATATCTTCTTCTTTTCAAATAAGCTTTATACAAACTCAATACTTTTTTCTGTCATGGAATTTAACAGGAATTATTCATTCACTTTGTTTAATAAATTTTTGAATGGATATTTGACCTTGTCCATCTCTGTGAGACAGACCTATAATCCCCAAGCTCTTTTGGTAGAGATATCATCTTCACTAATAGCCAATACCAGGGGAGCTTCAATTGAGGAAATTTTGATTTTGTTGAAAGCTACAATATCTGGCCTCTGCGACTTCATGAAATAAAATGTTGGATGAGACCCTTTTCCTGCAGTTTCTGGAGCTGCTGATATGAATTTTATCTCCAAAATATCGCCTCATTTTAAGTGGGGTTACTTTTCCATGAATGATAGACCGCTCCACTAATCAACCCTGGAAGTATGAACTGAAGTTAGTGCCCGACAATCATACCATTCTCTTACATCTTCAGGTTTGGACTCTTCAAACATCCAGACTCTGTTGTTTTTTATTTGGATGTTTCGATGATGATTTTGCTTGGATTGATGCCTTTGCGAGAAATTAACTTTTCCCATATTCGCTGGTAAACCTCCCAAGTAGAAGATGAAGATATCAACTCGTTAGTATTAGCCTTAGAGGTGCCTGTCATTTAGCCTAAGGCTAATCTCCCCCTCTTTAACCCCAGAGGTGCCAGGTTGACTCTGAAGGAAGTGGATCGGTCCGGAAAGCACGGCGGAAGCGCACCCTTTGATCGGGATTTAATTATTTTATTTATCTTTCCCGGGCGTTTGGTGTAATAATCACAGATCTAATCATGCAATTAGGCTAATGAATTAATAGAAAAATGAAAGCATAAACTAAACAGGGTTACCTTTCGTTTTTCTCCTCCAATCGACAATTCGGTGGATCTCATCTCCGGCGTTCGTCCACGCAAGACTCCAACGTAGGAGACCTCTAATATTGTCCACACCACACTAAAAGGTTAGATTTATCTTTGTGCTAGCAAGGATTAAATCCATGGGAAGAGGAATCGAAATTACACTATGAATTAGTGTGTTTCGATCTCTTTTGTTCTTCACTTGGTTCTAAATCAAGAAGAACTTCAAGAGAGGAGGAGAAGAATATTTTGCTGATTATTGGGGAGAGTGTGCACAAAATTTTTGTGTGTTGAACAACAAAAATCGGCCAGGGTTTGTAAGTAGAAGAGTTGGAATGAAAAGGTTGAGATATGAAAGGAGACCTAGTCTTCCAACTTCCACAACTTTCTCAACCTCTTTCCAAAACTCCTCTCCCACTTTCCACACACCTTATGCACGAATTTGGCTGATTGTTTTCAGCCAAATTTCAACTATTTTTGACCTACCAAAAGTCAACATGGGCTAGGGCTTGATGCATTTTGGACCGGATTCAATTTCCTTATCCAACGAGTCAAATTGAGCCCCTATACCATTCCTGTTGGACTTAATATTTAATCCAATTAAATAAAATGCCCAACAAAGAAAGTCCAAGTAAATATTTACAAGTCAAAAAGATACTTAATTATTTAAATGAATCCAATCCACTTAATTAATTAAGCCCAACCAAGCATAACTAGTCCAACTAATTATTTCTAGCCTATTTCTAATTAATAAATCCAATTTACTAATTAGATATGTCCATCTACTAATTAATTAATGGATCCAACCCACTAATTAATTACCCCAAGCGTCTTTTAAATTAATCCAATCAATTTAAAGAGGCTAAGTCCAAAATTCAATTAATCTAATTAATTAATTGCGAACTATCCATCTAATGAATTATTTCTCATAAATTAATCTAATTAAATTAATTCACCTCTTTCGGAATTAATTCCAAATTAATTCCCTCACTTTTCGTGATCTGTGTGTGACTCTTTAAGTTCATCCTCATCTAGACTTGGACGTGCCATCACACATTTAATTAAATTAAATTTAATTAATTATTTTCGATTATTCCATAACCAGAAATAGCCCGTTATCATGGGTGGTTGTCTAGCAACAGTCCATGGCACTAGAGACTAGGCGAATAGTGGCGTGAACATTCAGGCTCCGATTTCATACGGATACGGTCCTACTCTCAATCGTCTCCCGACCTTAGTTTAGGGCATGGAATTGGGCGTCGGTTCCCATCCTTAACTAGGCATCTATGCTGCATACTCGAGATGCGTTTACTCTACTGATCATCGTTGGAAATCCCTTCCCACTCGATCAATCGCTATGGCCATAGACTTGAAGAGTCTAAACCATCTCAGAGCGCATAAGAGATCTCGCTGTCACAATACTGACAGGGGACAAATTCTTTCTTGGAATCCACCGTCCTCGCTACATACTCCGACTGCACTGGATAAGGCTTATGATGACCATGCCCCATGGCACAGCCACCTCTCGCCATATCCAAGATACAGTCTTCGCATATACATGACTGCCATGATTCCTCAAGTCTAAGGACTAATCCCGTACTATTGGAATCGGGAATCCCAATCATACCGACCAAGCCTCAAGAGACTTCCATATGATGATTCCCGCGAGTCAGTTCAGTCAGTCGACTACCTGGCCAACTAACCCACTAAAACTGCGCAGACGACCCACGTCTTACGCCGACGAAACACAGTTGCAGTACTTAGTGCAAGTGTCTATAGGACTCTCGATGCCCTATCTCGAGATCCTTGACTTGGAGCGTTTCAAACCGACCCTCAAGAGTTGGTTTCATAGCCGCCAAACCTATGCGCAGCCTAACTCGATGGGTTTATCCTTTCGGTCTGTGGGCATTTCACTGTGACATTGAAATTCCATTCAATGTTAGTGGTAAGTACAACGAAAACTGACTGCCAACTTGATGAATTCCTACCGTATTCATCAGTCTAATATTATTTGATAAAGATTGGCAAATGGGAAACAACCAATCCAATTGGCTTTTGATCACCCATTCCAACAATCTCCCACTTGACCATTGAGCCAATTACCCATGTCCCTCAGAACCTTCTAGTATGAGCAATCTACGATACCGGCACGGTTTTGTGGGTCTATTTTATTTTCTGCTGGATCTACACGGTCCAACCGTGTATTTCTTTCACCATCGCTGCCTGCAGATGGTTGTTGTCTAAGAATTTCCGTGGATCTTATGATGAGATCTCGGGCCCAAAAGGCTCTTGTTTTAGCCTTGTCGTTCGCTTCTAATGCTACAACTGGCTTGGCCATGCTAGGCACGGCATCCATCCAATGGATGCAGTTTTTCGATCCAAACTACTTTCCAAGACCGACTTGTGAAAGTCGTCCCACATTCAACTATTAAGATGGGGCGTCTACTTGAAATTCTTTCAAGTTACCATGCCTACCATCAAGTCCGAACGTGACTATACATTGAGGACTTATTTATTATTTACATAAGTCTGGAAGCTAGTATCGCTTTAGCTTTCCAGAATCAACTCTCCACAAATGTGTGTCGCGAACTCTTCTTTAATCCTTATTCAGGTATTAAAAATTGCTCTTGACAACTGTCTAATGCCAATTTGTGTATTCCCAATATGTGTTGTGTTCTTGCCCAAAGCATACACAACATCAGGTCCATTGCACCAAACTAACACAGACGTAGGAGATGTCCTAGACATCTAAGCTTTCTCATCAGTTAAGCGCAACTGATTCTTGAACAACTTTGAGCTTTCTCATCAGTGTTCTGTGACTGAGTCTTGAACAGCTCGCCCCTAATGTAGGAATCCAATTCCTTTTATGGAGAATTTCGTGAACAACTTTGTATTAGTGTCTTAGTGTTTTTCCGAACATCTTAACCTCATTCTAAATGAGTGAGGCATTTACACCAAATACATCAGAACTCACACCAACTCCTACTGACCTCGGGCTCATCAAATCATACCTAGTATGATTGAATATTCCAGTTTTGTGATGTCTCAAACATAGTTTGAACTTCCTAGTGGATCTTTGGGCTCCAAGCCACTGATTCAAATGATCTCCCACATTGCTCCTCCTTATGTCCTTTTGGATTTAAAAATCCAATTCCATGGATAAATAAGGACTGAAATATGGTCAGTTGGAGATGTCATTAGATTACGAATGATGTTTTCGAGAAGTTGTATGAAAACCTTCTCCCACTATTTCCTTGACGTATATAGGGACCATCCTATTGACTCAAGTACTTTGTGCGACGAGAGTTTATCATACAATAAGGGCCAACTCATTTAAGTGAAACACCAATCAAACAAAGTCCAACTTTGTTTGATTCTTCCTTATTAGAGACCGGTGAACCGTGGTCCTTTCAGGAAAAACTTCACCGAGAAAAACTCCCACTAAATACACACCCTCTCGATCCAATCGAAAGGTAATCAGTTCATCATTCCGTGTCTAATTCTTTGATTCTCACCAAAAAAATTAAACTTGTGAACCCTATACTGATCTTGTGTATTTTAGTGACTTACAGATATCGCGTTGGATCCAGTCCAACACATAACTGGTAAGCTCATTTTGTTCCATAAAAGAGGTTCTGCGGTCTTTCTCCATCTTAGTAAAAGCTTTGAAAGCTAATGGATCCAAATTGCCTATTTCTAGTACTCTTTGAACCCATCAATCTTTCTCATCCTCAACTAGAAGATTGACCTACCATGACTGTAAATTTGGAATCTTTGATTATCATATTATTCTTTATTTGAGTATTCATAATCCAATTATGAGACAGTAAGTGTTTCACCCATCAGATATGAATCCCATTCAATGTCAAATAGGAAGCTCGATGTATTCTTTCCTAGAAAACAAATCAGAATGATATGTGTTGGAAAGGGCATACATAATTCTATACATTATAGATGTGGTTTATTGCTTTCTTTGATTAGATCTTTTGTCTTAAAATCCTGATGAAGGGTTAAGACTTTACTGAAATCTTGGTCAGCTAGGTTGTATACGATCCTAGGATGAATATCAAACATCAATTTTCCTTCATACAGATTACCTATCATTGTCCTAAGACACCATATTTTAAGTTATTGATTCTTCTATCCATTATTGATAAATGTATTTCTGAATCAATTTCTTCCTTGAACGTTGCTTTTATTACTACTTCAATAGTTCTTATGTGGATCCATTTCATAGTAACAACTACATCTTTTCTAAGCCTACTTAACTCTTCAAAAATTTCTTCTTTAGGAATAAACTGCATTTCCATCATAGTACCAGTAAATTCCATGGGAATAACAAACTCACATGAATTCACTTTTTAAATTATGTGTTGTTTTTTTGTGGTTTAGTCCTATCTGGTTGAGGGCTCTACTGATTCCTCTAATCCTAAATCCATCATATGGACTGAGGTTGGAATCTTGAGGCATGTTTCTTTCCATGGTTTTGTTTGACACCGTCATTTTGAAAAAGAATCCTGACAGGCTTTTAGAGGTTTGAAGTCTATCTCCCTCATTGTAGTTATTCTGACTCGGTTGAAGATCCATCCGAATTCGTTTCTATATCCTCTTCATAGACACTTTCATCTGAAGGAAGGTCCTTGAATCGGTATATTGGTACCAAATCACCATAGTAGATTGCTTCTAGAATGTTATCCATGGCTTTAGATTTCCTTAATTCACCATGTTTCTGCGGGCAGTTTGGAGATATATGACCCCTTGCTCCATAGGTTCAATAGTTGCAGTCTTTAAAACTTTCAATGGCTCGAGTATGGGCCCGTCCGAAAGTTCTCCTTGTAGGGGTTCGCCCTATGGATCTTTGCATCTATTCGTGTCGAACCTTGGGATGAAGCTCTTGTTGGTCCTGTCCTTTGCCCAGGTTTATATGTTCTGGCTTTTGATTTGGACCACCATGATCTTCGCCTAAAAGAGGTTCTTCTGGAGCTCCTAGGGTAGGAGTCACTATTTTGTTTCTTCTCTTCCTTGGTTCGCTTGATTCTCCTATTATTGTAGGAAAATCATTATTATCACAACAGAGAGGGGTTCGTTTGATTTTACCTCTCATCCTCTTCATATTTTTTTGGATGGATGCTTGATAACACCAATCCTTTAGCTTGTCTTTAAGGAAAGACATTCGCCTTGCAACTGAATCCAACTGTCCTTCAGGTACTTTGTATGACTGAATCAACATTTCCCTCCATGGACTGCATATTTTGCAAAGAACATTTGAGCTGCTATTGCTGTTGCTACTCCATTTTGGAAGAAATACTTGCGAAATCAATATATATATATTCATCTAGTGCGCAAATACTTCTTAATTCAAGGCTAAAAAGGGCTTATGCATTTCTCTAGCTTTTTTCTGCTTTACTTCTTTAGAAATATCCATCTCCGATGAAGTGTATCTTGATGAGCCTTCCTAGCCGATCTGCTATTGCACTTTTTGAATCTCCGGCAAGGATATTGGCTTTGGTATCTTCTGGCTTTTGTCCCATCCAATCTTTACCGAACCCTCCAAGCCGAACTCTACCAGTTTGATGAAGTTTTCTTTGTTGAGTTCTAGGGTAGTCGCTGTTATTTTTATAGCTGCAACCCACTCATTTATAAACTTCTTGATGTTTCGAAAGTCAATAACATCCAGGTTGAGAACTGCGCCGTATGGATGTAAGGGCCGGAGCATAGTCCTTGCCCAATGTGTGTTTTCAACCGCTCTCCTTGGATTTTTTCTTGGATTTTCAATCTAGTTCCCACGAATGTTGGTGTCATATTGGTGTGGAAATCTGCACTTTTTCTCATTGGATGATCCTGTGGAAGATCATTGGAACATGTGCTTCCCTCCGGCGGTGGTAGTGCTGGAGTGACTTCATTGGTCTGGACGTTGACTAATTCCATAATCCTAAGTTGGGAAAATTATTCAGCCAATTCCTGTAGATCAGATAGATCTGCTCTGGTTACCTCCATTATTTTATAAAGTTAAGAACTTATCGGATCTGTTCATCTCTTGTCTTTGACTTTGAAATCTCCTTCACCTTCCCCTTCTGATGTAGAAGAGGTATTGTCCCCTGGGCGTCCCTGACCCGCTCTTGTCTGGATCTGAATGTTTCAGGCTTCTCATGTTGGTTTCCTTTTAGATCTGTAATTTTTGTCTTTAGATCTGTAAGATCATTGTGTAGATTTGGAAGGATTTTAAGGATCTCGTCCATCTTATGGCACAAAGAATCTACTTTCATAGGTATATTGATTAACCTATGTCCGTAATCTTGGACTGTCTTTTGAATTTCTCTCAGATCTTGGAGATCTTTGAGGTATCCGACTCGAGTTCTTTTCAAGCAGTTCCTCTAATCATAATTTTTAAACATGTAGCGCTGGAGGAATTTATCCTATCCATTTCTCATGGTTAGAATTCTACCATGGACTTTGGTGGCATGCAAACGCCTCACTACATTTTTTGGCAGTGTCTGTTGGACTTGGAAATTCCTCATCCATTCTTGTTCTTCTTCTCCTTTAAAAGGAGTTGAATCGATCCACTCGTAACCCTCACCACTTTCCCAAACAACTTCCTTAAAGAAATCTTTTCTCTATCTTTCTGAAATTTGGAAATATCCCCTGTTGTTTGTAACTCGAACTTTCGTTCGGTTTCATTTTCTTTTGGAAAAGTCTCCTCCATTAGTGGAAAAATATCTAAATATAATATTAACACATATATTTTTTCAATAAACCTAGGCTCCTCCATTAATATTAACACATATTTTTAAAATGCAAAATAAATGCATATGGACTAAAACTGGTCTTTAAAAGTTGCACAAGGGTAAAATTATCCGAAAATCTGTTAGAGGACTAAAAGTATGCAATTTTGCAGGTTACTGGACCTAAATAAATATGGGCTAGTTATCAGACTAAAATTAATATTGAACATACTTAGCGGACTAAATAATAATTTTCCCAACTTAATTATAAGATATTTTTATTTGTATAATCAGATAAATATTGACATGACATCCTCTGGTTTTTGTGTGGTTTCTGTGATTCTGAATCTACCCACGCTTTTTATATGCACAGTAAATCCTTTTCACAGTATGAAAGAATATTAGTACAGAAAAATAAAGCATTAGCTCCAAAAAAAAAAAAAAAAAAAGAGAAGAAGATGAAAAAAGAAACACGTTCTTGATATGATAGAAATTTGTGTGGCTTTGCTGCCCAAAATTTGGATAAACAGAGTTCATATCTACTTTTGGAAAAATTATATTGGGATTATATGATATTTCATATCTTTTGCAAAATTATAAATACAGTATTACTTATCAATGAGCCTAACTCAATTGATGAAATTAAGGCGTTATTATTTTAGAGGTCATGGATTTGAATCTTGTTAGGTGCGTGTAATGTTCTGTTGTATACCAAGAGTTGGTCTACTACATAGTAGGTGTTCTCTACTGTAATAGTCAGTGCTATTGATCAGGATATAATTATTGTTGTACTTGTAATCGCATGAATGATTGTACTTTTAATCTATTCATTTCAATTAATAATAATTCATTGCTCTTATCCAAAAAAAATACAGTACTACTTGATGTTGTAACTGTAACACCCTTATACAGTGACAAATTTTTGCACAAATACCCTCTATGGTACATTATATTAACATCCCTAAGAGGATGTATTTGTAATTTTATAAAAATTGGGATATTTATGTATTTAAATCTAACCTCAGTGGATATCAATGCAATTTACCCTATTTTCTTTATTGTTACTATTTGGGACAATTACACCATCTTCCCTTAAGGTTTGGTGTAATTATACATAAACTCCATGTGATATGAGAAATTACATCAATAAACAGATCCATCCGTTAGCCAAAATTCTTCGATTTTGCTAATATTAGCAAAAATACTAGATGAAAATTCATATTTTTCCCCGATTGACTTATTGCAGGTCAAACAAATTTTTTCTGGAATAAGGTTGAAAACATACATTCTCACATGCATGTGAATATGTATAATGGCAGTTTGATCTAAAAAAAATTATTTGACCTGTGATAAATCAATTTACGGTAATCCAATATAGTTTTGCATTCATAATTTTTTATTAATATCAACAAATTCTTGACTATTCAAGGAATTTATTTGTAAGACGAAAACAACAGTCAGTGGTACTAGATGTAATTGTACAAATTATAAAAAAATTATGTATAATTACATCGAAACTTTGGAGACATAGATGAATTATCCGTTACATATTTTTTTTTAAAAAAAATTAAAGTAGATTGGTTAACTAGAGTTATTACCATCTCTTGTAAGACATTCATAGGGAATACTGGAAATATGTAAAATAAGGTGAGGAGCATAACAGCCAGACAAACAAATTAAGGTAAAATGATTAAGATTAAGAATAATTAATTACCTTAATTTTTTATTTAATATGAAGATACTTGATTACATGTGCAACACTTAATTAATAACAGTTTGGTGAATTTTAATTAACGAAGGGACATATTTGTTAGATAGAAGCAAACCTCAGGAGTGTTAAATATAATTTTTAAACTACAGAAAATTTATATATAATTAAGTCAAAACTCAAAAAAGGAGAGTGTAATTATCCATATAATTAATCCTTTAATCAGGCAACAGTTGTTGGAGAGAGACAACACAGTTTTAATTAATCACTTTTCATTTAAGACAAAAAGAAAAAGCTAAAAACAAATAAAAATTGGAAAAAAGAAAAAAAAAAAATTCCGAGGTCGTAGGAGGCATATATTCCAAGTGGTTTGGAAAATAAACATTATAAAATATCAATAGTTAATTAATTACTCAATACAACCACCAAAAGCTTGTACCATTTCCTTTGTCGAATTGTATTTACTTAATTTAATTAAGTCATAACTAATTAAATAATCACCCTATATATGATGTCTTCATAAATTGCTGGAAAATAAAAAATAAAAAATAAAAAAGTGTACTGTATTTTATTTTATAGTCGTGATTCATTACTTTAACAATATTAATTGTCGACGCGCGCAGTAGTTGCGAGCATATAAAAACAATTATAGTGTAAGGATGAAACGAAAAAAAAAATAGTCATGATGGGTTAATATGAAAGTTTATTTAAAAAAAAACGTGGAGAAGTAATTTGAGAGAGAAAAGTGCAGTAGGTTGTGAAGAAAGAAAAATATAATTATAAAATTATTAAAAAATATTAAAATTACTATTATGATAAAAAAATTGAAGGGAAGAAATTAAATTAAGCCTAAATTTGAGATTTTCAAAAGTTGGTACCATATTTTTTTTTATTATAGTATAGATATTTATTAACATATTAATAATTCAAATTAACAAACACGTTTAAACGAGACAAAACAATTGTAATAAAGTTTTATATAAATAAATATATACCAATATTCGTGGAATTCGAACCAACAACATTTTAATTCTTATGTTTCAATTATATCAATCCAGTAAGGTCTCATTCTACGGTTTTCAATACGTCTTTCAACTTGGTTTCACGTAAGAAATAATTATTACCAAAGGATTAATAAATAATTAGGTTACTTTTGCTTGCAACTGCATTTTACTATACGTTTAAAATATAGAAAAATGCTCTCAACTAGTCCTACTCTAATTTATTCAAAATGCTTTGTAAAATAAAAATGTATATATATATATATATATATATATATAGAGAGAGAGAGAGAGAGAGAGAGAGAGAGAGAGTTAAATTCAATTTGCCCCCTGTGTTATTCAAAAAGATCAAAAAATCCCCTGTGAAAAATTAATTATTAGTTTCACCCCTGTGTTACAAAAAATACATCATACTGCTCCTTGGTCAAAAAAGCCTAATTTTATAGGGGCAATGACTAAAATGCCGCTCCTAGTCAACTTGGTCAACTTAGACCTATTAAAATATACCTATAATATATATAAATTATTTAGAAAAAAAATATAGAAAAAAATATATATAGAAAATTTTTATATAGAAAAATATCTATTAAAATATACCTATAAAATTATTTATATTTAATTTTATATAGAAAAATTATTTTTCTTATTCCGTTAAATATGCTTAATATTAATTTTAATCGATAGCACATTTTTTTATAAAATTATTAAATTTTAAATTGATGAAATTTATTATTTCAGGGGCCGAAACTTTAATTTTTGATAAAAAAATGACATGACATGCACAATATTTATTTTAATTCAATAATTATGCTTATTTTTTATAAAAATATTATTTTAAAAAGTAATAATTTATAATATTATATATAAATAATGTTTATTATATTATATATATATTATTATAATTTTATAAAATAAAAAAAAATTATTTAAAAAATAATAATCAACCCCCCCTTCGACCCACCCACCCACCCACCTCGACTGTTCCCCTTCCCTCTCCCACCCTCGGACACCCCCCCCCCCCCCCCCCTGTCGGGGGCCTCCCCGTCTGGGTGACGCCCTCGCTCCCTCCTCTGGATGGCGTCGCCCTCGACGAATGGGCGACAACCCATCGCCGTCGCCCATCATCGAGGGCGATGCCTAGGCAACTGGCGTTGCCCTTGACGGATGGGCGGCAACCGTCGCCCAGGGATGAGGAGGCGGGCCACCTCCGCAGCCGTCGGGCAATTTTTTTTAAAAATAATTTTAATTAATTTAATTATTTAATTAAAAAATATTAATATAATTATATATTTAGATATAAAGTTTATTTTATTATTAATAAAGTATTTATATATTATTTTAAGATTTATTTAATTATATATATTATATATTATATAATATTATATTATGAAGAGGTAAGGGCAAAATTATCAAAAAACATGTATTTTCAGACTCATACTTGCGGTTAACGCGAGTGTATTACACTCTCTGGCTTTAGGGGGTTTTTTAATTTTTTTTCATAGCACAGGGGGTGTAATTGATATTTTATTTTTCACAGAGAGTTTTTTGAATATTTCTAATATCATAGGGGGCTTTTTGGATTTTTCCATATATATATATATATATATATATATATATATATATATATATAGAAATTAAATTAATTAAATGCCACTTTCAATTGCCTTACATCTTTTCCATGATTAGAGATTTAAATCATGCATGTATTTTTTCGACAACGATGTGAATTAAACTCTTACCCTATAAAAAAAAAGAAATAAAATTTAATTAATATTGAATTGTTCAAAAATTTTCTTTGATGTTTAGTAGATTTTTTTTTTGTAGTACACTGGCATCAATGGTGACGTTTGAAGATAACACAAAAAAGAAGATAATATTGACCTAAAAAAAAATTATATAGGACAAGAAACTTAATTTAAATTGGAACATCCACTAGAAAAAAAAATTATTATTAATTATAATATTAGTGGCTATGGCTGAAAATCATAGTAAAATGATTATTATTAACTATGATTAAATAAAAATCGATACAAAAAAATTAGTTTTTTTACCATGAAAAGATTATTTGTCATAGCTAAGGGTCAAGGTCAACATTTGCCATGGCAAAATGTTTTAGTCACCCGCCGCAAAAACTACGATCAACAATTATTGTATGATTGTGGTAAATTTATTTACTATGGCTATTTATTATTAATCATAATAATTAATTATAATTAAATATTATAATTCTTCTGATGTATTAAGAAACGACGATTTGTCTTATAGCGCTAAAATTTATCATTAATTATTGAATCAAAATAAAAATAAGAGGTACGGAACATGGTGATCACACGTTATCTTGAATTGATAGATCTCTTCTGAAAATAATATATTTTTTAAACTAGAAAAATGTTTTTTTTTTAAAGAAAAAGGATGAAAGAATACAAAGAAATTAATTATGGTGAAGGGCATTTAGGTGCGCAGAAAAGTTGGGATGGCTTTTGAATGACACTAAAATCTAAATTCAACATAAAGCAAAAATGTGAAAAATGTTAAATTTGGTCTTTCGGAGGTCACAGCAGCCAATGGGGGTATGGGTCCAAATGATTGTTTGGTCCCACTTTTATTACTTTTATTTATTTATGTTCCCTAATTTTAAAATAATAGGGAGATTTGATGGTATTTTATTTAATTAATGAACCACTTTACTAGAAATAAAATATTATAAATTATAACATAAAGTTTTATATATTTATATTGATTGACTGAAAATTGATTTTATAATTATATAAATAAATTATAACTGAAAATTGATTGACTCATAACTTAAATGTTTTATTTTATAATATTTATGCACCCATCATTGTCATCTTTTACTTTAGTTTTATTTATTATATGACATGTGGGGTAAATTTTTATTGTACATATATATTTTGTTGAACTATATTTCATTCATTGTCAATGAATTTTTTGGTATTGTTTCCATTGATTTGATTAATTGTCGTTATGAAAAATACAGATATTTTAAGATTCAACGTTTGGCTGTATATATGAAGAATTCTTAAAGGCGTAAAACTTATACATGTATATACATATTCTTTTTAATATTTGATTCTAAACTATATGCGCGTAAGCAAATTGAATATTTTAGTATGATAGCCCTTTCTTTATAAATTATGCAAAAAAGAAAATATCATTTTATTTTAATACATGATTTTTGTAATGTTAGATTTTATTTGGAAATATTCTCTTGCTTTTTTATTTTAAGAAGCAATTTGCAATTAGTTGTTTAAAATATTTTTCAAACATAGATCAACTAACAATCTAAACTTCACCTGATTATTGTAAAATTAATTGTAACCCTTTGAAATTAAAAAAAAAATCAATTAAGGTGATAGTATTACACGTGTCCTACCAAGTAATTTATTCATATAGTTTTACAATTGAAAGACATAATTTTCAATAATTGTGGCCGTGTCCTGGAATTTGGAACGTTGATATTTTAATGCTAAGAAAAACCAATTTTTGAGCAGGTCTAGCTCCATTGTTGATTTCAAACCTCATTATATGCATGTGATGTTGTTTTATTATTTAGTAAGTATTATTTAAATTTTATTTATCTGATATTATTAATTAGAATATAATTATTATAATTATCTTCATTACATATTAATATTTTTATAGGAGTGATTGTGATTGAGTTATTTTAATTACTAAATGATGTGCAAAAACAGCACGGGTCCAACGGGCTTGGACTGTCACTTTGAACTTGGGCTGATGCTACTAAATCTCAAGAAACAAGACCTGAAAAACAACACGATAGCACTCCAATACCCAAGTTAGTACTGGATTTAAGAAGACACAACCGAAAAAAGTAAAACAAAATAAGAGGTCGAGATGTAATGATCGAATTATAGAATAAAGTATGTTAATTTTGTAAAAGAATGCTATGACGAATAGTAACAAGAGTACTCGAAAGTCTGGAAGGTGTTCCCCGCTTGGGGGACCGAAACCTGTAATTTTAGAGGGGTGCCACCATGTGATGGGGGTCTACGGATTTCCCTTGATTTTTGGAGAAAAAAAATACAAGTGGTTTAGATAGACCATAATTTGCTTTATTTTATGTTAAGTTTGCCTTTGACCACCTATCTTCGGGTTGGGGAGACCTCCATCTATTAGGACTCTTGGCCACCAGGGAACCTTAGTCGCCATGGAGTCCAGGACTTTGGGAGACCACTCTTGCATTGTGTCTTTCATGCTGGCAAAAGATATTATTGGCAAACCAGGTGTATGACACGTGGGGGTGGCTAAGCATGGACCTTGGGCCATTCATCCTTATTGGGCCACGTTACTAAGTTGAGTCCAAGGGATACCTTGGGCTTCTACCCTCCTTCATGGACCATTAAGCTTCTGGGGCTGTTGGGGTTGATGTGTTGGGCAATCTTGATCCTTCTTAGGCTGGATTTTGCTTGAACCATATGCATCATTCATTCCCTCCCACTCTAAGAAGGAGGGGCGTTCTCTAACTCCTTCTTAGAGTAGGAGACTCTTTGTGTTTGAGGGAGCCCTCCCTTCTTCATCTTAGAGGAGCCAGTTGTCTCGGATGCTTCCCATCTATGCCTTTCTCCAGCCTTCTTTTCTTTTTTTGAGATATCAGGTTCCAAGCCTTGAGCCTTGTCAGTGGTGATATGATGGCTAGGGCTACCCTAGCCATCATGATTGCTGCCTTAAAAAGGGGGAGGGCATTCGATAACCCCTCCCATGTGTCTGATGCGTCAGGTAATTACCCAATATGGAGCAGGTATAGGAGGACGTGGGTTTAACACCCCCCCTACGCTCTTAACTCATGGCATAACTCCCATTCTCTCTTTCTTTTCTGCGTATTCTTCTTTAAGACCAAGGGTTTCCTCCAAAAAATAAAAAAATATAAGTATCTCCTCCTTCTACAATTTTTCTTTCATAACTTTTTCTCTTGGAATCTTTTCATGGCGTCCTTAGATGAATCCATCAGGTTATGAAGGAGACTTTCCAAGGTGATGATCCTTTAGAGGCCACTTCAAGGAGGAGGGGTCATGGTTTGTTTGGACTCTAAGTGAACGAAGGTGGAACCTTCGACTGCTTGTTGTTTAATAGATGAGGACTCTGAGGAAGCAGAGGCTAGAGGTAATGAGGGAGAAGGGTCTTCACCTGGGGAAGAGGAGAGGGAGGTGCCTCAGTAGCTAGTGGACTGGCGGCCCTTAACACTTCCGCCATCAAGTTGATAGATGAATTCCACATCCCCCCAACCTTTACTATTTATATCCTCCCCCTACCAGTCCCCCATTCTCTCCCTCCGAAGTGCTTGTGTTTCTTTTCTGCACAATTACGGCCATGTTGCGTTTTTCCATTCCTTCTTTTATGCTGATGTTATCATCTTTTTCAAGTACCTTTAATTCAATTGACCCCCAACTCTTTTAAGGTTCTGTCCATTTTTTTTAATCTTTTGTTTCCATAGATCCCCAGTCACCACAATTGCTTTTGCCCAATGCTTTAAGCTGAAACGGGTTCCTTTAATTTTTCGCCTTGTCGGGGGGGGGGGGGGGTTCCTTGCCTGATCCCCACCTCCCGAAGTGTTGGGAAAAATATTTCTTTTATATATTGCTTTCCTGTCCTTGGACTTCTCTGGATCATTGGGTACACAACCCTCCCCCTGTTGTGCATGTTGGTGAAAAAACAGTCGCCCTATCTTCCTTGTTGGAAGAGTTGAATGAGAAACCATATGACTATCAGACCTTGATAGATGAAAGGCTCCTGGGACAATTTGGCCTAAGTCCTCGGGTGGAGGCCTTGGGGGAGCCCCTAGGTATTTTATATTTTTTTATTCTTGATTTTTTTTAATTTTGTCATGATCATAACCATTTCATTTTTTGGCAGCGGATATCATGTTCAATAAATCGATTTGATATTAACATACGTCATGGTAATTGTCAATATGAAAAATACAAATATCTTGAGATTTCAATATTAGACTATAAATGTGAAGAATTCTTAGAGGCGAAAGCTTATACATGTATATACATATTTTTTTTAATATTTGATTCCAGACTCTATGCGTGTAAGCGAATTGAAAATTTTAGTACAATAGCCTTTCATTTATAAATTATGCAGAAAAGAAAAAATCATTTTATTTTAATACATGATTTTTATAATGTTAATCCTGTTAGATTTATTTGGAAATATTCTCTTGATTTCTTATTTTAAGAAATAATTTGCAATTATTTGTTTAAAATATTTTTCAAACGTAGATATTAATAATTTTATTATATCGAAAGATTATATTAATATATAATCAACATGCAACATTAGGGATCTTGGTTTCATAATAAGATTTTCTTACAACTTATAACCTAAACTTCAGCTGGTTATTGCAAATTAATTGTAATCCTTCGAAAAAAAAAATCAATTAAGGTGATGGTATTTACAACGTGTCCTATTTATTCATAGGTAAGCGACAATGAGTAGAATTAAGCGAACGGAGGCTAACCACACCACAGGGGAGAATGTCTTTTCATAATGTATACCCTCTTTTCGGGTATATCCTTTTGTCACTGGCCGAGCTTCAAATTTATCGATACTTCCATCTGCTTTACGTTTGACCTTTAGAACCCACTTGTTCCCAATTGTCTTACCATTTTTATAGATGTGCATAACCCTGTCCTAATAGGAGTCCATATCCCGATACATAATTGAAAGACTACAAACTTTATTTCAAATAGAGTTTATTCCTGAAGAGTCCTTATCCCAACATGTATTTGGGAGACTCAAACTCTATCTCAAATATGGATGTATATTGGGTCATGGGTTCGCTTACCCGACCCAATATTCAACATCTACCATGTTGGCTCAATCTCCATGGTACTCATCACCTCAACTTCTCAATCTCACGTTCATCCCTTCATATAGGAAATGAGGAGTGCGACCAAGCGAAAATGAACAATGAGGAGTGTGATATTAAGTCATCACCAAACTAATATAACCTACAACTCAACAACTCGCTGTGTACCCTAAACTATATGGTCGCACTTAATCAAACATCTTTAGATCCCTAAATAAATAGAGTATGCTTGAGTCACTCAAATATGTATCTATGTTCATGACTGGTCGAACATATTCCAACATAGTCGCCCGGGCTATCAACAATAGAACACAAGTGCTTACAAACTTAGTTCTTCCTTAGCCTCTCGTACTAATCAGCTTGGTCTTGATAACTTTCCTAAACATGCTCTAAACTGAATCACTCACGGCTATTGGATATCATGCTAAAGTAGCGTCATCAAGCTTACACCTCATGACAATGTCTAGAGTCCCAAAGGGTAAAACAAACAATATGGGCTCACACAGTGACGAAGTAGGGACTATTCAGTCACTTCGCATAAGAGTTCGTTTCAAAACACGTAGTATGAATACATTTTATGATGGAGCTCCCACTCAATTGAACTTAACTCCAGTTACTACCCAAGCGCCTAACTTGAACACTACCAGACAATCACTCGCCTTCTAGTAGTTCGCACGTTCAGCTTAGGCCTTTTACGAAGTGCGAACATACTTCATAATCGATCAAGTATATGATCTCATCTTAGCTCCTCTAGATAAGACGATTATTCATTATATTATCCTTTCCCACTTCTCAATTGCGAAGGTGATCATTCTCATGAATCTCTTATACGAAATGATCTTTTAAGTCTCATCCCACTCGCTATCGTAGCGCTAGGGCGATTGCCCGTGTGAGAGGGCTAGTCAGGGCCTAGTGACATTTCACAATACAATACCAATCGCATGTTCTCACAAGCCACAAGAATCAAGTTCTGCATGATCCTTTACCACTAACATGCCTTCACACATACGAAGACTAAGTGTAAGGAATAAGCAATCATACCACTTGTAAAGCATATTGGAGAACAACATAATTATGTGTATGTCTCATAAAAAATATCTAGTATCTATATACTAGGTCCTCTAAGAATACTTAGCGCCTAAAGCATACAATGTCGCGCATATGTGAATCACAACATGCATCATGACCAGATAATATTGAATTAATCCTAGATTACATCCATAGATATCTTATTGATCACTTAGGTGCATGGAGTAAGGATCATCTTGATATCTACTCACCATTCTATTTTTTGAGCACTGGCCTAGTTGAGCACATATATTGTGCATCAAATATTCTACAACGCTTTATCAATTAGTACTCATTAGCATTTCTCTTGTTCTTTTGATTTCAAGGTATCTCATTAAGCTAAGAATGATGCGATTATGGAATATGAATAAGGATAGTATACAACCTTAGTATCAAACACTAAGTATGTATAATACTTTCTCCTTATGTCTATGTGAGAGAAAGTTGTGAGAGCTAAATTCCATCACCCTCTTGACATATTCGGTGATCATCCCATCATCGTTAAGCCTATCAAATTTTAGCTCGATAGAATCAATGTTATCACTACTTGGATAATAACTCAAGTTATAGATGAAGCTTTCAAGCATCAAACTTACGTTTGCCCACTGGTTGAAATAACTAGAAGATCCACATTGATCCTCATGTCCACTTCTCATTTGGATGTGTCAACTCATCAACCTAGATGAAAGTGGCAATAGTGGCTATAGCGAATTCAAACAGTTCTCACCCTCATGGAGAATGTCTCAAAACTACACCCCTCAAGTAGGCGTAAATAGTTCGCCCTCAGTTGACCTTTATAAACTATCTATTTTGCACTTAATCTTTAGAGGTCATATGTTTCCAATTATCTTGCACATAAATAGAAGATCAACGTACTGTCTTAGCTTCGTTCTTAGTCATTTAGGGTTATCAATTCCCATTAAGTAATTATCCACTTGAAGTGTTAAGTAAAGTCAATTCTCCAAATTGACTCATCAACATCCAAATAATAATTATGGAGGATACCCTTTTAGTCTCACATAGGCGATAGGGAACATTTTTAATGTTCTCTCCTTATTTGTGGAATTTTGAGAATCATTATTCTACTTAGATACTCCCACTGACTTTTGAGTCACTATGAATATTTCTTACAACTGGAGATGAATAAAATATCATCATTGCAAATAAATGATAGTCTTCCTTAAGAATCTTCACTCTCATAGTTTAGATTCCCATTGACCTCACATATAAAAAATGTTCCTCTTTAAGGAATCTATATTGCACGACTAATTCCTCCATAAGTTGTCAAATCAGTGCATGCCATATGCTTGCTACCATATTAACATGAGTTGGAGAACTATGTGGAGACACTTTTTCGTATTGTAGGCTGCACTAAAAAATTGCATCTACCCAAGTGAAATGTAAAGTGATCTTGCGCCATATTGTTTCTAAACATTTCTAGAAATGTTAGATTCTTCTCCTTTTGCAAGCTCAAATAGCTGCTAAAAGTTTTAGAATCAGGATTAATTTACAGTTCTATATTTCTTTCTCCCTGTCAGAACATAGAACCATAATGTTCACATCTTATAATTCTCCACCCTTGTCAAAAATCGCTAACTACAACGCTTTTTAACTGGTGAGATGGGATTGCATTGACCAACAACGTGGGGAATATAATTGCATCATTCAATGCCTCATACTCATTAGTCCACATGCATTTAATTGACAAGCTTTAGGGGTTTTTGAATAACCCTCTTTATTTTCCAGGAAACTCTTTTCGCTAGAAAGAATTTTAGAGTAACCTTTAGCGAGTGAACCAAGTAGCCTCCTCTGGCTAACATAGTCAATCTCAAGAGAGAATAATATTTTAGCGAGTGAACCAAGTGCATTCCTCTAGCTAACATAATCTTCCTCAAGGAGGTTGATTTTTGCGAGTTAACCAAGTGGTTTGATCTAGCTAACATGATCCTTCTCAAAACTCCATATTCCATCATATGAAATTAAAGAAGAAATATACATGAATGTAAGTCAAAAAATGCATTTAAGATGGATAAGCCAAAATACACAACAATTGTTCTAAAAGTGCTTTGAACTTAAATTAGACTATATTAGGTTACTAGTTACTTTTGCACAACTCTTTAGTTCATTCAACATAAGCAACAAGTGCATTAATTTTGTGTTTCAACTCTAAAAATCAACCCCAAGTTTGGCAATTTCTTTAG
This sequence comes from Sesamum angolense, assembly GCA_034509725.1. Classification (NCBI taxonomy): domain Eukaryota; kingdom Viridiplantae; phylum Streptophyta; class Magnoliopsida; order Lamiales; family Pedaliaceae; genus Sesamum; species Sesamum angolense. Next base: position 15,284,112 of record JACGWL010000010.1, read on the forward strand.
TTGAAAAATAGATATCTATAAATCAGCTCAACTAGCGACTTTAGGATGAGTGAGCTTATATATAAGAATAGAGCTTAAAAACTCTCCAGTCTAGTTTGCAGCTTTAACTAATAAAAGCACAAAGTTTACTTGATCCTTCTTTAATTGTCAGCGGCCAAGTCGTGACCATGTTAAGCAATTATCTATCCTCACCATTAATTGACATAAATAAAATGGTTAATAAATCTAAGATCTCTAGATTATGCGCAAAAATTAGTACTCATCTTTATATTTTATTCTAAGTTCAAGTAAATTATTTGTTATTTCTTTATACCCAGCGAAATCGAAAATTTCGCGCTCAACTAGTAATCATCTCCCACTGAGTAAAAGTCATAATAAACTATTTACTGATCATGAATAAAATAAATCTATGTCCATAAAAAATGCACATGCATGCAATGTGCAACATGAATAAAATATAAATAAAATTAGCCCTGGATGGGCTACACTAACATTTGATGTATTATATTGAGATAATTTGGCTTTATGGTGGTAAATAGCGAAACATAGTCCTATTAAAAATTGATACATGGCCTCCCAAAAATGGCCAAAGAAATACATTCTCAAAAAAAAAAAAAAAAAAAAAGGTATATTGCATTGATAAGAGGCCTACTACATTATTCTAGAAAAAATTGGGGATACCTCATTAATTACCATCTGCTCACAAATTATCTCCACAAATACTCACATAGTACATATATATATATATATATATATATATATATATATATCACAAAATTATATTGCACATATTCTCAACAAATTAAGATTGCAATAAACACATATTGTCATATATACAACTATCAAGGCATGCATAAATATAATGAGAGCTTCATTAGAATAAATTGCAACAGAAAACATTGCAATAAAACGAACATATTGGCATAATTGCAATAAAAAATTTTGCAATCATAAAATAATCATATTGACATAAATTGCAATCACAAATTTTGCAATAGAAATTAAATATCTGATTTTCTAAATCATTCTCAATTTTCTACAACACAATTGGACAAAACAAGATTATTCAGACTTAGATAAATAAGATGAGAATACAAACACTCGGAATGGTCGCCCCATCAAAAATTATTTTGAAACTTGAGAAAAATAACCCCAAGAAAGGGTCAAATAATTTCTTCAATTTGAAATATTTAATCTTCTGATTTAGGCCTTTAAATAAAAAAAATCGAAAAAAAGAAAAAAACACAGTTAGCGCGGTCAACACACAGTCAACACAATCAATGCACTGTTAGCACAACCAATGCACAATCAGCTCGTAGTTAGTCCAGTCAATGCGATCAACGGTCAACCGTTCTCTTTCCGGTGCCCTTTTCGGTGACTGATATATTTTTTAGCGAAAATATTGAAGAAATATATGTCACTCTTTTTAAATCCATTTTCGATTTACACAGTTTCGAACCTCTTTTCATGCTCTACAACATAGTTCAAAATTATTTAGACAAAAATAGTATATTCAGGTTCGATATTTTGGTAAAAAAAAATAGATTTAAAACTATGATATGATTTTTCTCAAAAAATAGTCATTCAATTTTCACCAAATTTTAACCACATGATCTAGATATGGTGAAAAAAACAACGAATAATTTCACACTTTTATGAATAAAATGGATTTTGCAAAATAATAAATAAATTCTAGCATAAAAAATTCCATGATCAATCAGACAATTCTAGCGAGATTAAGCCATAGCGGCTCTGATACCACTGTTGAAAAAAATTATTAGATAATTCATATAATTATCTCATAAAGCAATCTCGCATATAATTAAACGATTATGTGCACACAGATGTTAATCATATAGGCACATAATTGTATGATTAATCATTTAAATGGGAGAACCTATGTGATGGGAAGCCCAAGATTTAATTAATGAGATCAATTAAATTTGGGTTAGGTCTAATTAATTTGATAAGATCAATTTTAATTGAACCGGATGAATTAATTAATAGGATCGAATAATTAGAGTTTTGACTTGGTAATTTAACGAGATTAAATAAACCAAGTTAGACTTAATTATTTAATGGATTAATTAATTGGGCTATGGGCTAGGATTTATTTGATAAGATCAATTAAATTCTATTTAGCCTTTTAAGAATTGATTGGATTAATTCTATGAAGGTCCAAGCCTATGGGTTTAATTTAAAAAAGGGGAGGACTCAAGTTCTGAAATGAAGTCCTGAAAACTAACCTTTGTAACCTTGGTAGGCTGAGCATTCTCCTTGGTCGAAGTGGCCGGCCAAGCGGCTGCCAGTGCTTTGACGAAAAAACCAGCAGAGTTGGAAGTCTGGTCGGATTCTGAGCGGGCAGTAGCTTGAGCTGGTTATTTTGTCTTCTTAGCCTTGGCCATGGAGATTAGCAAAAGCAAGAGAAGGAGTCCTAATTGTTGCAGCAAATTGTGCAGGCTAAACAGGGCACAAAAATGGAAATGCTGGCAGCAATGAAAGTGACAGCACCTCCTAGTCAAACCAAGTGTGCAGACTGCCTTGGCTAGAAGAGGAAAGTAGCAGGTATGCAACAAGGAGGCAAGTTGTTGCTTGGGCCAAAAGAGGCAAGGTTCTAACCTAACTCTGGTCGGCCGTTCAGTGGCCGGAAAAGGGAGAAATCATCACTGTAACAAGGCGAAAAAACCAGAGGCGAATAGTAGCCCGCAGAGTCTTTCATGCCTACAACAGAACGACTGGAGACAGTTGTTGGGCAAGGCACAAACTAAACTTCTAGTGGCTGGAAGATCACCGAAAATTGCTAAAAAATAACTGGAAAATGCAGAAAATGACCCCAACAATACCTGGAAACCCTTCACCCGGTAGCAGCTTGAAATATTTTCTGCAGCACATACAAATCCAGCCTACAGCAACAGGTTTTCTTAGCCGAAACTAGGAACAGGCAGCAACAGCTGGGTTCCGGTGGGAGAGGTTAAAACGCCGAAAACTCACTCAAATCAACGAAAATAATCAATAGAAATGAAGAGCAGCATTAGACGACGAGGTTAATCGAGCCAAACTTGCAAAACATTGAAGAGATGTCATCAACAGGAGCATCCATGGTGAGGCACTCTAGAGAGAAGGAAGAGCTTTTTATAGAGAGAGGAAGTCTCTTGACCTCGGCTCCTATCCTCCTTAATGGGCCATTAAGTTTCCTAGGCCTTTGGGGTTGCTGTGTTGAGCAGCTTTGATCCTTCTTGGGCTAGATTTTATCTGGGCCATATGCAACAATAATAATTTATCGCTTCAAATATTATTTAAAAAAAAAAAACAATTTTGACAGAGTTGGTTAGCTCCCTCTAATCATGTAGAATTTCATTTTAAATAAAAGTCCAGTAACGGTTAATGCTAAAATTTCCACCAATCATGGCCGTCTTTTGTAGAATATTTGCTACAACTTTCTTAATCTATACTGTTTTTTTTTTTTAAATAAAAAGGTGCCATAGACACAAACCGTCGTTTTGACACTATTGCATTAATCTTTTGTACTTCAAAAAATATTTTTTAATTGATAAGATAATTATTTTTGAAATTTTAAGTTTATATAAACTTAATTATTCAATTAATTTATTTTATTATTATTATAATATATTTTAAATAATTAAATATAATTTAATATATACATGTAGGGACGGTGTGGTATGACAACTTCGTTCATTAGTCTGAAAGACACGGTTGTTTCTACTTTCTTGAAAACTAGGTTTTAAAATCTTTTTTTCAATATTTATAGATTTAATAATTTATATTATTTTACACAATAATTATTTTTCATTCATCTAAAATTGATTTCAAATAATAAAAAATATATACCCATTTCGTTTGATCATTAAACTATATATTTATTTTTTTACATGAAATGAGCAATATCATTAAGATATCAAGTCTGAGGTAACAAAGCGAACGTCACCTGGAGGGATAACTATATCACCCTCTGCGAAATCTTAAGCATAATGAGCAAAAAAAATACATAATAGAGTTGTTATAGCAATTAACAAATCTGAACTCACAGGAATGGAAATTAGAAGCAAAGTTCGAAGTATGTGATCATCGGACCTTCAACTGAGAACTCCCACTCACAAGCTTGGAGTTTGTGGACCAAGGTAGAGCAGTCCTATTCAATGATCACTGATGGCCAGCCCCGATAGAGGGCAAGAAGAACTACCTCCTGGGCTCAATGCCTCTAGTAACACACTAGTTCCAGCCATACGCAACTGCCTGGATAACTAAGTCGTACATTGCCCCTAATCATTCTTTGTAACCACCCCGACTCCAAGCTCCATGCCATGCTCAAAGGTTGCCCATCAAAATTGAGCTTTATCATATCTACATAGGGAACTTGCCAATAAGAAGGGGCTTGGGACTTGGGAACCGTATCTGAGACTCCACTTTGAACAAGAAAGGCATCAAAATAGTGAGTAGCAAACCAGAACACATAATGGGCTCAAGACAGTCCCCTTCCATGAATTTGCGATTCCGGCACCATCAAATCGACCAACATATGCACAAAAGAGAAAAAATCTCTATTATCAATGTGATAGGAACCTCTTGCACCCAAAGACAGGTATCTCGGGTCTTTACCGTCATGATTATCAAAGTGAGCGGAGACAATCCCTCACTAGTTTAGAAAATGAGAAGCGAGCCAAAAGATACAAGGTGTCCTTGTCAGAAGCCTAATAGAAAGGGCACTCCCTGGGAGGTTTCTCAGACGTTTTGCTAGGTTAACGCTGGTTGGGAGGGCAGGCACGCTCGCCAAGCAAACACCTTGATCTTATTAGGGAGCGAAGCTTGCCATAATTTCTTCCACCACCAATGATCCCGCGAACCAAGGGAGCTCGAATAAGGATGATCCTCTAACTCATAAGCAAGGTGGTAGGACTTCTTGAAATAGTGCCATACCTACATATCCTCCTCCTCTGTGCAGTTGAGAGGGATACTAAGAATAAGGTCAATATCCATCAGCCATAATAAATTCCAAACCCTCTTTGAGTCCCACTCCCCACAAACTAGATCCAACAACTCGAATACTAGCATGTTTCTCCATAAGATAGGAACAGGGTTGACGGGCTAAAAAAACATTGGTCTAGGGAGCCATAGATCGAACCATAGTCGAATAAGATTACCCTACCCAAGACACCATCAATATCTCGCACGAAAAATACTATGAGCCGCCATCAAACTCCACCAAGTAAAGGAGGGACGCGTGCCCAAAGCAGTTGAAAAATGTCCCCATCAGGGAAGTACTTCACTTAAGTACCTTGCTAATCATTTTCTTTTGTTGTCTCAGAATACACCATAATTAGTTGGCCATCATAGCATAGCAAGGTTAAAAAGTTGCAGCTTCCTAAACCCCAAACTACCTAACAACTTACTATCACATAAGCGGTTCCAAGACACTCAAAGAATTTTATGATTCCCACGGTTCCCCTACCAAAAAAATTGGTAATCATACTCTAAACTTCCTTTACTAACGACACCGGGAGTCTGAAGCACCCCATGGCATAGGATGGGATGGCTTGGATGATGGATTTAATTAGAAACTCTTTTCCTGCCTGTGACAGGAGTTTCTCATTCCATCCAGTTATTTTTTTCCAAATTCGTTCTCGAATACTATCGAACAACTCTAGCTTCGATCGAGCAACCCTAAAGGGAAGACCTAAATAAAGCTCCATTTTGTTTTCCTTTCAAATACTGAGCTTGGTAGCAATGAAAAGACATAGGTCCTCTATAGTATTACGACAGAACGCAATCGAGGACTTAGAAAAGTTGATTTCCTGCCCTGAGGCCCTACAGTAAACCTCCAGAATTTCCTTTATAGTTGTTGCACACTCGGAGAGGCCTGGCAAAATATTAGGGTATCATCTGGAAAGAGGAGATGAGACATAGAGGGAGCACCCTGACACATAGAGACACCACGAAGACACCCAAATTGTTCAGCATGTTGAAGTAATGAGCTAAATGACTTTGTACACAATAGAAACAGGTAAGGAGACAAAGGGTCCATTGATGAAGACCCCGTTGGGGAATTAGAGAACAAAAGCTCTTTCCACCTATCATAAAGGAATACATCATAGACGACACATACAACATGACAAGACGAATAAAAAGGGGGGGAACCAAGCTTAAACATTACCTACTCTAGGAAGGACCATTCAACCTATCATTAGGTTCGCTAACATCCAGTTTGAGAGCCATCCAACCTGAGCCGCCTTTGGTCTTAGCATTCAAGAAATGGTTAAGTGCACAAGTGAGTAAGATATTATTATATATGAGTCGGCCCGAGACAGAAGTGGATTGAGCTGGGAAAATAATTCCATCTAAAAGTGTTTTAATCTATTTGCAATGGTTTTTATGCAATCTTGTAAATAACATTGCATAGGCTAATTAGTCAAAAATGGGTAAGGTACTCAAGTTGTTTACATTTCGGGATAAGAACAATATGTGTGGAATTCAACCCCAAAGGCATGATATAAGAATTTAACAAATTTAGAACACAAGACACCACATCGTCCCCGACAATATGCCAGTTTTTTTTTATAAAATATAGGGGCATACCATCCAGCCCTGGAGAGTTTTGGGACATCATTTGAAATAGGGTTTTCGAGACTTCTAGGGTCATGTAAGGTTGTAGCAGATCCTCCACCATACTAGCGTCAACCATATTGTGCAAGAATTCTGTTCCCTTGGCTATGTTCACTGTCAGAGGCTGACTAGATGCATACACCTCCCGAAAATGAGAATCAATACACCGCTGGATCTCTTCTTCCGACACCACCCACTGTCCCTCTGGTGTACGAATTTTCCAAATGCAATTAGTTTTGAATCTTTGACTAGCCCATTGGTGGAAGTATCCAGTGTTCCAATCACCCTCCAGGAGCCATAAATCCTTGATCCACTGCCGCCAGGCAGTTTCCTCATATGCTGCAATTCTCTCGAGCTCTTTTCTAACAAGATCAATTTTCGTTGTTACCTTAGGCGTAATCTGTTTCTCTGATAACACCCAAGTTTCTCTTCCAAAATTTTCCTCATTATTTTGTGCTCGAAAAGCTAATGTACTCCACTGAGCCAAAATGATTTGAGTCACTATTTGCTCACATTCATCGAACTGCAACTAGGCAGCTTCGAACCTCCACGGCCATGAACCGCGCTGCGCAAAAAGCATGGGAATCAGCAATATGAATAAGCAGAGCCTTATAGTTAGAATAGTTCACTGATATGAGAGACAGAAGTGTCTAGAAATAACTGCATTCACCCCGTATTTGCATAAGCTCGGTCCAACCACTCTAGGACTATATTTAGGAAAAGGTGACGATTGCTGCACACAAATAAGGACCCCGAGAAACCAATATTCGACAAGTCACACTCCAATAACACCTTCCTAAACTTTTGAATTTGCCAATTTAGGTGAGGAGGCCCCCGAGATTTTTCTATTTGATCTAGAATTTCATTAAAATCACTCGCACCTAACCATAACCTGTCCGACTGAGCATGCCGACGAGCCAAGATATTCCATGTTAGCTCTCTCGTATTGTTATTCGATTCCCATAAATTCTTGTAAATCTCCACCAACCCTGTCCCTCCTACAACTTCACTGAGGTGTCAACATGATTGTGAGAAATATTTGTAACTGAACATTTACTAATTTAACCAAGAGAACGGCCAAACCACTATTCCTCCCCTTCGATGGAACATAGAAACCATGCATATCAAACTTTCTTTAAGTGAGTCTATGTAGCGACACGAATACTTAGTCTCCCATAAGTAAACCAAGGAGGGGTTATGATCCCAATCCAGCTGTCCGAGGTGTTGAACTGTTAATGGACCCCCAAGACCCTGCAGTTCCATATAGTAAACTGATAATGCCTGGTAGGACTGCCCCGCAATCACCGCCTTGAGATTAGTCACATCCATTAAAGGATAAATACCCTTGCAAATCTTACTCGGACCCTAATTCTCTACCTCATCCACCAAATAACGCTTGCAGGACATAATGTTTTTGGGACACGACTGAGGGGTTTTCATTAAGGAACAGGGGTGGGGAGGTTGATTTAAATGGTTGGTACGTTTTATAGGAGATTGGGCAGTGAAGGTAATGGAGAACTTTCAGGCTGTAGAACAGAGAAGCAGGTATTTTAGAAGTGGGGTAGGAACCAGATAGATAGGAATCAATGAGCAAAGGATGAGGAAGAGGGATGACTCTAATGGACTGGGAGGGTTGGTTATCGAGAGGAGATGGGTCAATGGTAGTAGGGGGCAAATTTAGGTCTGTGATCGGGCTACGAGGAGAATGATAGGATGAGGCATTTTGTTGGGGAGTAGGCGATGAAGACAGAGTATGAAGGGGGGGCAAGGCTGAGGTCGTGTTACCTAGTTGAGCATTGCCTAATTCCCCAAAGATAGAAGGACCACGACTGGGAGTTGCGGTAGGAACCTGGGATTGAAGGGAGCTACAAGTCATGAAGATGGTGCAGAGCGGAGCATTGGCATTGCCTCTAGTTGGGAAACCACAATTTCTACCATGAGAGTTCAAAGAAGTGCTGCGCGATATTGTCCATAAGGTATATTCGCCCGGGGTCACAAAAGCCCTCTTGAAATTGAAGCTCACACCGCAAGAGGTGCCCAAGCAACCACACAAGTAACAAAAGTTCTGCAGCCTCTCGTATGTAAAGAATATCAAATGATCATCACCCAGAACGGTGTGAAGTTTTAATGCCCTCTTGAATGGTTTTGTGATATCCAATGCAACCCATATGCAAATTGAGGATCCCAATACCTCTCCATTCCTATCAAGATCAACCTCCTTGAATTTCTCCAGCCTATTACCAATAAACACATCAATTTCTTGAGTTATTTTGCCAAGGGGAAGGCCATGAATGTGGATATGAAACTTGCACCAATTAAGGTCCATCAAATTAGGATCATCCTCCGCTTCTACAGGTGCCAAGACAAGCAATGTTTTATCAAATGCGTAGGGGCAGTGCTCCAACACTCGATCTCTATCCTACACGTGAAAAAACTTCAACAAAAAATGCCCCCCATCAATGAGCTTAAATTCTATACCTCGTACAGGGTTAAACGCAACTTTGAGGGTAGAGTGGAAGGCTTCCAAATGAAATCATTTTTTTGACAGAAAGGTGCCCAACTACAAAGAAACCTCTAGAGAGTGGCTCAGTGTGCCACAACCCTATGGGAAAAAACTAGCCCCGACTGATCCTCTTTAGTTAGGGCGAGTGAAGAACCCAGACAGTCAAAGTTAGAATCCATAACCAAGCGGAGAATAGGGAGACCCACTAGCAACCTGCGAAAATAGAGCAAAAAACAAAAGGGAGAAGAGAAGAAGAAAAAAATTGGCCAACAAAGGATGAAAATAGCATAGAAAAATGATGGCTCCTACTTACCTAGACAAACGGACGACGGAGCTAGAGCAGATCCACAAACAACATTAGTAAGACACATGACGAAGACAGAATCCAAGTTGGAGCGGTAAAAGCATCAAAAAGGAAAGAAAGTGAAAAAGCCCTAAAATTAGGGAAGGACCTCTCCGATAGAGGAAAGAACCCTAATCAATAGGGAATTGATCACTACACTATATTTGGCTATATATTTTATTAGATTTGATTGGATTTCATCCAACCTAAATTTTCAAAAAAAATAATTAAAATCAAACATGTAAAATATTTAGGCAAATGAGGAAATTAAAGGAAAAAACTTTCCTTTTGATTTATTTAAAATACAATTGTCACATTGTGTAGGTAACATCCACATCTTCAACATCTCCGAAGATGGAAAACAAAAGACTAACTTAAAAAAAATGGCACTACGTACTATAGATCAATTTTAGTGGAAAAAAAAAAAAAACAAAGAAGAAATGTCCACAAGAAGAGGACATATCATAAAGTTAAAATACAAGAAGAGAAAATTATAATATATACTTTATTTACAAGTACTGCCGAGTTTATGATTTCTACCCTTAATTATTACACTATTACTATTTTTTTCTAAAACACCAGTAATTTTTCTTTAATATCGTATCCCGTCTTCTCCAAATTCGGGTTCACTGCAAATTGCAGCATCGGCGGAGGCCCACATGCCAAGGCTAGGGTGGTTTCCGATGACTCTGGGATATGTTCTCTCATCACACTCTCAGTGACGAATCCCAAACTGTATTTCCAACCTTCCTTTATACTCTCTTGAATCACATACCATACTTTAACTTTATCGGGGTATTTCTCTGCCCATGCATCAAGCTCGTCGTTTAGCAAAATATCATCCTCCGTCCGATTCGCATACACCAAGTACATTTCCGTATCATCTTCAGGGTCCTTCAAAATTGCTTGCATCACTTGATAAATTGGTGTGATTCCCGTCCCTCCGGCGATCATGGCGAGTTTCTTGGCAAACTTTTGTTTCCCATACACGGTGAAGTACCCTTTTCCATTGTACTCAATGTGGCCTAACGGTCCTTTCACTCCCACTAAAGAACCTAATTCCAGAGAGTCAAGATACTGCGACATTTGCCCACCATTGGGAAATTTTGGGTGAACCCCTTTCAAATAAATTTTCACCACCAACTCAAAGTATCCCATGGTGTCGACGGTGCTTGACGGTGTGTAAGCTCGCATGCAGAGCTTATCATCAATGGTGGTGCAGAGGAAAATGTGTTTCCCGACGGGTAACCCCAGAACTTGGTCTTCGTTCGACAATGCGAACCGGAACAATCTCACGTGGTGGGAGAGTGAAGTTTTGGCAATAAGTTTGCATGGGATCTTCTCACGCGGCACAAGGGCAATGCTCCTCATCGTTGGCGAAACTTCTTTGATTGGCGCCAAGTGCAGATTACTACTCAGGCCATGCACCGAGTTATTCGGGGAGGAATCCGCGGAGGCGTAACCAGTAGTGATCAGCTCTCCAATTCTATAGTCCTCGAGCATTTTCTTTGCCTTGTCAGAGTGTATGGCGTCGAATTCCTCCGTGCAATCAGTGCCAGCATTGATGATGATACTGTCAGTGCCGCCGGGGTGGTCTTTCAGGAAGCGGGTGCAGTCATAGATATGGCCATGGACGATGATCCAGGCGGAATCGGGGGAGTTGTGCTTTTTAACCTCAGAGATGGAGAACGTTTTTGAGGTGGTGTTCATGAACGGGGAGGAGACACTCTTCTTTAAGGTTTGGTTCTCGCTGGAGGATTTCTCGAGGTGGCGCTCCTTTGCCATCCATCCGCCATATTGGTTGCCAGGCTGAGTTGGGTGCTCGAAGACGATCCCGATTTCTCCCTTGTGTGGCTTGCACACGTTAGTTTTTACTCGGAACCAACAGTTGTTCATCATCCCCTGTAAAAGTTAATTTTGATTATAATCCCATGTTAATTAATTTCATTAATCTATTTTTGAAATCCACTAATTCAAGAATTATACGTTTACTCCATTTTTTATAATCAATCCACTAATTCAAGAATTAATATATGTATTTGGACCACAATACTATTACATATACATAAACATACCATGGCATTCCAGATGAGTTTCTCGGGTTGTGTGTTGAGGGTCTCATCCCACGCTCGGACCGCAATCTCCTTGGCCCCGAGCAGGTCGAGCACCTCCACCTCCAATGACCAGAAGCACCAACACCAGTATTTACCGTACTTGTTAGGCTTCTCAGAGATGTCCAGTGCACAGACGTGCCATGTTTCTCCGCCATCCAACGTTACCTCTACTCTTGTCACTTTCTTCCCGCTCCCTGTTTGTTCACATAAATTTCGGTGGATTAGTAATAATTCACGTCAAAAATGTTGTTAGGCAGATACTACATCCTATATAGGGAAAATTCTTGTCGAACCTGATTCAGCCAAATTAATTTAATCACAAAGCAAGTGTAATATACATGTTCTGTGATTAATCACTTTTCCCTAAGTATATACCAATCACATGGCAAGTGTATTATACTTGTATATGATTAGTTCAGATTTGACCGAATCAGGTCCGGACCAAAATTTTCCCCTACATAAGTGTAAAACAAAATGACCTAAGATGCTGGAACTCTATATTATACTCAAGAAATTATATGTCGGCACTAAATGTGATTCCACTCCCAAGTTTAAGTAAATATCAACAATAGTGGACAACATGCACGGATAATTACATTTACATTTCCTAACCTATGGTCTATTTATATAAATCACCCTTGTCTTTTGCATAATTATAAAAATTAGTTATAAGAACCAAATTCTATCAAAGTAGAAAAGTATTTTCTTTAAATAAAAATTAAAATTCCATTCAACCACAATGTCAGCCAAAAGCAATGAAAAATAGCCTGTGGAAGATACGACTCTTGAACATAATTGTAGTCAGCATTCCTAGCGAGGAAATGAGTTTAAAGCACACAAGTATTTTGTAGTCTTAATTTGTCTAAATAACTTAGAGGATGAATAATATATTTTAAAATATAAATAAGCAAATAAAATTTTAACGTTAATTTGCTAGAAATAATTTTAAAATATACTTTTTTAAAAAAATTGATTTTTCAGGGCACTATAGAATTTAAAAATAAATAGCATATGAGTAAGATGTAAATATATACTAATCCAAATAATAAAAAATTCCAAATAAAAATCATCAGTTTCATTATAGAAGTCCGTTAAAATTTTTAAAGTGAGTGACTTCAAACTAATTGATTTTATTTTTAGTATTAATGTTAGATAATTCTTTTTATATATTATTTTTACTCTCTCTCTCTCTCTCTCTCTTTTCCTCATAATATAATGGTGGTAAAACAATACTAATAAGTCCAACTTAGGTTTAAATTACAATGACAATATATGATATTTAAAAGAAAAAAATAGTAACAATTTTATAAAAGTAAATAAAGTACTATGAGGTCATACTATTGTATATAAAAGTAAATAAAACAGCATGAGCACCCAGCCGAAAGAATAATACTATATATAAAAGTATTTTAAAACTAATGCAGTTGAATAAGAGTGTGTACACATTAGGATTTGTAAAGAGTGGTAAATACAGTTATAGGATCTCATGATTAACAAAAAAAATAAATTAAGCACTGATGATAAAAAAAATTATCCACAAATAAAAGCACTAATCTTTATATATTAAGTTGAAATTATGTATGAAATCTCGCATTATATAATTGTCAATATTAGATAATATTATATGCACATAAACGATGAAGTTTTTAAAAACATAAAATGTTATTATATAAGAAATATGTAATGCCAATTAAACTTATATGAATTAATAAATCAAGAAATCACAGTAAAAATTTGAAATTTAAAATGCAAAGAATAATATTTTATGCAATAATATTTTAAATTTAGAAGTTAATGAAGAGTGTAAACAATATTTTAACAAACTTTAAAAATTAATAGTAAAATATAATTAGAATAATTATAGAACATTTCAATACAAGTTAATATATGGATATGTCTAATTAGATTAATTTTTATAAAGAATATTTAATAAATAATTGATGAAAAAATAATTTAGTATTAATAAATTTAGAAAAAAGAATTCAATGGTAGTAAAAAATCAAAAAATATAACATTTCACAAAAATAATATAACAAACACAAAATAAAATTACAGGAGATAGAAAATAGACATTAAAAACAAAACATGATCAATTTTGTTAAATTAGAATTTCTTATCAAAAATCCAAAAATACGGGACTTCATTAATGTTATTTTAATATTGAATATTTTATATATTTTACTTTTGTACTAATATGTTCTATTACAAAATCATTAAACATAATAATTATACAAAACACAAAAAAATCAATTTGAAGAAATAAATTTTTGTTTAATATTATCAATTAAATTTAGAAGTGAGTTACAAATAATAAATTAAATAGTTTCTTCATCAATTAATAGATAAAATTAATATATAACAAACTAATGATTCAATAATATAAGGTAAAATTACATTTTTTGTCCTGTAACTTTAGGTCGTTAGCACTTTTAGTCCTGTAACTTACTTCATTTACACATTTAGTCCTTTTTTTGACGAATTTAGTCCTTAGCATCTCACATTTGGTCCTTTTTTGGCAAATTTAGTCCTGTATTGACAATTTTTATCCTAACGACTCATAGTTACAGGATCAAGACAAAAATGAGATTTATTATAGTTTGAATAGGACCAAAATTGTCAACACAGGACTAAATTTGTCAAAAAGGACCAAATGTGAGATGCTTAAGACTAAATTCGTCAAAAAAAGGACTAAATGTGTAATGAAGTAAGTTACAGGACTAAAATGCTAACGACCTAAAGTTACTGGACCAAAAATGTAATTTTGCCTAATATAAAATATAAATAAAATTATTAAATTAATATTTTAGTAACTAATAATTCTATATTTACGTCTAAAATATATTTTTATACGTACATTGCACGTGATACGTCCTAGTTACGATAAAAAGAATAATAATTCAGGATTAATATTGTATGTAATGACTGACCAGAATAGGCGTATCCCCGCAAGGTGTAAGGCCTCTGAGTGGTCCAGGAATTGATGGGCAATATCTCTTCATGGCATGGCGTCGTAATGACCGAGTTGATGTTCAACTCGTTGATGATGTACTGAGGCTTGTACCACCAAGCTGCTTGCACCCCATTGTCAATGCCACCACAAGACACAAAACCAAAAAAACATCAGCTTTTTATACGCTAATCACATTTCTCAGAATGAAACCCGTTGCTCACCCCTCCGAAAATTCTTGTTCGAATTTGATTCGATTGAAACAATTCAATCACAAAACAAGTGTATCACACTTGCTCTGTGATTGGTCATTTTTTCTAAACTGTACACCAATCACATATTAAATGTATTGTACTTAACATGTAATTAGTTCAAATTTGACCGAACCTGATCCGGACAAAAATTTCCCCTCACCCTCCTGATCTCTTTCTATCATCCTAAATTACTCATGTAAATTATTATTGCATCCCATACGAAACTTTTTACCCAATCAAATTTAGTCAAATTAAACTTGTCACACTTATTGTGTGCTTGGTTTTTTTTTAAACTGTATTTTAATTATACTTATTATATAATTAATTTAAATTCGAAAAACCTGAATCTAAGTTAAAATTTCTCCAACAAATTATAAGATATTTTACGTCTATTGTTGTTTTTTTTCCAATCGAACATGCACATTCCAAATATGAGAGATATACGAGTATACACTATAAATATGTTGAAATTTTAACCTTAATTACTAAAATCTTTATGTCTTAATTTAGAATTTTGGTTAATGATGGAAAGAAAATTATTACTGGAGTTCATATTGTCCAATTAAATCACCACTTGTCGTATAATTGATTCTACTATTATTTAGTTATATACTAATTTAAGTGGACCAAATCCTAGAATTTGCTTCCCATATTTGGACTATGTGTGTGAAAATTTTTACTAAAAAAGCTCTAAAAATAAATAAATAATTTGAAAATAGAGACCATTCTTGTAAATTTAGAAATGTGATCATCGTACCTTCAGCGTTGGCCAGTTCGGCATCAACGTGGGATTGAAGAACCCTATTGTCCTTGTAATGATAATAATTGTCGGACTCCTGTGTAGTAACGATTATACGCTTCAACCATTTCACCATTCTCCCGCCGATGCAACCCGGAATTATCACTCTCACCGGAAACCCATGATCCGGCGTCAATCTCTCGCCATTCTGCATGTAAGCCAGTATGATATCCCTTGCCGGATCCATGGCTATTTCCTTCTTCACGCTCGTCCATATTTGGATCCGCCCGCCGGGCAAGTCTTCCGCCCCTTCGAAACACACGTTGAGTGCTCCCTTTTTCTTGCCCATAATCCCACATCGCTTAAGGATAGCGCGTAGAGGCACGCCCCGCCACACCGAGGTGGAAATCCCGGCGGCGCCCCAGTTGAAACCGATGGTTTGTTTGACCATGTTTTGTTCTTTGCGGCGGTTTCCGGCGCAAACGAGAGTGACGGGGAATTCTCTGCTTGGGAACTCGGTTTCGAGTTGGTGCATGGTGAGCCGCATGGGTCTTTTGACGAGACCGGTGACTTCGACCGTCCATTCGTTGTAGACCGCCTTGGGAACTGGCCCGTGGTTGCGGACGTAGTGGAGGGGGACCGGGGTGATGAAACCGTGGTGCATCAGGCGGGGGAGCGGCGGCTCCGCGTGAAGGGGTGTTTTCCAGTGAGCCGAACCATGGAAGGGTTGCGCTCCACCCAGTTGTCGGCGGTGGCCTTGTCCCTCGAGTCGAGAACCGATGGTTCTAACTCGGCCTTGGCTTTCTTAATAGCCGACAAGTAATCATTTTCGTCGTCATCATCCTCATCGCTGGAGGAGTAATCAAATATGGCATTGCCATTCATATTGGGGTTGTTGGGGAAAGTGATGTCGGCGGATGGAGGGAAGCTGCAGCCACGAACCGGGGAGTCGTGGGATGTCGGGTTTTGAATGGGAGGCGACGCCCTGGAAGCCCGGTTCAAGGCGACCAAATTGCCGGTTCTCTACAGAAGCCGCCATGGTGGTGAAGAGAGGAAGGAAGCCTCTTTGCTTCTGTTCAGACAATATTTTTGTAGTTTATAGTTATTTACTTTGCTTTGTTTGTTGGAAAAGTTTGAGATGAGGTTTAGGAGTTTATATAGAACGGGTTGTTGACTATTCTTTGCAAAAACATATTTGTCCAAGCCTTGAGGCACAAGGCCACCCCACCCCACCCCACCACCCCCACCCCACCCACTCAATTTTAATTAATACTAAAACTAATACTATACTAATATAAATTAAGGAAAATTTTTATTTAGACTTAGCTCGATAGAACCTGAATCAATCAAATGACAAATGCAATATACGAAAAATTCTTGTTCAAACTGATTCAGCCAAACCAATCCAATGTAATTGGTCACTTTCTCTAAACTGCAAATCAATTACATGGATACACTTACCATATAATTAGTTCAGGTTTGACCGAATCAGGTCCGAACAAGAATTTTCCTATAATACACATGTCGTGTGATTAGTGTACAGTTTAGAAAAGTGATCAATCACATATCAAGTGATACATTTGATTTGTGATTGATAGATTCAGCCAAACTTTTTCAGACAAAAATTTTCCTACAAATGTATTAATTATAGAAAAAATCTTACCCAAACTAGATTTGGACGAACCAAACCAATTACAGATGAAGTGTATCGCACTTGTTATGTATAATTAGTCACTTTTTCTAAATTGTACACCAATCATACGGTAAGTGAATTGCACCTATCATTTAATTAATTCAAGTTCCGTTGAGTCAAATTCAAACTAAAATTTCTCTTAAATAATGGACGTGCCTATAATTCGCCAAATTAATATATATATTTAGAACAAAATTAAAGGTGGGTGCATTTGATTTAAGTAATGGTGGGGCAGAGCATAAGTATACACACACATGCAATGACAATATTAATCATGGGAATGGGGTGGTAAAAGGTTGGCTGAATTCAGACCAATTAATAGGTAGGTGTAAAAAAGGAGATGGATATATGTGGCGCATGGCACTCCCAACAGCCAAATCCCATACATGGGGCGGGGGAGGAGGCGGAGGCGGGCTTCTTACTACCTACGTACGTACCGTATGTACACAGACAGACAGACAGAGAGACGAGAGCGCAGCCACACCCACATGATGGAAAACAGGAAACAGTGAGGGTATTAGGGTAAGGGTAAACTAAAATAGAAAGGGTCAGAATTCACAACTGGGGGCGGCTGATTGAAGACGATGAGGGTTATGTAGACAATGGCCTCTTCGTGATTCTTTGAGTCACCTTGGTTTCTGGAGCTCCCTCCCACCTATACCCCCCCCCCCCCCCCTCCCATTTTTATACGTATAATTCAGTATATTACGTTCTCGGTGTATATTACTGTTAGTGGCAGTATGTGTATGTGTGTTCTAACATTTTGACGGATATATAACATGAATTATATAAAAAAAGAAAATACTTTTTGATCGGCACATTAATTTCAGTACGATTGATTAGTAGATATAGATACAATTTTTTGGTGAATGAAACAATCGAATTTGTGACATGGAATTTTGTTCTTAGATTGGATCGCATGTGTATATTTATTTTATTCACGAATAGTAATAGTTTCGATATGATGTAGATATCTACCAAATGCATTTTAATTTAAAGCACGATATTTATATATAAAATTGATGGGTAAATATGGAGTTAAATTCTTTTTGACCTCTATGATATTAAAAAATATCAAAAAGCCCCCCTATGAAAATTTAAATATAAAAAATTATCCTTATATTATGAAAATGACTCACATAGCCCCTTGTCAATCTGGTCTCAGGAGGTCTTTTGAATTTTTTTCATATCACAACGGGTGTAATTGATACTTTATTTTTTTTAATGGTTTCTTTAGCATATCACATGGGAACCTTGAATTTTGTCCAATAAATATGATGCATAAAATCAAGAAATTAATTAGGTGCATGTATATATATGTATATATAGGAAAAAATGCAATTTTTCTTCTGTAATATTGCAAAAAAGTAAATTACTCCCATATAAAAAATAAAATAACAATTACCCTCCTGTATTTTTCAAAACGTGGCAATTTTTACCTTCCTATAATTTTAAAATTGAAATAATTTACCTTCTTGGACAGGAAAGTAAATTGCTTTATTATAAAAAAATACAAAAGAATAAAATTGTTATTTATTTTTCATAAGGGAATAATCCGTTTATGTTCAATATCACATGTGGTAAATTACAATTCACCATATATATATATGTGTGTGTGTGTGTGTATGGAACCAAATGTCCATGCCCTCCCCCACAATGTGTGTCTATGGAGGTAGGACAAAATCTTTGTCAAATTGTGAAGGTGAATGATATCCATAGAAAAAAACGGGTCGTTTCTTTCTGTCAACATGATTGAAACCATTTAGTATCCTCTCTCCTTACATTTTCCAATGTGACACCACCCTCATTTTAATTAATTATATTTATTTATTTATTATGATTCACAACCATTTAAATTTAAATATATATATATATATATATATATATATATATATATATATATGAATACTGTAGTGTCTAGAATTGACTTTTTGGTAAAAATAAAAATAAAAGAAAGAAAGAAAAGAAATGAATGGAAGATATTTGCAGTTACATCTGGAGTTTTGTCCCTTTTTCCACTTTAAACAAGTAAGAAAAACACACAAGAACCGCAACTTGCATCAGCTTCTTTGGCAATGAGCCTTTGGTTTCCATCTTCCACATGTTTAGTGCATCTCACATTTTTTTCGGGAAGAATTGAAAGACGCTCGTATTGAGAATGCTCAAAAAACCTCTTGAAAAAAAATAAAGTATCAATTACATCTCATGTGATATGAAAAAAAAATTCAAAAAACCTGTGAGACCAGGTCGATCAGGGGCTATATGAATCATTATTCATAACATATATATAAGGGTTATTTTATATTTAAATTTTGATAATTTTTTTTAATATTTTATCATATCACAAGGGATTAAAATAAATTTAACTCTTTTTTTTTCCTCTCCGATCCTCGCGTGTGAAGAATTTCATCACTAGTGTGCTTTTTTTTTTTTTCTTTTCAAACTTATAATTATTGTAATTAAGATCAAGGATTAGTTTAGTAATTATTTTAATTCTAATCAATATAGAGCCACATGCACAAAACTCATGTCAGTTGGTGATTTTTTATTTATTTATTTAAAGATGGAATGATTTTAGATTTGAAAGAATAATTTAAAAAAATCGAAGAATTAAAAGTGACTCCAAATCAATAAAATTTGAAGTTTATTAGTATTTCAAAAAATATAACTTCAAGTGAGAACTGAAGGGCCTGGAATTAATATATGTTAAATTATTCAAATAAATTCAAAAATTTATTGTTAGGGATTTGAAATTTCTATATTCAAAATTTATGAATTCAAACACAATATCGGTAAATTTGAAATTACTAGAATGTAAAAATTTGGTTCTCAAATTTTAATGAGAATAACACCAAAAGAATATGCTTCTTATTTTTTTATGTGTCCTATTTCTTTATATATAATCTCCTAAAATTCAAGAAACCAAATACATACATATGGTTATATTCCAAGGTAATTCTCTACACAAGAAAGTGAAAGAAACGCTAAAAAATTATAGCCAATCATAAAACTATATATTCCATCAAAGATTCAAGCATCGGTTTTATTCTACCAATCAAAAACGTATGTATATATATATATATGTATGTATATATATATATATATATGTATGTATAAGTTCTTGTTTGGATGAGTACTTAGGAGTCACTAGTCACATGCAAAACCCCATTTTTCCACCTCATCACATCAACAAAGAATTCCAACCCACCGCTCATTACTTTCACATTCACAAATCAATCGATTAATTATTCGGCGAAATTGAGGCTCTATGATTAAAAGTGAATATAAATTGAATCCTATCAAAATTTACTGTAATAGTGGTTGTTGTTCTACTGTAATATCAGTTATTTGTTATATATACATATATATATATATATATATATATTTAAATCGATAATTATCATATTGATGTTGATTTTATTAGGTAATTATAGTCGATTTGCTTAAATAAAAATAGAAAAAGTAAAAAGTAGTTGAAGAAACATATATATGAAGAAGAAAAGTTGGAAAGCAATGGACTGAATTAATTATGTTGCAGTAGGAATTAATCATTAACGAGATATACTCTAAAAAAAGTGGATCATACTCTATTAGCTAATGCAAATGGCTTTTACTTCCCACTCTCTACATTAATATATGTAAAAATCATTGAACCCACAAAAGGTGGAGAATTGTATGACCATTTTCTCTCTCTCTCTCTCTCTCTCTCTCTCTATATATATATATATATATATATATATATATATATATATATAATTCTTGATTTAATTAAAATAATAGTGCTATTTTTATTTGACCATTATAATTTTAAGGAGTTGTACAAGATTTTATTTGATTAAAATTAAATACCACGATTTGGGACACAAAAATAAAAAAAGGAGTATTGATGTATTTATTTTATTTGTTATTAATTTGTACAATTAGTTTTATGGTCGGTTTTATGTGTATATATTCACCAACATTAAATATATTAATAATAATTATTATTAATTATAATAATCTGTGAACGTATACCTTCTCATTTTTCTATAATTCTTCTGACGTAGAAGAGAAAGACAATACGAATTTTTATACTTGGATACGGTATATAATGTTGAATACTAGAAAAGGACAACACTATAATCTGGCCCTAAATGGGCTACATAAGTACACTCTGTAGCCTATATTAGCAAGAGATAGAGATGCAAGCCGAGACAATGGACTGGGTGGAGAATCGGTTGATTAGGGCTATTGACTCTCAGTCTAAAAGGACACACATTATAAAAAAATGCGAAATTTATAACTGCTAGTTTGAAATGGTCATGAGGCCATTCCAATATGTACGACCTTTGTTTCAAATTTATAACTAATAAGTTGGGATGACGCCATGTTGTAGATAATAACGATTTCAGTAATTTGTAATTACTGCAATAAAGGGGCCGTTACTAAATCAATATATCACAAAAGTCGTTACAAGTTATAAGCCGTTACAATTTGCCACAATTTTTGTAATTGTTATTGAAATTAGGGACAACCACCAGTTCTTATAATATCCATTGTTACAAAAGAAGGGTAAATTACATGCACCCTCCCTATAATTTATCATAATTATCGATACCACCCTATTATTTCAAAAATTACCAATACCCCTAGAATTAAAAATAATTATGTAACCAATTGATAATTGTAGGAAATGCCAATATTACCTTAACAGATGTAAAAAATAATATAAATAAATAAAAAATATTTTTGAAAGTGCAAAGGCTTAAAGACCCTTTCGTATATTATATAAATTATTATAATTTATAAAAGTAAAATTATTATTTAAAAAATAATAATCAAACCCACCCCCACCACACACCCCCTACTCCCGCCCCTACTTCTCGCAAAGGGGGCCACGGCGGACGACCTCGATTCCGTCGCCCAGAAGTAGAGGGCGACAGCGTTGCCCATTGCGTGTCGCCCTCGTAGCGATGGGCGACGATAGGAGGCGGCCATGCCCTCCCCTGCAAGTTGTGGCTGCGTTTTTTTATAAAATTTATTAATTTAATTATATTTTTAATAATATTATATTAACATATTAATATAATTATATTTACATATAAAATAATATTTTATAGGGTGGTATTAAAAAAAATACAAACTTATTATTTACATACATAACACATTAAAATTATTATATTTTAATCTATAAGCACATTTTTGTCCCTGAAAATTAGATAAAAAAAATACTAAAACTCAATTTCCAACAATGCCAAGGTCAGTTTTGGCAATTCACTACAAAACTTTGAAGGAAGGGGTCTCATGTTAGATAACTGTTAGCTTTAGGGGGGTATTTGTAATATTGGAAATAACAGGGATTTTTTAAAACTGAACTACCGTAGGGAGGGTGGATATAATTTACCCTATAAAAGAATGAATGAAAGACCGTTACAAATGTTTAAATCTGAACTATCGTTACAAAAATCGATAATTAATTTTTGGTTGTTACTAGTTTCATATGGTTTTGGGGACGACAATTAAATTTGTAACAACTCTTAAACACAATGTGGAGCCGTTGCAAGCACCATGTAAAAAATCGTAAGAAAGTCTATTTTCAAAGTGTGTTATAGATCTCATATGGATATGGGTGGCTCTTTGTACCTGCTTGTATTGCAAAAGTTGTTCCAAATGATATAACGACTATATTTTTTAATGACTATATTGCAACGGCTATATTTTTCATTGCAAATGCCATTATAAAAGTCGGTAGAAAATAGCTTATATATGTGTGTTGCAGGTCGTTTTATTTCATTTGATTTGTTCTAAAATTAATTATTTACCACACACACACTATCAATTTCTCTATGATTTTGTGCATATACACTCGATCAGGTAAAATTGCTTAATGTTTCGACTAACAACTATTGATATGTTAGTTGGTTGACTAGGTAACAACTAATTTAATCATTTTTGTTAATTAGATTGTAGTGAATTATTTTAGTTTTCTGATATCTTGATGTTATATGTTATGCATTCTTAGTGTAATGTAATATTTAAAAATTTATAGCTAGGTCTAAATATAATTATATATATATATATATATATATATGTTGTGTGTGTGAATATGTAGTGATATATCATCATGTTACGATAATTGAGGAGATGGATGTATGATAAGGACCTTCCGGGGAGGACAGGTCTCACACCGGAGCTTCAGGATGGTGTTAAGACTTTTATAAAATGGGCCAAGGGTCAGCATGGACATATCGATGAAGAGAAAATTTGGTGCTCGTGCCGAAAGTGCAAAAACAAAAAGTTCAGAACACCCGACGATGACAGTTATCAATTATGTTTGCACGTGTTTATACCAGAATATAATTATAATTGGACTTAGCAAGGCAAGGAGAGAGTGCAGGAGTACTTTGATACTGTGACTACCTCTTCAGTGCATGAGGAGCAATCTCCAATTACTCAGGAGGAGGGTCATTATTCCCACTGGGTGATGAACAACAAATAGTGGGTGCGGATGATGGATTTTGATACAGCCGGGCTGAGTTATTTTTTTTCTTTTCCACGATGGTGTTCCAATGATGGTAAGAGGTCCTGCTCTACTGATGTCGGTCCTAGTTCATATTATTACGGCGGTGACCCCCTATGATTATGTGTCAGGGTTAGCAGATCATTTTTGCAATGTAGTGCACATTCCTGACTTGCCCTTGTGGAGCGATTGTTCCCAATCTTAATTGGCGCCGGCTGCCAGTTTTGTGGCTATCAAGGTAGACGGTCGTATTTCAAAGCGATCATATGATTTAATATCCTAGTGGGTTAATAATATATTGCCCCCACTTGGTCACACCCTGTCAAGAGATTACTACAGTACGAAAATCGAAGACCCCCAAGGTGCCAAGGTTGAACTGATCAAACCCGTCGTCGTTCTACACCCGTTGATGTCAAATGAACCATTTTTTTTTTAAAATCAATTCAAAAAAATGTCGAGGGCATTCAGCTCAAAAGCTTACCACCTCTTGGCAAAATTAGGGTACGACTTTTCCGCTCCATCTTAACTCGGCCAGTTAAATCCTGAGTTGACCGGCGAAAAGATTTATGGACTAACTGAAGTGCAACATGATTAAAGAAGGCAAGACTTCCACATTGACCAACTGCACAATGGCATAAACTTTGCTCCAAAAGGACCTGTAAAGATGCACATAAAAAAAAAATTATGTAGACATGCAGTACATAGCATTGGAGAAAGGCGAAGAAAGCGTAATTGGAAGGCCAAATAACAACCACATCTCTATATCCAATCAACTAGAGACCCTTGTTCCTTGCACTTCTGTCTTTGAACGACTAGGCGAGACAAGGAAGACTTCATCTGGCAGCGTAGGGCATAGCCAACAAGGATCCATGTCCGATTACCTCGGAGATGGTTATGCACAATAGCTGAAGAAAAGAAGTCGATATGAAGACCCAAACAAGCCAAAAGAAAAAGGTGAAAGTCAAGCACATCATGTGTCGTGGCCCAGGAGGAGTAAGATGTCATTCTTCCAAACAAGCTAATCAAGGTGAAACGACTTGTTGCCAAACGATCGTACATTCAAATGACACGATAAGTGCACAATTTGTCATGTTTTTATAGTAGTAATGCCTTATTTTAGGACTAAAATACTTCTAAATCATATGACTTTATTGTATTTTCAGCACATAAGGTATGATGGGAAGTAAAGATGGCAAATTAAAGCTAAAAAGGGCATTTGAAGTCAATTGAAGAAAGGAAGATGAATTGTGACAGTCTTGCAGATACGACTAAGCGTGCCCACGCTTAGTGCCGCAGTCAACCTTGCCAAAATTAAAGAAAGGCGAATTTTGCTAGAAGGAGAGGATGTTTGCTGATTTATACTGATTGATCTTGATAGAATTTTAGAATGAAAAGTTAGCATAATTGTAATGGATTGGTCAAATGTTAACTTTTGGGAATAATCTTGAACCTACCCTCTTTGTGTCCAGGTTCGTGAGGTGCTATTAGTATAAATAGGAGGCACCTCACACCTCTTAAACTATCTCATATTTTATCTTATTTTTTAATCTAATATTTTATCTTATGTTCATCTTTTCTTAGTTCTAATTATTCTTCCCCTTCTACTTTGTTTACTAGTGCCGAATTGCTAATGGAATACCACTTTCTAGTGTGTCGTTCCATTAACATGTTAGGCTAAGTCCTTTATTTTTCGATTAAAGTTATGTGATTGCTTGATTCCTAAAGTAGTTGTGAGATCTAACTTACACTTAATACATTCGTTAAAATTAGTATTCATGTTATTCTCTGTGATTTAATTACAAACATCTGATTTATGAATGATGTGGCCAATTATTCGTTATCAAGAAGGTTTGCTTAGCTAATTGAACTTCACAAATCCGTAATTGTTTGTTTAGTTTGATAGTTAGTAGCAACATAGCATGAATAATCATGTGGAAGTGGTTAAGTTATGTTATGGGGAATGCATGATCTAATCTATATGAATCCTCGTAGGAATTTGTTGGTTAGGATTAGACCTTTCTAAATTCTAATGCTGTTGATAAATTAAATCCTATGGAGGTTCCCAGGGTTGTTTATTGATTAGGGAATTAGCCAACGGACATTCATTGGCTAACGACAAGGTAAGGAAAGGTAAGGTCGTTAGGTCGTACTAATGACCATAACTGATCTATTCATTTTAATGATTGTCATATTTGCATCGATGATCGACTAATGGAATCAAGCATGAACTAGACTTTAACCGAAAAAGCTCTTTCTCGTATTAATCCACTCTATTTAATTCTGTGTTTTTTTATTATTTGACACAATCAAAAACTTCCCCCACTTTTTATTTTTCGAAGAAATAGACTTAAAACCCCGTCTCTGAGGATTCGACCCTACTCCCCACTCCTACAAGAGTGCCAGTAGGAATTTATTATTTTTTGTGGTCTCGACACCCATCAAATTTTGGCGCCGTTGCCGGGGACTGGCGTTTTATTAGTTAATTTCTTCTTTGTTACCTATCATTATTGATGCCAAGGTCTTCTCGTATAGGTGAACTAACATTCGACCCCGAGATCGAAAAAACTGCACGAAGACTTCGTTGGGAAACCAAGCAACATACTGGGGAGGCATCAACTTCATACGAGGACGGAAAAGATATAATGTTGGAATTCGAAGAGTCCTCGGGAGAATCTGAAGAACAAGTCATGGCTATAGTTCCCGAAAGAACGATCAATGATATGACTTCGCCTGATCTGAACCAGCAGCCGTTGTGTATTGAATACCCGGATTTAGAGGTAAATTTTGAACTAAAGTCTGGTTTGGTTCACTTACTTCCCACTTTTCGCGGTCTTGCAGGTGAAGATCCACATAAACATTTGAAGGAATTTCATGTGGTCTGCTCCGGTATGCGACCACAAGGGATCACCGAAGAACAAATCAAAAAAGAGCATTCCCTTTCTCCCTTGCCGATCAAGCAAAAGACTGGTTATATTTCCTACCTTCGGGATCCATCACGACTTGGAATGACCTCAAGAAACAGTTTCTCGAGAAATACTTCCCCGCCTCACGAGCTACGACAATCCGCAAGGAGATAAGCGAAATTCGCCAATTTGCAGGAGAAAGTTTCTTTGAATATTGGGGAAGATTCAACGAGTTGGTGAAGAGTTGTCCTCACCATCAGATTCTAGAGCATTTGTTGATCCAGTACTTCTATGAAGGTCTGTCAAGTATGGACAGGAAATTGATCGACGCCGCCAGCGGAGGAGCACTGTTCAACAAGACTCCAACCGAGGCATGAAATTTGATTTCCATCATGGCATCCAATACACAACAGTTTGGAACTAGATACGATGATCCACCAAGGAAGAGTAACGAGGTAAGTATAGCTGCTTTTGATGATCGATTAGATGAGCTCACTTCTCTTGTTAAAAAGATTGCAGTAGAAAGAACTCAACATGTAAAAGCTTATTGCATATGCACTTTGACGAGGAACGCCACCGATATGTGCCCAACACTTCAAGAATCACCGATCGAACATGCTGAGGCCATAGGGGAATTCTTCGGACAGCAACATAGGAGATATGACCCATTCTCCAATACCTACAACCCCGGATGGAAGGATCATCCAAATCTGAGCTATAGTGCCCAAAATCAAAACTTTCGGAGACCCCAATACAGATCGCATGTGCCACCACCCCATCCAATCCCGATCAAGGTACGTCTCTTGAAGATATGATTACGACACTCATTTCTAACACTCAGCAAATTCAGCAGAACGCCCAACAACAAATCCAACAATTGCAACAAAGTGTTCAGCAATTTCAACTAAGCACTCAAACGAGTATTCAGAATTTGGAGGCTCAAATGAGTCAGTTGGCATCATCCGTTAGTAAGTTGGAATCCCAAGGTAAACTGCCTTCTCAAACTGTGGTTAATCCTAAACAGAATGCTAGTGCTATTGTCCTTCGCAGTGGAAAAGAATTGCAAGAACACACAGACAAAAATAGCACTAAGCGTGGGTACGCCCAGAAGAGAAAACCAGAGAAAGAGGTGGTAATCCCACAAGATCAAGATGACGAGGCCAAGGAGGACAATCCAAACGTGTTGGTGACTCGACCTCCCTTCCCGGAAAGGTTTACCAAATCCAAGAATGAGGAAGAAGAGAAGGAGATCTTTAAGATCTTCAGCAAGGTAGAGGTTAACATCCCTTTACTTGATGCCATCAAGCAAATACCTCACTATGCAAAGTTTCTCAAAGAACTATGTACCAGGAAAGGTAAGCTCAAAGGGAACGAACGGGTAAGTATGGCAGAAAACGTGTCTGCGATCCTCCAACGAAAACTACCTCCCAAATGTAAGACCCAGGTACTTTTTCCATTCCATGTAAAATTGGTTTAATTGGTATAAAAAGAGCTATGTGTGATCTAGGAGCTTCAATTAACATAATGCCTCTCACCATTTTTGAATCTTTACATGTTGGTCCTTTGAAAGAGATAGGGATTGTCATTTAGCTCGCAAACCGATCAGTTGTCTACCCTGAAGGAGTCCTAGAAGACGTTCTAGTAAATGAGTTGGTTTTCCCAGCGAATTTTTATGTATTGAATATGAGGGAAGACAATTCCCCAAATTCCACATCAATCTGCTAGGGATTTCTCAAAAAGCTAGAACGAAGATTGATATACACACTGGTGCTCTCACCATGGAGTTTGATGGTGAATAATTTTAATATTTTTCATTCCATGAGATACCCTTCAACTGCTCTTTTTGTGGATGCTTTTGACCCTTTTGTACAGAAATTTCTAGCAATGGACGATAAGGATTACATAAAGCTTGCATTGGAAGAAAGTCCCACGCCAATGGAAGAAGGAAACATGGGCGTTGATCATTTGGTGCAAGTAAATGCTAAGTTTGATGGTGATAGTGTGTTTTTGGCAAAAATCAACAAAAACCTCACCTATGGTCTAAGAACTTATAAGAATAAAGCTTTCCATGACAAAATAAGTTCGAGGAAGAATTCTCTAATGAACATCAAAGTTTTCATAGGTCCACGCCATCTCCGGAAGCACTACATTGAAGAAGTGGACTCAGAATGCCCAACTTATTCAAGTTTAGGCACAACAATGTCTAGCCAAAGACGTTAAAGAAAGGCGCTACATGGGAGGCAACCCATGACTCTTCTATCCTTTCATTTTTTTTTATTTCATTTGAGTGTTGTGGTCATTTAGTGCTTATATTGAGTTTCACGAAACGTGCCCACGTCTAAAGGTTCACCCAAATCTTTCAAGACCCCCCGTCCAAACAGATTTGTAATTTCCTTTAAGCGTCCCCACGTTTAGTGGCTCATCCTAATCTGTTAGGCCTCCCCCTTTAAAACAGATTCGTTGCTTCCACTAAGCGTGCCCACGCTTAGTGGAACAAAGTAATATGTTTTTTAACACCATTCTTGCCTGATTTTGTATTTTTTTATTTTTTTTTATTATTATGTTAAAAAAATTGAAAAATCCGAAAATTCAAAAAGGAAAGTATGTCAAAATTCTTTCCTAATTCTTTCTAACTTTTTCCTTTTAAGGTGAAGAACTCACTTTGACCAACACCACCATTCTCTCTCTTTTCACAAAGAACGGCCAACCACCATTCAGCACTACCACTCGTCAGACAATGACAACCCAAAAACACCGCCACCGTCAAAGGCCAAGTTGACACCATCGCAGCCTGACCATGCCGCCGTCGCCGCTCTAGAACCGGAACTACAACACACCAACAAACCACATTGGACGACATTGCCAGGCGCATGACAAGAATGTAAACCAACCTCATTGACTTATTCGAACACGTCGGGCTGACACCCAGGCGACCACTGACGCCTTGACTACTCACAAACATTCACTCAGGGACGTTTTCTTAACCTTCTTGATTTTAATTCCGTCTTTGAGTTTCATGTTAACATCCACATTGAGGGCAATGTGGACTTTTAAGTGTGGGGGTGTGTTCATGTGTTCATAACTTGGTGGGCTTGTTTATTGAATTTGGGTACTCTTTGATGGAGGTGTTGGATGGATGTGGATAATCTTTTTGTGGGATTTGTGAAAATTTGTGATTGACTTGATGAACCTTGAGGAAATTGTGAAATTTGTTTTGGCTCAAAAAATTCTTTCTCATTTTTGAACCGCTCTTGACTTGAAGGCATTGTGTGTGAAAAGAATGCATTTTCATGTTCTAGATGATTCATGGCTTGAAAACCTGTTTTTGCTATAAAAAACTTGAGTCGAAAATTTTTTTGTATAGAATTAGTGGACTAAAACAACCCTTGTGAGATTTTGAGCCTAAAACATTCGTGAAATATTCCATTCTTTCTTGAGAGTAAAATGCTTCAGTGACTTTGTCTTCCTAGAACTTGCTTTGAACCACGTCGAGGTCACATAAATCTGCATGCATTTGGACATGATAAAGGCAATAGGATTAAAACCACTTTTAGCCTAATTTGACTACCACACTATATTTTGACCTTAGTAAAACCACTTGAGCCTTTTTAGCCTTATTTTGTTGATAAAAACCATCAAATATGAACCTATACCATCGTTCTTTAAACTCTTGCTTTTGACCTTTCCGAAAATCATTAGAGCATCAAAGAGAAAAAGGTGTTTATTCCAAAAGAACGAGGTAAATTATTTGAAAGTTGTGGTCTTTTATACTCAAAAGGGTATACCTCAAAATGAGTGTGGGGGTATTGTTGTGGTTTTATACTATTTGGGAGCTAGCACTACTACCTTGTCCTATGCCTATTGCGAAAAAGAGAGTAAGAAAAAGAAAAGAAAAGAAAAATATGGCAAAAGAAAGCAATATTCTTGCCACAAAAAAAAAAATGATGAAAGAAAAGAAAAAAAAGAAAAATCTCTCCAAAAAGAAAATAGCAATGCATAGTTCAAGAAGTTATCAAAAGGTGTTTGGGGAATGGGAATGTTACCCTTGAGAGCTTTAATTTGACATTCACTTGATTTCTTGGTGCTCTAATTGAGATTTGGAACTTAACCTCATTATCTATAGATTCCTATCCCTAAACCAAAGCCCCATTACAACCAAAATGAAAGACCCTTTGATCCTTATGTGTGCATATTTCAAAGTGATGGAGATATGGAGTATAAGCAAGCTTATGCTGAAGCATTGTTGTAGCAAGCATCGAGGGAAACACTTGAACGATATACACTTGAGAGTTTGGAAAGAGGAGAGGAATAGTCCATTAGTTTTGTATGATTGATTTTTGATGATAGTCATTGTGTGGAAACTCGTTCTAAGGCATATTGAGTCATCTTTTTCATGGATATGTCATTTGCTTTACGCATAGTTACAACTTGTTTTGAGTGTGTTTGATCATGAAGACATTTTAGATGCTAAAATAATTCTGATTTTGCTCGAGGACTAGCAAAAGTCTAAGTGTGGGGGTATTTGATAAGTGCACTATTTGTCATATTTTTATAGTAGTAATGCTTTATTTTGGGAATAAAATACTTCTATATCATATAACTTTATTGCATTTTCAGCACATAAGGTATGATGGGAAGTAAAGATGGAAAATTAAAGCTAAAAAGGGCATTTGAAGACAATTGAAGAAAGGAAGATGAATTGTGACAGTCTTGCAGATACGACTAAGCGTGCCCACGCTTAGTGCCGCTGTCAACCTTGCCAAAATTAAAGAAAGGCGGAATTTGCTAGAAGGAAAGGATGTTTGCTGATTTATACTGATTGATTTTGATAAAATTTTAGAATGGAAAGTTAGCATAAATGTAATGGATTGGTCAAATGTTAACTTTTTGGGAATGATCTTGAACCTACCCTCTTTTGTGTCCAAGTTCATGAGGTGCTATTAGTATAAATAGGAGGCACCTCACACCTCTTAAACTATCTCATATTTTATCTTATGTTTTAATCTAATATTTTATCTTATGTTCATCTTTTCTTAGTTCTAATTATTCTTCCCCTTCTACTTTGTTTTACTTGTGCCGAATTGCTAATGGAATACCACTTTCTAGTGTGTCGTTCCATTAGCATGTTAGGCTAAGTCCTTTATTTTTTGGTTAAAGTTATGTGATTGCTTGATTCCTAAAGTAGTTGTGAGATCTAACTTACGCTTAATACATTCATTAAAATTAGTATTCATGTTATTCTATGTGCTTTAATTACAAACATTTGATTTATGAATGATGTGGTCAATTATTCGTTATCAAGAAGGTTTGCTTAGCTAATTGAACTTTACAAATTCGTAATTGTTTGTTTAGTTTGATAGTTAGTAGCAACATAGCATGATTAATCATGTGGAAGTGGTTAAGTTATGTTATGGAGAATGCATGATCTAATCTAAATGAATCCTCGTAGGAATTTGTTGGTTAGGATTAGACCTTTCTAAATTCCAATGTTGTTGATAAATTAAATCCTATGGACGTTCCTAGGGTTGTTTATTGATTAGGGAATTAGCCAACGGACGTTCCATGGCTAACGACAAGGTAAGGAAATGTAAGGTAGTTAGGCCGTACCAATGACTATAACTGATCTATTCATTTTAACGATTGTCATATTTGCATCAATGATCGACTAATGGAATCAAGCATGAATTAGACTTTAACCGAAAAAGCTCTTTCTCGTATTAATCCACTCTATTTAATTTTGTGTTTTTTTTATTGTTTGACACAATCAAAAACTCCCCCCACTTTTTATTTTTCGAAGAAATAGACTTAAAACCCAGTCTCTGAGGATTCAACCCTACTCCCCACTCCTACCAGAGTGCCAGTAGGAATTTATTATTTTTGGTGGTCTCGACACCCATCATGACACTTCAAATGAAGAGGAAAAATAAAGCATCAAGCTATGTTCACTCAACCACGTTAATGTTGATGAAGACTCTGACTTAGACATCTCTAAAACACGAGATTGGAAATGCTTATATGCGCAACTTGAAGGTGGAGAACATGAAACCTCCGTTTTCTCAAGTCAAAGATACGGTCTTGGCCTCCCAAATGACAAACACATGAAGAAGCATACTCCATGACGCATGAGCCTAAACTGCATGTTGCTCCATGTTGCAAGAGCCTAAACTGCATGTTTGTTTTGGCTCACATGAGTATAAACTATGTATAGCACACCTATTAAAAAAATAAGAAAATTCAAGTTTTTTTTAACTATGTTATGACTTGATCCCTTCATAGGGTACGTAAGCAGCTTAGATATTTATTAAGTTCAGTCACAAGTTTGTAACGAATTATGTCTTTCATTAGATAATTAATTCGTTGGGAGATACTTTGATTCGGTCCAGACCAAGTAACCCCGCTGCATTTTCTTCAAAGAAACCACCAAAAGTCTCGGCCCACCATCCTTTGTACGCCTCGGAATAGAACTTCCTTGAATTTGGAGGCATAGAAGGAAACCACACATTTTCCGTGGTCTTGGACAAAATGCATAGGCGCCAATTACAAATCCCATTTTCCAAAGACGCCTCGCAAAGGTCTTGTGAAAGAATCTTGCGCACTCCTCGATATGAGTATAAACTATCTATAAATTTAAATTGAAGACTCCTTTGTATGAGTATAAACTATCTATCATATTAAGACTTCTTGATATAAGTATAAACTATCTACCAAATTCAATTGAAAACTCCTCGATATGAGTATAAACTATCAACAAATTCAAATGAACACTCCTTGATATGAGTATAAACTATCTACCAAATTCAAATGAAGACTTCCCGATATAAGTATAAACTATCAACAAATCAAAATGAAGACTCTTCGATATGAGTATAAACTATCACCAAATTCATATGAGGACTCCTTGATAAGAGTATAAACTATCTATCAAATTCAAGCTAAAGGCTCCCAGATATAAGTTGAAACTATCTACAAATTTTCAAAAAACAAAAGGACAAAAGAAGAAAAAGAATAAGAAAAAGAAGAGGATAAAAGTGGAGGAATTAAAACGTCATATGAAGAAACAATTTCAAGACATATTCACTTCTCCACTTTTGTGCAATTCGTAAACAAGTCTCGAGGGGCATTTGTAAACACATTAAATTTGTGCCCAATAAAACTACGCCATGTGGACAATAATATATTAAATGTCAAATTTTTTATTTATATTTTGTTGATTTAATCAAATTTAATTCCTAAAATAATTAATTAATTAATTGATATTAATATTTATTTCTCGATCAATCAAATGACGACAAGTGTGAAATCTCATGTTCTTGGCAAGTGCATCAAATCTTTCAAATCAAGCAAGTGCAAATCAATTTAGAAATAAAATCGTATCTTGAAAATATGAAAGCAAATCCCAAACAAATCACGAAGGGCCAATCAAATTGCGCCACCTCATCAAGTAAATAAAAAAAATCTTCCACCCTACCACTATAAATAGGAATGTTTTCCGACAATTCAAATAGATAGAATTGAAGAAACAATCAAAGACGGAAGCAAGAGAGCATCCAAGAAATCCCAAATCATCTCAAGCAAAAATCAAGGAAAATCCACGACATTCAAAGCAAAGTCAAGGTGTTCGTCATGAAAATCACTCAAAGTCAATATTTGATTCGTGAAAAAGTCAAAAGACCAGCGATTTAACGTTGTGAAGACACAAATGCTTCTTGGCGGAAGATAAAACAGTCAAATCCACGAAGAGATATTCAAGTTCAAGTCAAGTTATTCAAGTTTATAGCTCTCAATCCGGGAATAAGTCAAAAGACCCCTGGATTAATGTTATTAAGGATTCAAGTCAAAGCATACAGACATACAGACACACAAGTCACAACAAATCCAAAGAGACTCAAGTCCAAAATCATTCTGCCACAACAAAGCACTGCAACCGCGAAGGTTCTATGTCTACCTCAGCATCAAATCATCATACTTTGATACCAAATTTTCAAGGTGACACATAGTTTGCTCTACAAATCTGGAGGAGATTAAGCATCCACATTTAAGAACAAGCTTCAAGCCCTTTGATCGATATTTGGAGCGAAGAATCAACGAATTCTCTTCAAATAAGAGATTGTATCCACTTTTCTTTTAATTCAATAAAATTCATTTGTCCATATTTTTTTTGTCTTGTAATTATTTTTGCAGACACGAAATTTTGTGTGAACAAATTTCTGGCACGCCCAGTGGGACAATCTCTGCCCCTTATCCCTTCTTCCTACATCAAAGTTCAAGTCATCACTTCTAATTGCTCAATGGCATCTAAGAACGATCAAGTTGTCATGAATGAAAAGAATAATGTCAACACCGATAGTCAATCCCCTACCGGGGGAAAGATTGTGGATACAAATCACTTAAACGAGTCAAACTCAGCAAGTTCTATCGAGATCAGCTCAAAATCCACTCCTTTAACTATCATCCCCGCCATGATAACCGACGCAACTGCAATGAAGGAACAATTAGCACAAATGGCCCAAGCCATCACTAATCTTCAAAAGATTGTCGAGGACAAATACTTCAAGATCGCTCAATTGATGAGCAACCAAGAGCATACGAACGTTGAAGAACCCAATGACAACCACAAGCATATCTCCTTCTCAAATCATGTCGAAAACGAGAAGCAGGTGCATAAAGCACCACCGACGCATGACTCTATGCAAAAGTCTACACATTTCGAAACGTCTATTGCAACATTGTCTGTATAATAATTGCAAGAGATGGTCACAAACACCGTCAAAATCCACTACAACGGAACAACCCAAAGCTCGCCTGTGTATCAAAGCCATATACCAAACGCATCAACGCCTGGAGGATGCCAATGAGTTATCAGCCACTGGAACTACGGTAATTGATGAAAAAGGCAACCTAAGACAACACATCTCCCACTTTATTGAGACGTGAAACAACGCCAGAACTGAAGGTGATCTTTTGGTCAAGCAATTTGTTCAATCGCTCATAGGAAATGCTTCCGATTGGTACGTCGATCTAGAGCCCAAGACAACAGACAGATGGGATGAAATGTAAAAAAAGTTCTTAAGTCGCTTCTATAGCACATGTCAAAAGGTGAGCATGGTTGAACTCACCAACACAAGGCAGTGGAAAGATGAGTCGGTCATCGACTACATCATCCGTTGGCGTGCTCTAAGCTTAAACTTAAAGACAAACTTTCTGAGGCCTCTGCGATAGAAATGTGCATCCAAGGTATGCATTGGGGTCTCCTTTACATCTTGCAGGGAATCAAGCCAGGAAACTTTGAAGAATTGGCTACCCGTGCTCATAACATGGAATTGAGTATAGCTGCAGAATGACATTCATGTCTCAGAAAACGAGCAAGGAGCAAGAATAAGAAGAAAAAGAAGAGGATAAAAGTGGTGGAATTAAAACGTCATATGAAGAAATAATTCGAAACATATTTACTCCTCCACTTTGGTGCAATTCGTGGACAAGCC
Organism: Sesamum angolense; assembly: GCA_034509725.1. Classification (NCBI taxonomy): domain Eukaryota; kingdom Viridiplantae; phylum Streptophyta; class Magnoliopsida; order Lamiales; family Pedaliaceae; genus Sesamum; species Sesamum angolense. The sequence goes on from JACGWL010000010.1 coordinate 15,320,207, forward strand.
TCGAGGGGGCATTTGTACACACATTAACTTGTCCCCAATAAGATTACGCCATGTGGAAATAATATATTAAATATCAATTTTTTATTTATATTTTGAGAATTTAATTAAATTTAAGTCCTAAAGTAAATAATTAATTAATAGTTATTAATATTTCTTTTATGGCCAATCAAATGACGCCAAGTATCAAATCTCATGTTCTTGGCCAGTGCATCAAATCTTCCAAATCAAGCAAGTGCAAGTCAATCTGGAAATAAAATCGTATCTTGCAAATGTCCAACAAATCTGAATGGCCAATCAAATTGTGCTACCTCATCAAATAAATGAGAAAAAATTTTCCACCCTACCACTAATTGAAGAGACAATCAAAGATAGAAACAAGAGAGCATCCATGAAGTCTCAAATCCTCTCAATCAAAAGTCAAGAAAAATCCATGATGTTCAAAGCAAAGTGAAGGTGTTCGTCGCGGAAACCGCTTAAAGTCAATATTTGATTCGTGAAGCAGTCAAAAGACCTGCGAATTAATGTTGTCAGGACACAAATCCATCTTAACGGAAGATCAAAAAGTTAAATCCACCAAGAGATATGCAAGTTGAAATCAAGTTCTCCAAGTTTAAAACGTTCAATCCGGAAATAAGTTAAAAGACCCCTGGATTAACGTTATTAAGGATTCAAGTTAACACATACAGGCAGACACACAAGTCACACAAATCCAGAGGGACTCAAGTCCAAAAACTCTCTACCACAATGAAGCAATACAACTGCGAAGGTTTTTCATCTTCCTCGGCATCAAATCATCAAACCTTGATACCAAATTTTCAAGGTGACACATAGTTTGCTCCACAAATCCAGAGGAGGTTATGCATCCACATTCAAGAACAAGCTTCAAACTCTTAGATCAATATTTGGGGCGAAGAATCAGGAGATTATGAATTATATATATATATATATATATATATATGAATACTGTAGTAGCTAGAATTGGCTTTTTGGTAGAAATAAAATAAAAAAAAGGAAAAGAAATAGATGGAAGATATTTGCGGTTATATTTGGGGTTTTGTTCCCTTTTTTAACTTTAAACAAGTAAGAAAAACAAACAAGAACCACAACTTGCATCAGCTTCTTCTATGGCAGTAAGCCTTTGTTTTCAATCTTCCTCATGCTTATTGCTATCACATATTTTTTGGAAAAAATTCAAAGACCCCATGTGATATTGGGAATGTTCAAAAATCTCTTGAGAAAATAAAGTATTAGTTACATCCTATGTGATATGAAAAAATATTCAAAAAACCTCGTGAAACCAGAGACTATGTGAATCATTATTCATAACATGAGGGTTATTTTTTTGAATGAAAATTTTTTACAGAAAACTTTTTGATATTTTTCATACCACAAGGGGGGGTCAAGATGAATTTAACTCCTTTTTTTCCTTCTCTGATCCTCACGTGTGAATAATTTCATCACTATTGTGCTCTTTTTTTATTTTTAACTCTTAATTATTGTAATTAAGATCAACAATTAGTTTAGTAATTATTTTAATTCTAATCAATTATAGAGCCACAACACACATGTTAGTTGGTGATTTATTTTTAAAAGATGGAACGATTTTAGATTTGAAAGGATAATTTAGGGAATCGACGAATTTAAAGTGACTCACAATCAATAGAATTTGAAGTTTGTTAATATTTGAAAAAATTTAATTTCAAGTGAGAACTGAAAGGGCTGGAATTTCTTTCAAATATATATTGATTTATTCAAATAAATTCAAAAAAAATTATTATTAGGGATTTAAAATTTCTATATTAAAATTTTTGAATTCATACACAATATCAGTAAATTTGAAATTACTAGGATAAATTTGGTTCTCAAATTTTAATGAGAATAACACCAAAGGAATATGCCCTTACTTAATTTTATACTATTTCATTATATATAATCTCCTAAAATTCAAGAAACCAAACAAATACATAGGGTTATATTCCAAAATGATTCTATACACAAGAAAGTGAAAGAAACCCCAAAAAGTTATAGCCAATCATTAAACTATATATTCCATCAATGATTCAAGAAAGAGTTGGAAAACATGCAAGAAAGAGTTTCCCTAATGAGTTACTAAGAACCAAACCTTTAGAACGTGTGCATGCGGATATGTGTGGTCAATTAAATCCACAATCATTTTGTAAGAGTTCATATTTTATACTCTTTATCGATGATTTTACAAGAAAGACGTAGCTTTATTTTTTGAAATATAAGAGTAAAGTGTTCGAGATATTTAAATAGTTCAAAATCCGTGTTGAGAAAGAAAGTGATTTTGAAATCAAAGCTCTAAGGACCAATAGAGGTGGTTAGTTCACTTCTAATAAATTCAAAGTATTTTGTGAAACACATGGAATTTGAAGCCCTATGACTGCCCTAAGAACCCCTCAATACAATGGCATTGCAAAAAAAAAAAAGAATAGAACAATTCTAAAGCACTTGAAGTTTGGAGAAGTAAGGCGGTGATGCAAGAGTTTTGGGCCAAAGCAGTTGTATGTGTCATTTATCTCTCAAACCGATCACCAACAAGAAGTTTGGAGAAGATAACTCACAAGAAGCATGGAGTGGATGGAAGCCAAGAGTGAAGCACTTAAGAGGTTTTAGCTCTATTTGTTATGTTCATGTGTCGGAACAACAAAGAACGAAGCATGATGACTGGAGTAAGAAGATGGTGTTTCTTGGCTATGATGAGAACTCTAAAGGGTACAAATATTTTAATTCCATCTCTAAGAAAGTTGTGATTAGTAGAGACTTGGAGTTCGAAGAAGATGCCTCATGGAATTATAACATCCAAAGAGAGAATTGTATCATTTTCTCCCACATCTAGAAGAAGAAGAGAATGAGGAGCAAAAAGTCGAAGGTGATAATTCAACCCCCTCTACACCAAATTCAAGTGATCAACCTCAAAGGCATCGTAGCATTAGAAGAGAATGATGAACCTTTGAATTTTGAAGAGGCCATAAAGGGGAAGAAGTGGATACAAGCCATGGAGGAAGAAATCCTTTCAATAGAGAAAAATGACACCTGGGAGATAGCTACACTACCAAATGGTGATGAAGCCATTGGAGTCAAATGGGAGTTCAAAATAAAGAGAAATGCCAAATGAGAAGTTAAAAGGTATAAAGCAAGGCTTCTTGCAAAAGGATGCAAACAAAAGCATGGCATGGACTATGAAAATATTTTTGCTCCCATTGCTCACTTGGAGACAATGCAATTGTTGGTCGCTCTTACAACACAAAACCGATGGCCAATTCATCTAATGGATGTGAAGTTCGCATTTTTTAATGGTATTCTTGAAGAAGAAATGTATGTTGAACAATCGAATGGTTTCATGGTTAAAAACCATGAAGACAAGTTGCTAAAGTTGAAAAAAGACATTATATGGGCTCAAGCAAGCACTGAGGGCTTGGTATAGTCGCCTTGACCACTATCTTCAAAAGAATGATTTAAGGAGGTTGTATGTCACCTCCACGGTGGATTTGTATTTACCATTCTTACATTTTCTACATAGACAACGAATTTCTCTTTACCTATAAAAACATGTTGTGTTTTTACTTAGTTTATAAACTCCGTCACTCCGTCTTGAAATTCTTTTCTTGCACCAATATTATGGAGTAGATTCTTCTCATACATCCACTTCCTCAACTCTCTCAATATTTTTATTCTAAAATTAATAAATAAATATATGTACATATATATATATATATATATTCAATAATGACATTGGTAATAAGCTAATTAATCCTCCCGACGTATGATTTGTTGTACCATCTTGATTACAAATAGTTAAATATCACATAAAAGATCAAACTTCCAGTACAGTAAAAGAAATGAGAAGTAATAATAGGTAAAAGAAACAGATAACAAAACAAGAATGAAGAAGGGAGTAAGTATTCTTTTATCACCTTTTTGCAGTGAATTTTGCCACGACCCTCACATCCACTGCAAAATCCTAGGCAATAGTGTAATTTTGCCATGGATCAAACGTCCGTTATAAATATTATTGCAAATTTATCATCAAACTTTGCCACGAATTTGCGTAATCTAAAAATAAATTAAACCCATAGGTTTGGGCCTCCATAAAATTAATCCAATTAATACTTAAAAGCCCAAATAAAAATTTATTTGATCTTATCAAATAAATTATAGCCCATAGCCCAATTAATTAATTCATCAAATAATTGAGCCTAACCCGGTTTATTTAATCTCATTTATTTACCAAGTCAAAACTCTAATTACTTGATCCTATTAATTAGTTCATCTAGTTAAATTAATTAAACCTAACCCAAATTTCATGAATCTCATTAATTAGATCTTAGGCTTTCCATCACATGGGTTCTCCTATTTAAATGATCACATCATTTAATCTCTCAAATTAATTTAAACTCTTTAAACTAATTCATTCATTCTAGAATTAATTTATAATTAAATCTACTACTTCCTTGAGTGGTGTTTTGTGTGACTCTATAGGTTCACACTCAACTAGACTTGGACTTGTGTCAACACATAATTTAATTGGCAAATACTTTGCTAAATTAATTAAGTCATAGTTAATTAATCACTTTTCATTAACAGTTAATCCGAAAGCACTCGTCACCAAGGGTGACTGTCTAGCAACGGTCCATGATACTACAGAATAGGTGAAAATGGGTAAACCTTAAAACTACTGAGTGCCATATGGATATAGTCCTTCCATCAGCCATCTTCCAATTTTAGTATAGGGCATAGAATTGGTTATCTCTTCCCATTCTGAATTAGACATCTATATATGTTTAATATTCTGATTATTTTTCTCCACTTGATCAACATAGAAAAATACTTTCCTACTTGATCACCCGCTGCGGCCACAGACTCCTCAGAACACAACACACATCAGAATGCATAGGTGATCAGTATCATCTCATGATAGACAATGGATCCTCTCTTGAAACTCACCAGTTTTCATACATCTTTTGACTGCACTAGAACAAGGCTTATGACAACCACATGAGAACATGGTCATCTTTTACTAGACCTTAGAAATAGTCATCCCATATATGAGACTGTGTAGATCCTCAAGTCTGAGGACTAAACCTCATAATATCGGAGCCGAGGAGTTCAAGTCTACCGACCAAGCCTCATGGGCTTCCATATGATAACTCCTCGCGAGTCAGTTCAGTTGATTTGATAATCTTTGTCAACCACCCACAAAAATTACATAGACATCATACGTCTATCATCTATGAAATACGACTCCAATTATATGGACGCAATATTTAGTGCAAGTCCCAATAGAAGCCTCAAAACCCATTCTCGAGGCTCTCGATTCGGAACATTTCAACCCAACTTCATTGATTGATTAGTGATCAGTGGGCTATGTTGAAAATTATAGGAGTAAGAACATCAAAGTAAGGCCAAATGAATACTTACTCTTATTCATTTAATTCAATATTACAAATTGAAACGAAATTGATTAAATAGATTATCAAATAGCTTATCTAATTGGCTTTTTGATCACTTATTCAAATAGATTAGCCATGCGAAAATTCTATATCGTTCCTTCAATTGATTAACTTGCTCAACGTAATAGCAATATGATGGTTGCGTGCTGAAGCGAGCATTAATTGCCCGTCTATAGTCGGTCTGATTTTTTCATTATGGTTTGGTGGTGGTATATGTGCAAATAATGCATCGATGACCACATTGTCCTTCTCCTTTTTGAAGTATTTGTAGTAAAAGAAATGGTATTGTAGGCAGCACATTACTAAAATGGTTTATGATGGATGCAACAAGCTGGAAAGAACTATAATTCCGCATGGTTTTATGATAGGAGCGACCCACAATCAATGGAAAAGGAAAGACATGGATAACTTATATATAGGACTAAGACACTCATTTATGTGGTTTTGGAGAAATAAGGGGTGATATTCAATACACAACACAACCACTCCAACCATAAAAGTTTACCGCCTTTATGTTCGACATTACAGTAAAACCAAATAAAGTAAGTTGTTTGATAAACTTACTTTTAAAAGCTCATATGTCCCTGGACTAGAATGATGATATATGTAAGTAGCAGTGAAAAATAAAGACCAAAAATGTGTTGATGCTTATAAATAATAGATTTATGTTGCCCAAATGAACATTGCTTTCAACCATTGTGATTTTGATGTCGCAAACAACACAATAAAAAGTTAATACATGACATAAATTTTTAACTGTGCAAATCCATATCATATTGCACGACATGATAGTTAGAAGGAACATTACAATTGAACTTAATGAGGAAAAGGTAATAGATAACAACACGAATTGTCTATCATAAATACAGGATTTAGAAAACTAACAATCTGGAAAACATGCAAAACCATTAATTCATAATTCTGACATCATACAACTAATTATCAGACCAAAAAGAAACCAGCCGTCATTAGTACTACATGAGATGTCATACCATTAGAACGAGCATCACAATTGAACTTAATATGAGGAAAAGGTTATAAAGACAACCACACGAATTATCTATCATAAATACAGGATTTAGAAAACTAACAGTCTGGAAAACATGCAAAACCATTAGTTTCATAATTCTAACATCATACAACTAATTTTCAGACCAAAAAAAAATCGATCGTCACTAGTACTACATAAGATGTCATACCATTATGATGTACCATATTAGATCAAAATGACAATGATAGAGATGACCTAACCAAGTAATGGTAGGAAGAGTAAATAGTGAAACCTACATTGGGTGGAATATAGTTGTTCTACACGTTCTTTTGCCCTTTTAACCACATCCTCGTATTATGCAGTTCAGTGATCCAGGAATGACCACCTTCACCCTCCGACACAGGGGGATTTATCCATTGGAAAGAGCTACAGTATGACCCTTCATGAAAACAGAAAAATATAAATAAAAAAAAAAAGAAAAGAAAAGAAAAGCCAAAGCATTACACATTGTTGGGTTTGTATGGTTCTATGTGAATGGAATCCACAACCAACAATTCTGCTCGGATCAATAGATAAAATACATTAAGTGAGAACAAATTTCGGTTGCTTAACTCACCCCATTACCTGAACATCTTCAGAAGCGTCTACCGAGTTACTAATCCAAGAAGCCTGACAAGAAACTGCTTCCAACAAGTGCATATACGAAGAATGACATCTTCGAAAGAGGTAACGCTATGTCTAGAATAGGTCCTCGATGATAGATTAGACCCTGATTAGGATCCCTCACCCTAATCATCATTTTCCGTTGACATCTTGAGTTGTTAACACATAAATGGAATGTGAACTAAGATGCAACAACTTAGGTATGTATGTTATCGAAATACTCCATTTTGGCATACAAAAGGGCTAATTGCACAATGTTGGTCACGCATACATGTCTAACCCTTAAATTGACAAAACAGAAGTTTCGGACAATGGTGCATAGGCAAATTGATGTTGATTATAGATATTGTTGTATCAGTAATTTAAAAATCTAGGTTGGTTTAATATTTTGGAGGCGCTCACATTGGTGGAGTGTCAATGTAAATCAACAAGACGCGCGCCTACCCCTAGATTATTTAGAGGCTGAGTGAAATAACTCTTCTAGTTGTCTTATTTTATTGGAAAATAGGTAGAGTGCAATTGTAATATTTCTTGCAAATTAATGTGGGTAAATCACTACACAGGAATCGAACCTTATAGTGGGTATTAAGGTTAGCAAAATAAATAGAAAGTTGGCTTACTTATAAAGGATAATAGAGAAGTCAATATGAATTTTACTATACACCCATTATACCTATATAGAAAGGTAACAAGGCCTAAGAGTAATAATTTGTACTCTTTTGCATTTTGTTTTGGAATGATTATTATAAGCAACGTCTACTTGAACTTTTTTCAATATCTAAAACTAGGGGCCACAGAATCAAAACATTGAGATTTATAATATAATTATAATTAATAATATCTTGACCAAAAAAATATTAATTTGATTGAAAAATTAGTTATGTGGAGAAGCTTAAATTCAATATCAAATAGTAATAAATAAATGATAAAAAAATTCATATCAATTAAAAAATATTACTATGGTGATAAATTTTTATTACAATATTTAAAATGAGATTATTGTCCAATTAAGGATTAATTTTTTACATTTTGAACTTCATAACTCCCACAAATCAAGAAAATAATTAAAGAGCCAACAATTTGTGTGCAATCAATAGTATGTGGATCGTGTCTTTCTCTAGTAACTATAATAATAATAATTTGCGGTTAATATACCTACTAAAATATTACATGTTCCCACTCAAAATTCGATGACAAATAATATTATATCAAAAGTATCCATAATAAAATTAAGATATTTAACTACTCTTTCTTTGAAATATTTCACATAAATATGATTAGAAAATAAAATTGTGCAGGCTATATGACATGATACCATTTTACAGTATTACACATATCACATTAATAAAGTTGGATATGTGTATTCTTCAAGCAAAAATGAAAAGTATATTGCAATCTCTATTACGCTTGGCGTTTCGCGTAAATTATCTTTAAACTATAACGATGAAAAAATAAAAGAAGATCTTCATCGTTTTTCTTGTTACTTAGGAAAATCTCCCAAGTTAAAGTTTTCATCAAAAAGCAAGTCGTCCCACTCCCATAAGTTGCTCTTTTGAATCTTTGATGTCCAAAATATATTGTCTCCAAAAGTATCCTGTATATGTGACAAAGAAATCAAGAATATAAAACAAAACATTATTAAAAAAAAAGTCAGCTTAATGTCAAAACACTAATAAGAAACATGCTTGCTCGCAAAGGCAGTATTTGCTAATAGATACATATTGCTAATGACAAAAAAATTTATCTTTGGTTTTATCATTTTCCACAAATAGGTTATCAACTAATTAAGAGGTGTCGATCAGTGAATGGAAAAAAAGACCGATAAATGCTAGCAAAACTAAATTTACCTCTTGTTTTGAATGACCAAATATTGTATCTTGGCATACTTCTTTTTGTGACTGGACTTGATGTGGAGCCTCTGATTGTTCACTTGTGCGCATCCTTTTGCAACTAAATTTGTAAGGATCTTCTTCATTAGAATTATCGTTGCCCAAGATGTTAACTTGGTCTATTTCTTTGCCAATGTTAAATTTTGCATACTGCAAGGTAGTATCTATCTTGTCATAATGAGCTATTTTCACACCGTCAGTATTACTTGTGGCCATCATAGTAGACATGAATCTATTAGAAAAGGATGAAAGTTTAAAAAGTTATATATAAGTTAAAATGAAATGATTCTGATCATTTCAAATAACGCAAATAACATTATGACAAAATATTAGTAAAAGTATGTACCAAAAGAGAACACATCTAATTATCTCTAGAGCTAAGGGATGAATGTTATATTCAAATCATTTAAGTTTACCTTGGAGGTTGGAGTGCGGATAAGCTCTGATTGGAGTTGTGAATTGCATTTGAAATAGTTACCTGTAAAAATTTCGAGCTCGTGTTAGGTTTCATATCTTCAGTATCATCCTTAACAATAACACATCCATACCGAGGAGAAATTATTCCATGAATTAGAATTATTTTGTTCAGGGATGTTGAGCAAGGCTTGATCCACCACCAATGGTTGCTGTAATAAACTCAATTCTTTGTAACAATAACTGAAAATAAATGCTTGCAACTTCGAATGTAGTTAATATTTGTACCTGTTCTGGAATTTGGAATGAGGGTACTTGAGCATCTGATGTTACCATCATTCCTGACTCAAAGATGGCTGGAGAATGTGGGGTCAAGAAGTTGCATAAATTTGATGAGAGTGAAACATTAGATGTATTTGATGGTCCTGGATTTGTGTGCGATTGGCATTTTGCTTGATTGAGTAAGTCTTGAAATATGGTCTCACGAACTCCGACACTATGCAAAAAACTATCTGAATTAGTATTTTATATATTGTAGATTTGGACTCGACCAGCATACCTATGTCATTGTGCTAATACGAATGTAATATAATATTTTCACTTTTTCATTTGATCTTGAACCCTTGATGTAAAATAGAATGAAAAAATTTGAGTTGAATGTTCAACAACCAAAAATAATAATAACAATAATAATAAGTTAAAGTTTACCTATATGGGCTTATCCAAGGATCAAGTTGTATCAAAATTTGTTGGGTGGGGTTCTGTGTGGTTGAAGTGAAATCATTCTCATTGAAGTTAGAGGAGAATGGGATTTCGTCTTGGTTCTCCAACTCCACCAAATCCGTCTAGTTAAGTTCCATGCACATCATTATATCAAAAGAACGTATATTAAGTAAATTTCTAATACAAACATTTTATGCTTACTTGGAAGCTTGATTGCATGCATGATGCTGACAAATTACCATATAATACACTCTGAAAAACAAAATATGTGATTAGAGTAAGTTAAGATTGATAAGAGATCAAGATTAATATTTTTCTCTAAATATATTTATATAAAATTCAGGACTAACTTTTCTGGCTATGACTCTCTCTAGAGAGTGATTTATGTTTCTCTCACACCAAGATAATTGGTGCAAGGAAGGCTCTTGCTCTGGATCTACTTCATAATCCCTGCACATTGAGAAGAAATCCATATGTAATGCAGAACTACCAATTTAAGAGTTTGGAACATACATATAAGCACCACTTGATTACCGGAGATTTGCTTCCAAAATTTGTAGCTCGAGACTGCTCTTTTTAATTTGTAATTCAAGATTCTGATAGAATATAATACAAAAACACAACTAACTAAATTATGAAAAAGGATAAGAATTTTTGTCAACGAGAAGTTAATAATATCATATAGAGAAATAGTTAATAAAAAGGTATATATACCTCAATTCTTGTATCGATGCATTCCAGAAGCCCAACACAGTAGTAGAATTTGATATGCACCACAATTAAATTATTATAGTTAAATAAATCAACTTTATATCAAAGAATAAAAATATAACGTTTTATTGTTTAAACAAATCAAGACATCGTAACACAACAAATTAAGTAAAAGAAATGGATAATAGTATGAATTAGGTACTAATTAAAATTAAGCAAATGAAGATTACACATAATATTGTAATATTGTAGGGGCAAAAATTCTATAAAATTTCATCTTAATTAAAAATACTTATACATAACTAGGAGAAAACGATAACTCTAAGTTAAATAGTAAATAAAATTTTTATGAAGACGAAAAGTTGATGGTAAGGCTCTTTTCATTTAGTATCACTTAAATAAATAAATGTATAATCTTTCATGTAAAATTTTAATTTCTTTATGTTTAAGAAAGAACAAAACATGATGGTCATAAAATTCCATAGAACAGGCATTGTGATTTTGACCTCTTATATAACCATAGGAATATCAAGCATAAAAAGTAATGTTGTTTGAAGAGTTTCTAGGTGCACAGTGGTGGAAATTTATTTACGGTAAATTATATTGTGCCATCCGAATTATGCCCATTTTATACATTGCCGGCCATTTTTTATTTTTTTTATATCAATTTACTATATCAACTTTACGAAATTCGCCATATAGGACCGTTTTCGATTTTTCTACTGAAAAAACATCACATGCTTTGCTTGTGTGATATTTTTACCCATACATTATCCTTCAATATCACATTTATAGTGCATGTAGTGTTTTTCCAACAGAAAAATCTATCAAAAAATGGTCATATATGGAAAAGTGCAAATTTCACAAAGTTGAGATGATAAGTTGATTAAAAAAAACTTAGATGATAAAGTATAAGATGGGCATAGTTAGGATGGTATAATGTAATTTTTACCCTTTTGTTTATATAAAATTGTGAAATGAACAAAAAATACATTCTATACTGTAATTGCAAAGGTTTCTTCAAAGAAAAAATAGTCGAGCAGGAAAGTTTCACAAAAGAAGAATCCATTTATGTTGAATTACGAAATGAATGCTATGCATTATATATTGTGTTGCGATGATTTCTTGCAGAGAAAATAAGCAAGGAGAAAAATTCACCAAAGGTCAAAATGACATTTCTTGAAAAGTGATGTACAAGCATACATGCATTGTACTATATTTATATATAGATTTTCAATCAAATTACAATTATCTTTTTCTCAATTAAACTTTTTTGCTTTATCACAAATTCTAAAATACTTTAATTAGCTAGGTGAAAAAAAAAAAAAAACAATGACAATTTTTAACACTATCTTGTATTTATATGATACTTCAGAATGTTCATAGACGATAAGTTAATTTATGACAAAACTCTAAATGAGATTGAAAAGATCTTGAGCATTTAAATATATATGTATAAGTACAATGAATTTTTATGTATAAATGAAAAGTAGGAGCAATTTCCTTCACATAGAATTGGATAGTGAAAAATATATGAATGGACAATCATTAATGATAATAGTATTATCAATGATAATTGACGGAAACATAAGTCTTCGCCGTTATGATACATTTTTTAAGGATTATGAAAGTACGATAATCTAAACATTGTTCAGCAAAAGGAAGTATTCAAATATATTTGTTGGATCTTGAAAGTGTAATGATAAGTGATAAAGGTTTAAGAAGGGAACATATTAAGGTATCAAGTTGGATTAAATTCCTAAATTATTTGAGTTATGAATAAAACTTATTGCATCATGGGGAAAATAATTTTTATTATTCCGACATTTAGAAAAGAAAAATGAAGAATATTATCTCTAAATGATCTTTTATAACTAAATTAATGATAAAAATAATGCTTTTAGAACTAAATCTATATAATTAAAATATTCTTAATAAATCACTATAGTTACACAGAAATGGTATTTTGGTGTATTCAAAGATATTAGACATAGATACTCCATTAAATTAAGAATTTTAACAATTAAAACTTACAATTTTTGTTGTTATATAACACTTGTTGAAACTGAGAAAATGACATTCTCTAACTTTAATCATAAAAAAAGAACAAAGAACAAATAAAATAAATAAACATCTAAAAAGGTTTTAATGTAATACTAGTATGTCTTTTTCACCTTAAGTACTCGAAACTTTTGTTAAATATTTTAATTTTTCATCTTGTAAACTTGTGTAAAAAGTGACATGTCTTCTTGCAAACTTGTGTAATAATATATGTTCATGCCATATTTTGATATATTCAAGATGAAAGAGCACTATTAATTAGTTATATGAAATACAATATATATAAAATTCAAATACACGAGCACGGCGCGCGCGCGCGCACACACACACACAGAGGCAGAGACAAAGAGTGGAGAGAATTACTGTTTGTCCATATACTGTAACTTGCTAGTTTCACCCTTGATGTGATCAAGATGCCGCAACTTCTCCAATTTGTTCTTCATGAAGATAATATAACAAAAAAAAAAGTATTCATTACAACAAAAAAATATAAAATAAGTGGATCTTATCCTATTTTGATCTTCTCTATATCATCATGATTCAAATCATGAAAAAAAAAAATACTTTTTTTTTACTAAAAAAAAAAAGTGTCTTTGTACCAAAGTATGCTACAATAAACTCATGCATAATAAGACATACCTGAACATTGCTTATGTGACTGAATTTCATCAACCCAAGCATGAGCAAAAATTAAAAAAACATAGACAAAAGAAATAATTGAAAATAAGTATTTAATAGTGAAACAAATTAAGAAACTCTAAGGAGAAAATAATCAATTTACTTCAATCTACTTTCTGCTGGTAGATTTACATAACGATGGAGCACATCCTCAATCCTGCGAAGGACATAAAATTAAAACGCTCTTTAGAATAGTTTATAAATCAGCTTAAATATGTTACATGCTTCTTATCGAAAATTCTTCAATTCTTTTATAGCAAGCAGGTGACCTTCTTTGGTTGCAAAACTTGCTAACTCGCCCAGAAGGTGAAAAGCAACGAACGCAACATCTACATCACAACAAACTGCGATTTCATTAGCCTTTTTCATCAAACTACTACGACGCTTTGAAAACGTCACCTGACATTTGGTTACATCTTCTATTTTTTTCATGTCGATTTTTCGACCCATCAATGTAATTCTATACGCTATGGCCTATTGTTTTTAGATGTTGAATATAATTATACAAGTGCTAAGAGTGGCACCAAAAGGGCATATTTATAAGCCTTGCAAATTTTAATCTATGAGGTAAATTAATGTGAAATCACTAAAATTATTTGTATTCTTTTTAGGCTCCTAACATTGATTATCAACTTACTGAGAATCTGAGTTTGTAATAAACTTAAAGCAAAATCAATCGCTATTGTTGTCACGTGGACACTGAAGCAAACATACATCAAAATCTTTAAGTCATGTTTGGCGAAGGTTAAATTATCACATAATCACTATATCAACTTATTCATCGTGATAAGTTGATACTAACATTTTATTTAAAAATAAAAAATGTCAATCCAAATTGTAACAACTATTGAGAAATTGTTAGTACACTCAAACATTTCAAAATCGTAAACCATAAACATATTTAAATTTTATTTTTTACATACACATTAATTGCGATTTAAGTGGAAAAATCACACGAAAATAAAATATATACATATGATAAGAAAGAAAAAAATTTATAATTTTTGTAAGTTTTAAATTTTCTTGTGACAAACATGACTTTGACAACAATTGTTGTGCAATAACTAAGGCAATTTCTTCAAATCTATTTTCTTGATTCTATACCTCTTGGGGTAGAAAGTTATTATAATTTTATTAGTGACACATGGTTTGTTATATTATCCATTTGTAAAGTTTGAAAAAATAAAATAAAAAATTAGACGAAATTGTTTGAAGCCTTAGTCATGACTATGGCCCGGGCCAAGTAGTGTTGGAGATAGGCCCAAATTAAATCCATCATGGATATTGGGATAGACATTGGAGTTCATATTGTCATTTAAATTAATATATTTATATATATATATATATATATATATATATATATATATATTAGAGTGTGGAATCTGTTCTAATATTATATTGCTTTACAGATAGTATAGTATAAATAGTTTATGAGCGGGATCTTTCATTGCCGTATTTTTTTTAGGATAAATTAGAACCACCTACTCTAAGGTTTGACATAATTACAAATACGTCATCGTTGTTTGAAAAATTATAAGTATCCCCTAATTTTAACGTTTGTTAAGAACGAGCTCATTTCATTAGATTTTGTATCTAATTTTTATGATGAACTGTCCAAAATATCCTTTTGGATTATAAGTTATAATTATATACATATATATATTAAAATTTTCTAAAATAATTTTATGAACTAATATTCCCTCTAGATTATTTATTTTATCCACCCTCATATTTTGTTTTATATTTTTACATATACATTTTTTTTGGAAAAAAAATCAACAAGGGTAAAATAGTAATGTCCACTTTACCATCTAGAGGCTACATAATTAATTAGTTTCTATTTGAGGGGAATATTTGTAATTTTTCAAACAACGAGAGGGTATTCATAATTATATTAAACTTACTTTCTTTTATTGGAATGTGGAGCCTGCCTTGATATTATAATAGCGTTTTATGTTGAAAAATGGTAAATGATAAATTAAATAATAAATTTATTTTGATAGTAACAAGTGACTGGTTACAACGTGAGACACATAATAAGCTCATGACACATGGATGATGATTGATGGCGCCCAATCATCATCTACCCGTATTTAATTCAACCAAATAGTTGTGTCATTTGGTTGAAATGATGTGTCCGTTGAGTGAAACCCTTTGAATAAAACGATGCGTTTATTTGTGTGAAGTAGTATGTCATGTGGGTGAAATAATGTGTCTATTCAGATAAAAGGTTATAACCTTTCGAAGGCATTTTTTTCTGAGCGGACATGACCATTCATTGATACCTTTCTAACTTCTATAAATAGATCCCCCTATTTCATTTCATTCATTCAATCATTCCATAATATTCTTAAGTAATAAAATCATATTGCAAGTTTAGTTTCAATAAGAGAGTTCCAAATATTTATTTGGTTCGTCGTTTCTCAAAGTTTGTAGTGTTGTACTTTGAGATTGTAAGTCATTGTATCTTAGGGGACAAATTACCGTTTCCGTTAGAACCAGAGCAGGGCAATAATTATCTTAAAGATAAAGAGTCTAACTCTTGCCTCGACTTCATAATACATAAATCCCGCATACCTTAAATTTCTCCCAACAAGTTTAAGATAATTATTTATTTTTGTGTATTATGGAAGTCTTTGAATTGGTGGTTACTAATTTGGTCTTTGCAATTGTCCAACCAGCCGTGGTATAGCCAATTATTAGCCAAGGGTAGAGGCCGGAGAAATTCTCCGTCGATAACTTTAAGCGATGGCATTAAAGATGACGATAACTGTAAGGTTCTTAAAGTGGATGGAGCCCCTGTTAATTCTGAAGGGGAAACTAATACCCGAGAAAATGCTACTTAGATGCATGGCGACGTGAGAATTTTCTTTACAGAAACCACATCCTCAATGACATGTATGATACATTGAACAATGTATACTGCCTAACAAAGACTGCAAAAGTGTTTTTGGAATCCTTGGAGGAAAACTATAAATGGATGTAAGTTATTATTTGGCAAGTTAGATTAAAAGATCTATATGGAACAACCTGAAGAGTTGTCATTCCTAGCCAAGAAAAGAAGGTTTGTTGATGTTGTTGTATAGGCTTAACAAGCTCTAAGCAATGGTATGAAAAATTTGACAACACAATATTGTCAAATAACTTTAAAGTCGATGAGTGTAATAAATATGTCTACGTAAAGGCACTTCCAGCTCTTTGTCATAATCTATCTATATGTAGATGACATGTTGATGAAGAAAAAATGACATTATTTTGGCTACCAAGAAAGTATGGACAGCATATTTGGATATGAAATACATAAGATTTAACTAATGCAGTATTAGAGATAAAAATCTCTAAAACGTCTGATAATAGACTATTTAGAGAATTCAATATTTGTGACAATTCATCTGCTAAGACTCATGTGCATCGAAATCTACACTTAGCAAAAAACCAAGGTGAACACAAATGTCAAATTACATATTCAAGAAGGGTTGGTAGATTAATGTAAATCGTTAAATACATTTATTGTAATAAATGCCTATTCAGTCAACAAACTGATGCCAAATTAGATATTTGACACTTAAAATACTAAATCCTCAAATGGGTATGTATTCACCATTGGAGGTGGTGCAGTATCGTGAAAGTCCTCAAAATAAACTTGTATAGCTCGTTTCAATATGCAATCAGAGTTAATAGTTTAAATAAGTTGGAGAAGAAGTTGATTGACTTCATAATTTCTGGAGGACATTCCTTATTGGACAAAGCAAGTGCCTGCAATTGTGATATATTGTGATAGTTAGTCGGCTATAAGAAGGGCACAAAGCATAGAATAATGATAAATCTAGACATATATGTCAAAGATATAATACCATAAGACAGTAGATCTCTAGTAGAATCATATTCATTGGCTATATCAAGTCAAAAGATGTAGTTGATTCATCAACGAAAGACTTTTCTAGAGATCAAGTATATTGTTCGTTGAGAGAAATGGGATTAAACCCGAGAATTAAATCATTATAGCGGTAACCCAACCTTGTTGACTGGAGATCCCAAAATTTTGGTTCAATGGGACAACTAAGTTATAAAGATTGTAAAAAACAACTTGGAGTTTACTCCTTCCTGTTCCTATGACGTTTAGTGCTGTTAGCTAAAGGGTAGAGGATAAGCTATAAGCTTTTAATGATTCCTATACTAAGTCATGTACGTATTGGAGATCACCTATATAAGTGTAAAGACCCGCCACTTCAAATGAAAAACACTTATGAATCCAAGATGATGTGCAGGGCCAAAATAGACTCAATTGTGAGAACCAAAGATATTAGAGAATGTATTGTGGGGTTAACATTGTTTTGGTTTACACCAACAACTGAATAGTTCAAGACATCATGTTCACTGATTAGCCAAGTAAATCCAATGCTATTCCTCTAAGGAAGGTTCAAAGCCACAAGCTACCTCTCCTAATGCAATAACTTCTCGTTTGAAACTCTCTTAAGTGTTTGCATGTTCCTATACATTAATTTCCATTCATGTGGGGGATTGTTGAAAAATAGTGAATGATAAATTAAATAATAAATTTATTTTGATAGTAACAAGTGATTAGTTACAGCGAGAGACGCATAACAAGCTCATGTCACATGGATGATTATTGATGACGCTCAATCATCATCCAATCATATTTAATTCAATCGAATAGTTGTATCATTTGGTTGAAATGAGGTGTCCGTTTGATAAAACCTTTTGAATGAAACGATACATCTATTTGTGTGAAATTATATGTCTTTTTGGGTGAAATGATGTGTCTATTTAGATGAAAGGTTATAACCTTTCAAAGACATCTTTTCTGATCGGACATGACTATTCATTGATACCTTTCTAACTTCTATAAATAGACCCCCCCCCCGCCCCCAATTTCATTTCATTCATTCAATCATTCCATAATATTCTTAAGTAATAAAAGCATTTTGCAAGTTTAGTTTCAATAAGAGAGTTCCAAAATATTATTTGGTTCGTCGTTTAAGTTTGTAGTGTTGCTACTTTGAGATTGTAAGTCGTTGTATCTTGGAAAATAAATTGTCGTTTCCGTTAGCATCAGACTGGGGCAATAATCATCCTAAAGATAAAGAGTCTAACTCTTGGACTTCATAATACACAAATTCCGCATGCCTCAAATTTCCAAACACTTTATAGGCAGTATAAATGGTTGACCAGTGATCATCTTTTAGTGTAACTATTAAGAAACTGTTAGAAATTGATTTTTAGCAATCGTGGACATAGAAGAATTCTCCCAGCCAAGTAAACCATGTGTCTTGCTCTTTTTATATTTTTTGCCCACCTTCACAATATGATCCAGTTTGGGCCAGAGTTGCATAATTAATTATAAGTTAATTAATTATTAAAAATTGATTTTGAAAATAGTGATTATGTTGTTTGAATTCATAATTAATAATTAATTATATAAATTCCGATTGTAGCTATATATCAAAACTAACCTAATTAATTAAGAAATTAGAAAAAATATTTATAGGTATGTTTGGTAATTAGATGAAAAATAATTATAGTGAGATTAAAAGCTACATAATGTAATATATATCAAAGCTTGATTTTAATGGAAATTAATCCCAAAATCGATTAGTGTAGAAGGGGTTGAACGACAAAAAAAAATTATGTTTACACTCGGAACTTGAGATGACCTACTCAATCGTGGAGTAAAACAAGCACTTATTAAGGTGTGATTGATATGTAGGAATGGACTCAGAATAATATGAACATTTTCAAGTCCAGTCTTTCATCTTTGACTGTATGTTCTAGCATACTTATTCCCATGGGAATTCTTATTCTCTTAAATAAGGGATTTGTGATTCGTTTTCTTCAACACGGTATTAGCTATTCCTAACATGTTGGTACTGAAAGTTTCTTTTCTTTTTTCTTTTTCTTTTTCTTCTATTAGTTTAATATTTAGTTTTAATTGTTGTTAAATTTAAGTACTTTTATATTTAGTATTGAGAAATAATTATGTATGCATGGTAAAACAAAAGTGATATTACTTTGATGTTTAATTATTTTTATTAATTCAAAAAATTTCTTACACTATGTACTGAATAAATACGGTAGATGTATTGATTAAATACATTAGTCCATTTGGTTGTTCAAATTTTTTTATTCTGATATAAAAAATATATCTATAGGTCTAACCAGTCAATAAATCATTTATTACATAAGTAAATAATTTATATAGATAAATATATATATATATATATATATATATATATAATTTTAATTATATATGAGATGTTTTATAAATTGCTTATAACCTTCTGTAAGTAATTTTAAAAATATTATTGTTATACAATTGAATTCAACATTTTCAATAAAATATGAATAAATAAATTTTTAGAAAAATAATTAAGGAACAATTTTGTTATAAAAATATTTTTTTATTATTTATACTCTTATTTATTTTGAAAAGGCCCAAGAAATATATATATATATATATATATATATGTTTATCTATACTATTATAAAGAAAATGGGAGTTATAGACTCAACGTGGTAGTTCTCATACCACTACACCAAATTTTTTAAATACCAAAAATGCTCTTCTATATAAAACTTATTTAACTTCTCAACTCACATTAAATTAACTACTCAATCACTTTTTATAAAAATTAATTTCATGCAATTCCTGCATTCACAAATTAAATTTACTCACTTTTATTTAATTTTATTGTTAACTAAAATAAAGATAACATATTTGTATTTATTGATATAATGTATGTGGTACAAAGTTTTAGTTTTTATTTTAATTCAAGTAAAATATGTATTGATAATTAATGCATTAGAAAAAATTTATCAATGATTTTTGGATGTAAAACAATGACAAAATTTAATATATATATATATATGTGTGTGTGTGTGTGTGTGTGTGTGTATAAGAATAAAATTATGAATTTTTAATAAAATAAAATATTACTAAATTCCTGCGCGCAGGTACTGCGTGCCACAGAATCTAGTACTATATAAAAAGAAAAGATATTTTTGTCTCACAAATAGCAGTTATGACACTACAATACCAATTCTATCGTTATACCAATTATACCCCTAAGTTGATTTTAATTTTTCTATTGCTTTCTTCCTTTCTTTTTTTCTTTTTAGAAATATAATGTATTGGTATATATATATATATATATATATATATATATATATATATACTATATAAAAAATAATCCATTTTTCACTCAAAGATCGCCGTTACTTACACCGCGACACTAATTTTTTAAATTACCAAAAATATCTTTATGTATTTTCAACCACCCCTACTCACATTCTTTTCTCATCCATATGATTTATACTATCTATTTATATTAATATGAAAATTTCACTCACATGATTTTTTTTAAGTTCGATAATATCCCTAAATTAGTTATCTTTTTATTTAATGTGATATGTTTGTTATAAATCGTATTATCATTTATAATATATTTTATAAATAAAAATAATTATTTATTATATGTACGCAAAAACAACGTGGCATAACGGCTAGTGTATATATGTATTGTGTACAGCCATCAACTTCAGAATTAATAAGCCCAATATAAGTATAGGTCCAATAATAAGGAGGCGGGCCGCCGGGAACATAATCTTTTAGCACCCAGAGGAGGAGGAGTCGTAGACTTTGTATTCAACGACTAACGGAGTGCAATTGCTTTACTAGGCCATGGATGCGCCACCACCACCACCACCGGAGTCTTCTCCGACAGCCGTCACCGCCGCGGCCAATGTGGCGGATGACCCACTTACGAGCCCCTACGCATCCATGAACTCTTACTGCCACGACCTCTCCGCCCTGCAGGACCTCGCTTGCCGTGGTGCGTGGCGGACCATTGTTGACAAGGTGGCGCGTTCACGCTCACTCTCCCTTCTCTCCAAGCCCCACGAGCACCTAATTTACCTCACTTTCAATCTCCTCTCCCTCGTCAAGCTCCGCCGCTACCCCGACGCGCAGCAAGAGCTCCGAACTCTAGACGACGATCTTGATTCCAAGCAATATTTGTACGATTCGTATCCGGATCATTACCCAAATCACAAGTCCGGATCCATGGTCCCTTTTGCGCTCCGTTGGTTGCACGCTCATTTGCCTTTTACCCTAGGTGACCGCCAATTAGCCCTCGATCGCCTTTATACTCTCCTGCATTTCATCCGCGATAAGAAGCTGTCCCGAAATCTTGATTCAACCAGTGAAGTTTCATTAACCCTTTGGAAGAAGCGTGAGCAATTTGTAGTCAATACAATTATAAGTCATCATTTGAGCCAGAAGGAGTTCAAGGTATGTTTGTCTTTGTTGAGGGCGGAGATAAGCAAAAATGAGGATCCTTTACTGGTGTCGAAATTGGGGTACGTGCAAATGCAATATGGTGATTTGGATGGGGCAAAGCGGAGTTTTGAAGTGGTGGAGAAAATGGTGATGGGGAGTGACAGTGAGAATGTTGAGTTGAAGAATTTGTTGAGTAGGAACAAGGCATTGAAGTATTTAGTTGGGAAGGATTATGTCTCGGCTGTGAGGGAATATGAGGAGTGTATAGAGAGAGATGGATCGGATGTAGTGGCTATTAACAATAAAGCTCTATGTTTGATGTATTTGCGGGATTTGTCGGATTCGATTAAGGTGTTGGAGAGTGCATTGGAGAGGGTCCCGACTGTGGCGCTGAATGAGACAATTGTGGTGAATTTGTGCAGTATGTATGAGTTGGCACATGTAAACCATGCAGATATAAAGAAGACTCTCAGTACTTGGATTGCGAGAGTGGCTCCAGATGACTTTGATAATTCATGTACCAGGATATGAGGTGCAAATGTTTTAAAATGTAATGGTTTGCTGGATTTGTATTCTCGGTTCTTCTTTTTGTTGCATGAACCACAGTCCTGTAGCTCAAATTAGTAGTTCTTAACATTGATGATAACTATTTCTTGAGCTGCTTATCTGCCTTTTTGCTCTCTTGCCATGTTCTCCATCAATAATAGGACTAGTTTGAATATTTATTGGACAAATACAGTAGACTAATGTCTATTCCATAAGATGTAAAAATGTACTCACTAACGAAAGGACTGTATAAGGTCTGGTAAATTGTGAGGCGCAAAATTGTGGTGGGATTTCTAATGTCCTGAAATACCAAGTTTACTAATGAGATCAAATAGGTTTACAAGCAAATGCTTGTTGCTGCATTTCATTGGTTTTCATGCCTATGCTATTTTACAGCTATTAATTCAGAGATTTAAGTTATATGCTCCTGCATCTGTTGGCAAATGTTATAAATGATGGCTGCCGTCTTCCATAATGCTTCTATTAAGAAAACTAATAATAGAAATAGTTTTATTTGTCAATAAATACTCACTCGTCAGCTGTTGAAGCCTTTTGTTTTCTTTTTCCTTTTCCTTTTGCAGTGAACTTCTCATGCACTATCCTTTTTTGATCATGTCATAATACTGCACACTATAGGTGAGTTTTTAATATAACTATTGGAACCCTGAATTACTAAATAAATCTGTCGCTTGTTAAATAAGCTTTATCTACACAGCTACTGGATATACAAGAACCTGGAAGTTTAGGCCTTTGTACGTATTTCTTCAAACTGTTCTTTGTTTGTCTAAGTTTGTTGCTTCTCATTTGCCTAGAGCTATTACCTATGACAACCAGGGGTTTTGTATATGGGAAAATGTCCCCATGTTTTTAGCTATATCTCATTCATGGTTAATCCAAATATAAGGTTAAGATGGTGATTTCACTAAGGGTGATGAATTGAAGGGTCGAAAGTATATGGATTTACAATTGTAGCAAGCATTTAACAAAATATATTACACTGTAGTTGCTGTTGGCCGCATAATCTATATCAGCTGTAACCATTTGTAATCATGCATATAAATTGCAATGCAAAAATTTCTGCAGAAACTCAAGTTCTTTTTCTGGCTAGAGAAGAGGGATAAACCCTTTACAATTCTCTTTGTTTTGATAGTTATTTTGCTGCCTCTCATGTGTGATAGAACATAGTTTAGGGAGGGAAAGTTCAGTTGGTGCCCAATGCCATTCTATCAAACAAAACTGATATGGGTTCTGACCTGCTGATTGTATCATTTATGAGCCCCAACAATGAGTCCCAACCCACTCAAATTACACTGCCAGAACATTTTCCACAGGAAATTGGTTGTGTTATCTTGAAAGCATCATGGTGTTTGCCGAAAGCAAACAGAAGAAACCCCTGGGAATAACTTAGATAGCACTTGAAAAGCAGTCCTTGCGATTAAGTGATCAGACGCATACCTGTATAATGCTTTCCCATGTGTTCTAGAGTCTAGCAGACTCTAACTCCTATGTATAGGGCTAATCTGGAGCTCTAAATGGTGTATCTTGTATACTGATGGAGTTTTCGGGCAAGGAAATAGTGTTGCAGTTAGTGGGAAATTTGAGCTGGGACATTGGTAAATGGGGGATGAGGTTTAGCTCTCACTTGGGTAGCTGCAACATCACATTGGCATAACTACATTGGCTTACAGAGGGACTTCATTGAGCCTGAGAATGTGATACTTAACTTGAAATGTAGTACCTAGTCGAACTTCTAATCCACCTTGGTTGTAAATTTGAGTAACTGATGCTTGACTTACATTTTATGTTAATTTAAGCAGAAGTTTGGCTGCTGCACGGCCAACCTCTATACAATTGTTCTTTTTCCAAAGCTGAAAGCTGAAATATGCTGTTGCAGTTGCTTGGCTGATATTGACTAGAAAAAATTATATAGAAAACACCGATTCAATGACCTTACGGTATGACATTACTGGCAAAGTCAGTTTAACATACAACTTGCTCTCTCTTGGAAAAATGTTTTTTATGTTTCTGCTATGATGTTCAAGAAGCACTTAATTATTACTAGTGGATTTCATTCCGATCGATTCTTATTAATGAAAAATGTAATGCCCTATCTATTGAAGTCCATGGTAGCAGAGACTTGGGGCACGTGTCCATTGACTTATTGAGAAGTTTCTGGTTATTGTATTTGTTCTAGTATATTATCAGTTGTGAATGTGTTAACCTGTGAGAGTTGATAAAGAAGAGTATTTAGCACCCAGATTGAGATTACTTTGGTGTTTCCAATGCTTTTCATTCTTGTTCGCGAGATATAACTTGATTTTGGGGACAATGATGTAGGTAGAGTTGCTCATACCATATGAAGTCTGCAAATCCATCTGGTGTTGGACTGGAAAACGCGATAGCATCTTTCAGAGACTAGAGTGTTCTGGTTCTTTCTCTTAAGGGGCTTCATTTGGAGACAAAGGTTGGCAATATATAGGATGAAACAACAGGTCAATTGCTTAGCTCTCCTCTCTTTCTTACCTGTCTTGCCAGGCCCGAGTGTAAAGGACAAGGTGTCAGTTCGGGGTTGTGAACTGTCGTCTTGGTATGTTTCTCTAATATATACTTTGTTATACATTTCTTAAATGGAAAATCATTGTCAGGTTTCCTGGTAGACAATTAAAATCATATATCGTGATGTTAGCAGTTCACTACACAACATCATTTTGATTCAGTAATTCACAACCCATATGTATAATGATGCAAATGAGCGGTGAAACTTTCCTTTCTGTGGCGATTGTATTTGTTCATGCGTGCCATTGTTTGCAAAGTTTGGATGCTGTTTTGGGCAATGAATAGTGTAATCTTCCTCACAAATAGCATCTGCTTAAAAATAATATATTGCCTTTCAGCTTATTATTTCTGAGCAATATTATTCTTGTTGGGATTCCTTTTGTTTAATCTTCATGCTTGACTGGACTTGTCTTTTCCTCTATTTTTTTGCAAGTTTTCCAAGATCTGTAAGTTTCTTGCAGAGTCCTAGTTGTAGTTGTGCTTTTGCATCCATGTTTGACAATGTTTGCCAACTGGAAACTGATGTGAATTTTCAACATCAACTGATGTTCTTGTGGATTTGGATAATCAAATAGGGCGACCTCTACTTCTTGTGATATAATTAAAATGTGATTGATTAAAATATGATTAAACATGGGATAACTAGGTGTATGATTGTTTAATGTTTTCTTTACTGTATATTATTAAACTGAGGATTAATAATTGATTGTAGTCGTTGTACTATTTGCAATTAATCATTCAACATATGTCTAAGTAGTAGAAAGACTATATTACCTTAGAAAAAAAAAACAAAAATGTCAGCATCAATTTTGATGTTTGGCAAATCTTAGAGAACTAGTCATTTTGTGAATATTTGAAAGGTTATTATGTGATAATTTTATATTGTATTTATTTTTTATAGTTGTCATAGAGGACAAACCACAAAGTATAAAATATTTTGAAACCATTTAAATTATATTTATGCATCTTATATTTGGATAATTGAAAATATATAAATTTATAACCATTTTAATTTGTATATAAATAAAATATATAAAAATAATAATATGTAATATAAAATTATATATAAATATATATCCAATAACAAAAATAATAAGATATGCATATACTTTTCCCACCCAACATAATTATTTTAGCAATAATAATTGAAAGGAAAACTTAAAATCCGAAAAGGCATTTTTTAAAAAGAAATGAATTCTTGATCCTGTTGACTGAAGAGATTTCTCTTGTTATGTTTTGAGTTCCAATTTTGCTGGTCATTTTATTCTTTCATTTTTTTAATGCTTATTTCCATTAATAAAATTCACGATTTTTTCTTATGAAAAAAAAAAAAATGTGAACCCTTCTTCTCTACTATTTATTTCCTCGCCTACCCTGCTTAAACATAGCAGAAAGAATATTCAGGAGGTCTAGTAGAATAAACACTATGAAACTTAAAATTTCATTCAAGAATCTGCTTGCCATTGCTAACCCTGAATTTGATTCTCTCTTTAACTCCCATCCCCTTTTCACCCACAGAAAAACAAAAAGATCGGCTTGCAAGACTCGCGATCGATCACCGTTGTGGTTCTTTTCCTTCTCATTCTGCATGTGCTCCCACACAACCATAAAAGCAAAGAAAAAATGAAAAATCGAGTGTCGATCCCTTCTCCAAATGCGAATGAGATATATGAAATGTAGCCCGCAAATGCAAATCAGGACAATTGTTTTTTCTACTAGCGGCGCCTCAATTCCTTCCCCCAGTTCCGCCCCTCCCCTCCTGGTGGCTTCCACCGCCAATATCGTCGCCCACCGCCCACCATCTTCCTCTACAAAAAAAACCCCCACATCTTATATATAATCCCTCACCAAAACATTAAGGCAAATCTATCTTAAATAATCAAAAAGCAAAAAGTGGAACTTGAAATGAAGAGAAACATGGCATCTTTATTTCAGTACAAGTGGATTCATTTATCTTCAAGGACTCGAATTCTCATGTATAAGAGTTGAAGCTCAAAGAGCAGTCATGGAAGGAGGAAGAAGAAGAACGTTTTGTTGGAGTGTTTGAGTAAAAAAAATGTGACAAGTAATTATTACTCATATGGTGATTGGAGTTATTAAATTCAAACTAAGGGGCATAAATGGAAGAAAGGAATAAAATTTAGGGACAAAAAGAGAAAGCAAAAATTAATCACCATTTTGTGGGTCATTGTGATAGGCTTATACGACCTTTTTGAGTTGGACTCCAATCAGCCAATAATACAAATGAGTAACGGGCCTAGTTCAAACATCACGGGCTAAGTCCATATGAAGTAAACAAATAATTATGAAAGATTGGGAAGGATATCCAACAAATACATGTACTCTCTATCTCTTATTAGACTTTTTACTATGTGTTTGCAACACTTTCAAATAAGCATTGTTGAAAAATGAGTATTGTTTTATTGCAAAAATTATTTTTCAACTGTTTAAAATTAAGTTGGTTTAGACTAAAAGGTATAAGCAGCATCATACAACTTCCTCAATTAATTCCTAAAATTATAAATATTGACAAACACTCTGCCTTGAATTTTAACTTTTCACTTTTGATTTATTCGCATCACAAAAATAAAATTATTGCAAATGTTTCCTTGACGTGATTTTTGGAGGGAAAAGTTTTATATGAACTGGTTTGAGAACACCAAATCGACATTGTACCGAGATAGTGGTTAGGGTAAATTACATCTGCTTTGCCCGACGTTGGATTTAATTATCAATATCTTATTGTTATTTCAAAAATTACAAATACTCTCTTGTAGTTAACCTTTGTCTAACAATAATTCAATTATGTTAGTGTCCATTAGGGTTTCATTCAATTTTAACTGTAAATTGATTTTGAATTATTAATTATAATTTCATATGTTTTTTAAATTTAAAAAATATTTTTATGGACTAATAAGCCCTTTGAACCTTAGTGGAACTACTAACATTATAAGGTGTCTAATTGTTGCGTTGATTATTACTAATGGATGAAATTGTAAGACTTTTTTAACAAGCTGAAATAAATGGTTCTCAGAAGTCACACTAGAAAGTAACAAAAAGATTACGACAAAATAAAGTAATGAATATTGTCATTCCATCCATCAATTGTTTCAAAGTAACAAAAAGAAAATCACAAAATAAAGAATTCATTTTCAATTCAAAAAGACAATTAGTGATCACACACTGTCAATGCACCAATTTTAAAACATGAAATTAAACATCAATTTCAAAAAAACCACAGCCAGTTTCAAAACAATCACTATGACTTTTGGTAGTAAATAAGACATAAATACATCATTCCCAAAATACTATCAAACACACTTTCATTCACTGTTGTTTGCAGCCTTCATAGGGGTTGACTCCTTAGCATCATTGGTGTTTTTGCTCCTTATTTCCCTTTGTGGGTAGACCCCTATCCCTCTCCGAAAGTTCGGGGCAAATATGATGCTTCAAA
Organism: Sesamum angolense; assembly: GCA_034509725.1. Classification (NCBI taxonomy): domain Eukaryota; kingdom Viridiplantae; phylum Streptophyta; class Magnoliopsida; order Lamiales; family Pedaliaceae; genus Sesamum; species Sesamum angolense. The sequence goes on from JACGWL010000010.1 coordinate 15,348,663, forward strand.
ATATGAGGGTGGTTGTGATGATGATCCTACAACTTGCGTATTTGGTCCTTGTTTTGTTCTAGGCAGTGGCTGACTTGAAAAAATTGGTTGTATTGGCACTTGTTGGGATGATAATCCTATTGGTTGGCTATTTGAAATTGATGCAGGAGGTGCACTAGCTTCTATTTTCTTGCTTTTGGCTGCTTGAACTTCCTGTTGGTTGCTCTTTCATTTCCTACTAGCAATAGCCCCTTTTGCCTTTTTTCAATTTTTTGGCTAACTTGATAAAGGAACATCAAACTCTGAATCTTTATCTTTGCACTATCAATTGAAAAGCATGAAGAAAAATTAATGCTAAAATCAATTAACAATGTTACATAGAAAACAAAGCTAAAGATACTCATCATACATACTTGATTAACAGGACCTGTTCTTCTATTATGTCCAAATTGATGGCAACCTTTACATTTGACCACCCTTGCTCTCCTCACAGCATTAGGAGCCTCACTAGGTTCTTTTCTCCTGCTTTTCTTAGGCAATTTTCTAATGATTGGAGGCAGAAGACTACTTCGAATAACTTCCAAGTCTTGAGGCCACAATAAAGGATCAGGTATTGGATGTATTGAATGTATGTATAGGCTTTTATGTGTTTTGCAGTGGAAACCTGTTGTCTGTATAACTCTCTACATCCTCTCTCCTGTGAGCTATACCCAAGGCAACATGCTTACAAGAAATTACATGTTTTACCCTTCAAGTTCACAATGTAGTTAACGTTTTGATCGTGCACCTCAAACTAAAAAATCCTAGCTATTGAGAGTTGACAATATTTTGGACTCTTCTTGATAATGTTAAGTTCCTTCACCACATTAGGAACAATCACACCTGCCTATTTGCTACCCTTCTGATTTCTTTTGTGAAGTCTACTCATCAATTTCGTTCATAGCCTATCAACCAGAGTCAATACAAGCTTTAGTTCCCCTACTCAATGATTAAATGATTCTGATATATTTTTGGTAACATAATCAAAATAAAATATATTGAGTGAATTATAATCCAAACAAGTTGATCACCAGAATAAGTAGATGAACGGATAGAGACCAATTATCAGTACTACATTCGAAAATTTTCACATAACATAACCACTTGTCAATGTGGTTGACCCCTTGCCAACATAAAAGAATTTTGTATAGAAAAAAAAATCTCATAAAAAAATAATCAGAAGCAAAAACTCTAACAATAGTAAAAAATAGCATCAATATATAATTTTGCATGCAAATACCATATTCAAACCCCCAAACTTTGACCTATAATTATTTGAAAAAAAATTAGAAATTTCTCAAAAAATACAAAAGAAATGCAATTAACAAAATAAAGTAAATAACATCACAAAAAACACACACTTGAAACATAAACACTAAACCCAAAATGAAAGAAAAAAAAATCTAATAAAAACCCTAAAACCTAACATTACTTCGGTTAAAAAAGTAAAAAAAAAAAACCCAGTATTTGGATGTTAAAACAATAATACAACTATATTATGAATAAAAAAATGCCAAAAAAAAAAGAACTATCTATAGTTATCAGAAAGCATACATACATTTTTTTCTTCACTCAAATAGTTTAGGCGATAAACAACACTCCTCAATCCAGCAAAACAGTGCATAACCGTACGAAAAGATGGCGTGTGGAAGATTCAAAGTGAATCTAATAATCGGCAAAGAGAGGAGAACGTTCTCTTGGAAATGCAATGGAGATGAAAAGGCGTGGGAGAAACGAGAAAGAAACAAGCAAATGATTGAGGGGTGAAATAGACTTTACATAATGTCAGATTTTTTCTAATTTTTTCCAACCGTTAAAAAAATAAAAATTATCGTAAAGGTAAAAGTTACATTTTTTATCCACCATCTAACGATTACATAATTTTATGAAACTATGTGGGGGGTGGGGGAGGTATTTGTAATTTTTAAAATTACGAGATAGTATTGATAATTAAATCAAATTTCAAGAGAAAAATGTGATATACCCTAGTGATTATTACCTTTTGGAGTGAAATTTACATGACAAACGGCATTTGCATCCTTACGTTACATTACACCCTAAAACTCAAAAAATGGCATATTGCATCCTCAAATTTACTTTTTCTTGTCACAGTGCACCCTTACGCACGTTCTGGTTGAAATAGTCACCGGAAAACAATTTTTCAGTAAAAAAAATATATACATATATTTTTTTTTAAACAAAAAGTTCTTTTTTTTTTATTTCTCCTTCTATTTTTTCACTTGCAAAACGCAACCTCAATACTTTAACTGGTTTTAGATAGTTTACAAGTAGTTTTGCTTTATTGTAGTCTGAAATAAAGCCCTGCAATGTCTTTTGCTGTCAAGAAAGTAAGAAAAGCAAAATAAATTGGGTTTAATGTAATTTACTCTCCGTAACATTGTAAATGAATAAATTATCCTTTATGAAAAAATAAGCAATTTAGCCCCTTATATTCTTTAAAACTAGCCGTCGTGGCACGCCATTTCTGCGTACACGTAATAAATAATATATTACGTTTTAATTATATTATGAATAAGAATATATAAATATATATATATAAACAAATATATTATATTTCTAAAAAGAAATAAAAGAAAGAAGAAAGAAAGTAACAAGTAAAAAAGAAAATCAACTTAAGGGTATAACTGGTATAACGATAAAATTGGTGTTGCGGTGTCATAACCTCCGTTTATGAGACAAAAAGGTCTTTTCTTTTTATAGAGTATAGATATAGATGAAACAAAAAAGGGGGTAAATTGCTAAAAAAGAATTCATAGGGAGGTAATTTGTACATTTACAATATCACAGTGGATAAATTACATTTTTCTCAAAATAAAATTGTACAGAAACCATTTAACTAGAAATTAAAAACAACATAAGAAATAAATTTAGACCGGTGGGAGAGGTTTCTACAATGTGAGGTAAGAGTGAAAATGAAATGAAATAATGCAAAATATATAGTTTTTGCATTCAAAGTAAAGAGAGTAATTTCCAATCAATCATTGTCCCTTTGAAATACTGAAAAATCTTTTCGAGTGATGCATTGTGCAAAGGAAAAATGAATTTGAGGGTGCAATCTGCCTTTTTTTAATTTTAGGAGGCAATGTGTGCATATTAATACCAATTAATTACCCAAATTAACAGCTGATTTATACAAATTTGTTGCTCTTTTGAACTAGTTTTCTTGTGGGAGTTGAAGACATGAACTTGAATATGTTGTCATTGCTATTGAACATCAAAGATATGCCAGGCTTTCTTTGACGTATTAAAATTTATTAAAATATAGGGCAAATTACGAATATCTTCTTTGAGATTTGACATAAATACGAATACATTCTCATTGTTTAAAAATTTACCAATACCCCGTATTTTTAACGATTGTTTATAATTAGCCCATTCCGCTAGTCTCTATTAGGTTTCTATCCGTTTTTTTGTAAATTGATCAAAATGTCCTTGGCGACGAGAAAATATAATTTTATTTATTGTTAAATTTTTTTATTGACCAAGTGCATAATTTCGTCAAACATTAATGGGCATTTATAATTTTCAAACAACAAACATTAATGCGAAACCCCATGGAGGTCGTTGTAATTTACCCTAAAATATATACAATAAGTTCCCTTTAAATTTAACAAGCTGATGTGGCACGTCGTTCCTAGATGCATATAATAAATAATCTTGCATGCTTTAAAATATATTACAAATAATAATAAAATATATAAATCAATACATTTACATTAAATAATGAAAGAAAGAAAAAATAATAATTTATCAATTAATTTAAAATTTAAAAAGTTAAATAAGTTAGTTATTTTTATCATGAAGGACATATTTGTCTTCACAAAAAATTGGTGCGACGGTGTCACTAACCGCCTTTTGTGAGTGTGGAGGGACTTTTCTTTTTATAATAGTATAGATATAATTATGAATACCCTCACGTTGTTTAAAAAATTATTAATACATTCCTGATTTAATGGTTGTCCAACGATTACCCCCAATCCATACGTCCTTGTTAGGTTTCATTTTTTTTTTAATGGTGAACTAACTAAATAGCCCTGTGGATTATTAATTATAATTTTACTTATTTTTTACAAAATTTCTAATTTTTTTATAATTAAACAAAAAAAATTTCCATCCACATCATCAAGCTTTTTTTTTAAAAAAAATTATTTTTTTTAAAAGAAATACAATAAGGGCAAAGTTGATAATTTCAAACCTCCATCAAAAGTTTACATAATTTCATAAAATATCATGGATATCTATAATTATGTCAAGTCTTAAGGGAGCTCATTTTGATTTACTCAATTTTACTATTGTCTAATTATTTGTTTAGTTCTTAAAGACTTAGAATTATTTGAACTATAACTATTTATTTTCTCTTTTTATGATTATATGATAGTAAACAATGGTGGCAATGCATGATGAACTGAACTGATTTTATGGATTTCATCCGACCATACTACTATCAAAGATGATCCACAGGTATTTGACTCTTTTGACAACAAATGCGGTAAGATGTCTACAATCCACCAAAATTTGGAATACAATACTAGTAAAAAGAGATTGATCGAGTAAATTTCTTAAAAACACTATAGTTTTAATATTATGAAAGCACTTCGAGCCCGATACCTTAAAGTTTTCTCAAAATCTAAGAGAGATCCAAAAGACAAATCAAGATTATGTGGATGGAGGTTAATCCATATACCTATTGTTCTCATAAAATTTCATGTCTGCAAAAGTAATTATTTAAAATGAACATTTTATTGATTTAAAAGAAAAGTAGATACAATATCTGATTTGAAGGTAATCCTCTGATTATTCACTCTGAATGTGGATCCAACGGTTTGAAACTTGTTCTTGGATGTGGATGTGTAACCTTCTCTAAATTTGTGGAACAACCTACGTGTCATCTTAAAAATTGATTTCAAGACTTGAAATTTTAATGTCAAGAAAAACGTAGAACCTTCATGGTTGCATAGCTTCTTTGTTGAAGATGTTTTGGACTTTGATCCTTTGAGCTGTTGCATCTTATGTGTTGTATGTAGGGACTTGTCTTAAATGTTGTCTTGTCAATCTACCAAAATACATAAGACCCAAATTTATTAAAAATATTAATTCAAAATTTTGATATAAAAAAGACGCCCCCCACTTCAAGGCTTGGCGAAAAATATGCCAAATCTTGTTGAAGAAGGGACTTGAAATACATGCTCAAATCTCTCTAATTTTTTTTTTTTCATGAGGGGCCCACATAAAAGCAAAGACTTGGTATCTATGATGCATAGACACGGACACGGCGACACGGACACGACACGACACGGACACGGCGACACGGAAAATTTAAAAAAAGTAGGACACGACACGGCACGGACACGGCTATAAATAATATATTTTTTATTATATATATACACTTAATTTCTCATAAAACTAATATATGCAATATAAAAATATCAAAATAAAGCATAATACAATGATGTCTTACATATAAGTTTATAACCAAAACATATAAAATCAGTTAAATCATCCAAATTTCTAGTCATCCAAATGAGTATAAATTATCATGATCATCTTTTAGATCTTCAGTAATTTCATCAAATAAAACAGACTCCAACTCTGGTTCATCAAGCGAGAATTTGCAATCTCTGAAATTTTTACCCAAAACTTTTTGAAATTGTAAAATGACCCCTAAAGTGTCCTAAAACGTGTCGGACACGCCCTTTGGCGTGTCCGACACCGTGTCCGTTTTTTTTTAATTTTTTTTTATTTTCGGACACGCTAGAGCCGTGTCCGAGGCGTGTCCGTGTCCGACACGTGTCGGACACTGCACCAGGCGATTTTTCGAAGTGTCCGTGCATTATAGCTTGGTATCCTAATGCATGTCTCTAGTCCCTTTTTCCTTCTTTCCATATTTTGCTATATATTCTTTTTCTTTTTTGGTGGAGATTTCGAATTGTTCAAATGGAAATTCTCAATATGATTGCCAATAACTTGCTCTTCCTCCAAGCCTTTGAGGGATTTAGTAAATATCTAAATTTTAGCTTTTGAATTAGGTCAAATAACATAAAATCCTCTTGTGTTTTAAAAATTCAGTTAAAAACTTTCTTGTATTATAAAAATGGGTAAAATGTCCCCTCTGTTTTCATAAACGCAAATTACTTGCCACTCTCCATTAAAATCACTTAACGGTGATAATTTTTTTATTAAATTATCGTTATGCCGTTTCTATCATATTTTATTTTTTATTTTAATGACTGTAGTTTTTTTATGGAATAAAAGCAGTTAGATCTAATCAATTCATCTCACCGTTAGATTTATAAAAAATAAAGGGTTTACATTTAATAAATTTTAAATATATAATATAAATATTTTATACATTATAAAATATAAAATTATTATTAAAAAAATTAATAAAATTAAACCCCACCACCCCCATGCCCAACCCCCTCCCTACCCTCCACCGCCCACCCCAACAAACCCCCTCCCCCCGCTCTTACTCGTCAGTCGGGGGGGGGGGGGGGGGACATTGGTGTGGCGGTCGCGGTCGCGGTCGCGGTCGCTCAGATTTTTTAACGGCCGTTGCCCAATTTTTTTTTCTTTATAATTGTCCAAATTTTTTCTTTATATTTAATTTTTGATTTAAAGTTAAAAATTAAGAAAATTAATTCATATTTTTCAAAGTTAAAAAAAATTCAAATTTTTATTTAAATACTTAAAATGATAATTTAAATCTATTATACTATTTAAATACTACAAAAACAATCTCACAAACAAGAAAAAATTGAATGTGTTATTTTATAAGTAAAAAAGGGTATATTAGTCATTTTTAGTCTAAAAAGGGGTCAAAATCTACCAAAACTCTATGCAGTTTGCATCAAGGGCGCGTGAAGTTCACCTTTCATTAGAAACTAACGGAATGGGGGTTTAGGCAAGATTTTTTAAATCACAAGGCCTTTTAGCTTATTTTAAAACATAGGGGAGGTTTTTTAGCTAGTTCGGGGAAACGCAAGTGGCTAAAAAATGCAATTTGGCCTTTCAATTAACCTTACAAAAGGACAAATTCGCTACCCCAATTATTCTCAAGTTGGAAATTCGACGATAAGGGTTGCTCTCATTGTATTTCATGTTCTGGCTTCTCTCAACATCAATTGTGCCGACCCATAGCAAATTTCACCAAGTGGTCAAGAGTAGAACACTTCTCATCTTCATCTTTCCTTTTTTTTTATAACACGATTGGTTTGTCCGTATGCTAATTTTTTCATGAATTTGTGAATGAACTTCTGCAATTTCTCATACAAGTTTATGGATGCTTCGCACGCCATGTTTTCAGAAATTTGTCAATGAAGAGATTTCTTGACTTTTATCAGTATTTTCAGCTACATACATGCACATTCGTATGTTTACATATCTTGACTTCGTATATTCTTATGTGCATTTGTTTATCAAGATCACAACAAGCCATTCCCATTCACCGTTGTTTGAAGTGGCAAAAATAACCTTGATGTCAAAGGCACCACCTTGCACGTCCATAGCTGACCGACATCGTTCAGTCTTCCAAGGTTCGATCTTCGCACAAGTTGTGCCCATCCATCAGTGTTTCGAATAGACGATGAGAGAGGCGTTTGACTTCCGCTCCAATGTTTTATCCTAATCTAATGCCTTGGTAGACAAACCTTCTATTCATGATATCGAAGCCGACATTGAATTGGCACTTAATAGCTAGCCAATCCTAGAAAGCTTTGAACTTCTGATATATTTTTAGGTGGCCACCACTCTAAAATAACCTTCACTTTTATCAGATTAGGTTGTACCCCTTCTCTTGAAACAACATGCCCTAAGAAAGCAATTTCCTCCATCCAGAACTCATATTTGCTGAATTTAGCGTATTGTTTCTCTCTCAAAATCTGCAGAATTGTATGTAAATGTTGCTCATGTTCCTCGCGACTACTGGAGTATATCAGAATATCATCAATAAGCACACGAATTGATCGTGGAATGGCTGTAACGTCTTGTTCATCAGAGATATGAAAGTAGCGGGAGCATTCATCAACCCAAATGGCATAACAGCAAATTCATATGGTCATACTTGGTCCTAAAAGTTGTCTTTGACATTGACCCTTCTTCGATTCGCAATTGCCAATACCCTAACCTTAAATCGATTTTAGAGAACATGGTGGCACCCTTCAGCTGATCAAGCAGATCATCTATCCTAGGCAGAGGATACTTATTCTTGATTGTAATTTTTTTTACTGTCTATAATCAACACATAATCCCATACTCCCATCCTTCTTCTTTACGAAAACACCGGTGCTCCCAAGGTGAAATACTAGGTCGGGCAAACCCTTTATCTATAACTCTTCTAACTGTTTCTTTAGTTTTTTCGATTCTGACGAAGCCATTCTATATGGTGCAACTGAAATAGGTGTTGCCCCGGGAATAATTTTTATTTCAAAGTCTACTTCTCGATGAGGTGATAACCCAGGTAATTCCTTAGGAAAAACATCAAAAAATTCCCTCACAACTGAAACTTCTGATACACCCAAACTGACCTTCATGACATCACGTACACTAGCTAGATAAGCTTCACACCCTCCTTTAATTAAATTAAAGGCAGTCACAGCGGAAATTAAACAATTAAGTATGACTTTTATTTCCCCCACTATAATCGTTTTTATTTGCCCACTAACTTCTACAGCTACTTCTTTTGTTTGACAGTCCACCAAAGCATGATTATTAGATAATGAATCCATTCCCAAAATAACGCCAAACTCCCTAAGATTTATCACAACCAAGTCTGCATATAGAGTGACACCCTCCACTATTACCGGACAAGATCTCACTACTGTATTAACTAGTATAACACCACCAGCAGGTATAGATACACATAAATCATGTCCCAATGGTTCTATACTAACATGGCACGGGATGCAAAATCATGTAATATAAATGAACAAGTAGATCCTGGATCAATCAACACATGTGCACTAGAATTGCAAATAGAAAAGGAACCAATGAGAACCCCGGTGTCATAGGAGCTTGTTCTTTCGTAATCGCATACAAGTTTGTAGACGGGGTGTCATAGGTGTCATAGAACCCCGGGTGTCACAGTTAACTCATTCTGCTTCAGTTCAAGAAACTCAACTTTCTTACGATTTCTGTAGACCGGTGGAGTGTATTTATCAGCAAATTCCTTCAAGAAGTCATTCCAAGTCAAAGTGATTGTTCGATTCTTGCTCCCCGGAACTGTTTCCCACCAATCCAAGGTATTTTTTTCTAATAAGGACACTGCATACCTTAACTTTTGCTCAGAAGTAAATTCAATTCTATCTAGCACTCTCTCTGTGTTTCTCAACCATTCTTCTACTTCTGAAGGGTCAGTTGTACCTGCAAATACCTTCACTCCCTATATCCTCACTATCTCATAATTTTTATCAATGACTGCATTCTGTGGCTGGGGTTGTGGTGTGGAGCCATTCTCTGTATAATTTCTATGAATTTTTGGATAAAAGGGTTCACTTCCAGTTGTAGGACATTTCTATTTTGGGCTTCTAACCCCTAATGTTCTAATGCATGATCATGACCTTGCACAAACTCTAATGACTCAGTTGGGCCAACAGCGTTTTCACCTGACGCTTCCATCCTATATGAAAAATGCACATAGGTAAGTAGGTTCCTAGTGTATACCTTATGCATAATATCACATTTCATCTACTATACCCAGGGAATCTAATCCCTACTCTGATACCACCAAATGTAGCACCCGCTATTAATACAACAGCTATATCTTCCCTAAATATCATACTTAAAGTAAACGATGTTTATATGTACAAATATGCACTTAATCATTATGCACACGTAATCCCTATGTCACAACAAACACAATCACAACCCACATCATTATATATATATATATATATATATATATATGCACATATCAAACATCACAAAGCAAAACCATTTAATAGTTCACCGTCCTCATTTTTAATTCTCCTCTGTACATCCCAAAATGTGAATTATATTTCAACTGACGAGTTAGGAAAAAACCACACACTGACCAGACCTGACTGAACGCGGTTTGTACCTAACCCTCGATAGGCAGACACATCAAGATCTACTCTTGAAAAATGTTAGCAGAGGGATGAGCCTGCAACTCAGTAAGCAAATAACTAGCCTATCTATATATGTACGTCACATATAGTCCAGATAAAACAAAATGAGCATCATAGTAAGATATAATCAATTTAGTTCCATTACAAATAAACTTTATTTAACATGCAGTCAAATCAACTTTAGTCTCAACATAATCAAATTTCGCACAACATAGCCAACTCAAAATAAAAAATCGATTAAACTCCTCTTCTCCTAGTCTGCTTACCAGAAGGTGATATAGTGTTTTTCTCCACCAACTTAATATCACCTTTCCACCTTTATATAGTGGATTACCCCTTTATAAACCACGAAGAGCCAACGGTGCTGTTTATTTTCTTCCACGAAGAGCACCGAGGCCAATTTATCCACGAAGAGCCGATGGGGCCGTTTATTTTTTCACGAAGAGCCACCGAGGCCAATATATCAACATGGAGCACTAAGGCCAATTATTTTTTATTTTTTTTTTTTTCATAAAGAGCTTTTGGCACCAATCAAAGGGGTAACCACATAATAATAATATTCAGTTCCCGTAACTCCCTCATTTTCACATATTACCATTCTTGTAGGCAGCTAGTAAATAAAATAATATATTAACGCACTTTCTTTTACTAACAACAACAACACATCAATCAACAAATATAATATTTCAATATATTCATTCCACGTACACAATATCATCATTTGAATTAAATTATCCACCACTCATATTTTTTTAGATAAATCAATTTCAGCACAAGTCACATGCTTAAATATAAGTAATATCACAAAAAAGGAACATATATATAATGCTAATTATTCACTTACCTCGATCTAACAACGCTCTACTAGCAAATAAGGAGATGTTTAATCTTTTACTTTATCCCCGAATCCTATGATAAGTTATATTGCATATAATCAATATGTTGAGAATAATGTAATTTCTAAATAGAATATTAAAATTTATTCATATAACTTTCAACAATCTTTTAATATTTTATTCTTATCAAAATACAAATCTTCGTTTCGTTATTTTCTACCTAACTATACGTTTTAAACTTCTTAGTATATATTTAATTTATCAATCAACTCACAAGAATTCATTTAGTCAAACCCTTTATATCTTTATAACTATCGTTCTTAATAACATCCCTAATTAAATTATAATTAAAACCTCATTTTCCTTTTCAATAACGTAATATTTCTTAAATATAATTTCAGGAACATTTCTACGAATTTTCTATCAATTCCTCGCTACTATATAATTAATTATTAACCAATACATATGATTACGCATTTGGTTAATAGGCCCGATAAAATTGAATAAATTATTATAGTAATAATTAAATCTATCAAATCTATTATTTAATTAAACTATAATATTTTTGTGTCAAATTTGATATTTAATTTGACACTTATTTAATTAGCCAAATTTATAAAATATTCCGATAAACAATATATTGATTAATATAAACTATATTTAATAAATAAACTAATTAAATAATATAATTATATATTAATAATATTTAAAATAAGAAATTCCATACATGTTATTCTTCTCGCAAGAGTGTGTGAGTGTGTGAATTAGTGTGAAATAAGTTTGCAGTATTATCATTTCTAAATGTTAATTTCCAACTCTATGTTGATTGTGTGTGTGGCGGAGGGGGTTGGCCCACCGCGCCCACTTTCAACTCTCTCAGATATATATATATATTATATATATACTAGTCGTTATGGCACGTCGTTTTTTGCGTGCATATAATAAAAATTTATTTATATTTTAAAATATATTATAAATAAAAATAAAATATATAAATTAATACAATATATTTTTTAAAAATAAATAAATAAAATATAACTAATTTAATGATATTATTGATACAAAAAAAAATTAGTGTGAGTGAATTTTTCATATTATAGAATGGTATTATAGATAATATAGATGAGAAAAAGAATTTAAGTAATGGTGGTTGAAACTACATAGTGATATTTTTTGTAATTTAAAATTTTGTGTCACGGTGTAAGTAACCACTATTTGTAAGTGAAAAATGAGTTTTCTTTTTTATATAGTATAGATATAGATAGAGTGATATTATAGATAATATAGATGAGAAAAAGAATTTAAGTAGTGGTGGTTGAAAGTACATAGGGACATTTTTGGTAATTTAAAATTTTTGGTATCGCGGTGTAAGTAACCGCTATTTGTGAGTGAAAAAGGGATTTTCTTTTTTATATAGTATAGATATATATATATATCATATTGGGTTAAAGAATACTTCAGTCCAATAACTTTTCCGACTTAATTTTGGTCCACTAACTCTGTAAATATTTAATTTTGATCCATTATCTTTCCATAACAAGTAAATCTAGTCCTTCAGACTGATCATATTACCCTTCTTACAGAAGAACCGTATAATCCATATTCATGCTCTAGTTTGGCCCAACATGCTTCCGTATTATTATTAAGCTTCCATAAAGTCATACCTTGGTTTGACCGCCTTGATTTCGGTATCCCAAGTCCTCGGTTTTACGGACTTCCTCCAACCACACAACCGCAGCTGATGGTTCGCAGGTACCTGGTTCTTCAGTAACAAGACAGCACAGCCCTATTTCGTTCCTACCTTAGGGCGTAGAAGATACTTCCGAACAGAAACTTAAAAACTTTGGGGTGAGCAAATCGGACAGAAACCTTTTCTTATTGAAGAAATTATTAAATATTACATAATATTATTTCTCCTTGGAGGAGACAACTATTTAGCCTCTCATATGGTAGAGGCCAGACTCTTTGGGGAAACCCCTGAACTAAGAACTGGAAAAATTACAAGGATAGAGACTTGGAATATTATGCTTTGAAGAGTAGGGGAAATATTTGATGATCCCATTCTGCTTCTCGGCTTCCTTATTTATAGCCATCCGCGGACGTCAAATGCGGACTTAATCTTGATTTTTGATGACGTCATGGCGTTCGTCATCTTGATGACGTCATTGCTTCCGTCATCGTCCTTTCCAGCTGTATTCCATAATGGCTTGTCGGCCATTCAATTGCTAGCTGGTTCCGACTGTTGGTTTTGTCGTCTTCTACCGACAGTCTTCTTTTGAATTTTTTACATCCTTCGATTTTTACTTGTTCTTGTAAAATTCTTCCTTTTACCTTTGTCCGGATTTGGTTCGGTTTCTTTTGGGTCACCCGTATCTTTGTGCCGAACAGTGGTTTTTTCCTGTTTCTCACAGCAAGGGCAAACATGGTTATGCCATTGCCCAACATGCAACATGTTGCATGCCTTCATCCTTGTTGACTCGGTTGCAGGCAGCTTGTTCTCCCATATAAGCATTCTTTTCTTCGAACATGCTTTCTGCAAACTCAGTGCTCTTTCCTGTCATGGAGTTTTAACAGGAACAATCCATTCACCTTGTTGGAGAAGATTTTGAATGGATACTTGACTTTGTCCATCTCGGTGAGACAGACCCATAAACCCCAAGCTCTTCTGGTGGAAATATCGTCTTCGCTAATAGCGGACACCAGTGGAGCTGCTTCTGTGGTAGCTTTGATTCTGTTAAAAGCCACCCATGTCTGGTCTCTGCAGCTTCATGAAATGAAACGCTGGATGAGACCTTTTCCCTGCCATCTCTGGAGCTGCTGAAATGAATTTTAACTCCAGGATATCTCCTCGCTTTAAGTGGGATTGTTTGCCATGAATCATAAACCGTCCCACTAATCCATTCCGGTAATTTGGAGATTTCCGGAAAACTTGGTGACATAGTATGAACTGAAGCCAGAGCTCCAAACTCATACCATTCTCGAACTTCTTCAGGTTTTGATCCTTCCATCATCCAGACCCTATTGTATTTTCCAGTGGTCTCGATAATGGTCTTGCTTGGGTTGACACCTTTGCGGGAAATTAATTTTTTCCCACATCCTTTGATATACCTGCCAAGCAGAAGAAGATGAAGAAGATAATTCATTAGTATTAGTCTTAGAAGTGCCTGTCATTGGCCTAAGACTAATCTCTCCCTCTTTAACCCCAGAGGTGCTAGGTTGACTCGAATCATCAGAGGTTTTCACTCCCTGTGACTCGTTCGTCGCCGTTTCACCAGAATCTGATGATGGCCTTGTGCAAGCAGTACTTGAATCTGCCGCTACAGGTTTAGAGTCATGTACTCTAAGTGCAGGTTTTTAGAGCCCTGCTCTCTGAACTCGCGAGTCATCACCGA